>VZRU01003689.1:463282-548733 GCA_013398155.1 Pedionomus torquatus
CAGGACCTGCCCCTAGTAAAGCCATGCTGGCTGTCCTGAATCATCTCTGTGTCCTCCATGTACCCAAGCATGGCATCTAGAAGGATCTGTTCCATGATCTTCCCAGGCACAGAGGTGAGGCTGACAGGTCGGTAGTTCCCAGGGTCCTTCTTGCTACTCTTTTTAAAAATGGATGTTTCCTTTCTTCCAGTTTGCAGGGACTTCATCCGACTGCCACGATTTTTCAAATATCATGGAAAGTGTTGTGGCAATTACATTAGCCAGTTCCTTCAGGACTCTGGGATGTATTTCATCAGGTCCCTCAGACATATATCTTCAGGTTCTTTAGTCGATCACGCCCCTTGTCTTCACTTACAGTGAGAGGGACTTTGTCACCTTGGTCTCTGACCTGTGGGCCATCAATGGGAGAGCTAGGAGGAAAGGGGTTGCCAGTGAAGACTGAAGCAAAAAAGTTGTTGAGAACTTCCACCTTATTCTTGTCTCTTGATACAAGTTGCTCACTGTTAGTCATCAGGGGGGGTACATTGTCTTTAATCTTCCTTTTCTGGTTAATGTACCCATACAAGCCTTTCTTGTTTTTCTTTACAACCCTTGCCAAATTGAGTTCTAGCTGTGCCTTGGCCTTTCTGACTTCGAACCTACACAGCTGAGCAATGTCCCTATACTCCTCCCAGGATGCTTGTCCCTTCTTCCATTTCCTGTGTAGCACTGTTTTGCCCTTTAGTTTGACCAGCAGGTCACAGCTCAGCCATGGTGGTCTCTTGCCCTCCTTGCCCAATTTCCTACATGTGGGGATTGAGATCTTTTCTGCTCCATAGAGAGCATCCTTAAAGATCTGCCAGCTTTCTTCTGCTCCCTTGTCCCTGAGGGTCGTTTCCCATGGGGTCCTATTTACTAGCTCCTTGACGAGCTGGAAGTTTGCTTTCTTAAAATTTAGAGTCCTAACTCTGCCTCTCGTGGACTTCAAACTCCTTAGGACAGTGAACTGCACTAGGGCATGGTCACTGCAGCCCAGGCTGTCTTCTACTTTGACAATCCTGATGATTTCGCTTACATTTGTGACCAACAGGTCCAACAATGCATCTCCTCGATTAGGGCTATTAATTTATTGTCTCAAGAAGTTGTCATCTAGGCACTCTAGGAGTACATTTCAATTGTGTTTGTCTTACTTCAGTATCAATTAGGCAAAGGCACCATTCCCAAAGTTTAAGCAGAATGCCCACAAGACTAAAAAAGGCTCATAATTTGAAAGAGAACTATTTAAATTAAGATCTTTCTACTCATTCTCTTCTTCATCTCTTATCTACAGTGAGACTTTTGGGGAAAAAAAATGTCCAAAGCAACTGTTCCCTCTAATAGTACTATGTTAGTGCTCAAGATCATAGAATTGTCAAGGTTGGAAGGGACCTTTGAGATCACCTTGTCCAACCATATTGTATTCAAACACAGAATTTTCTGCTGGTGACTGAATTACTTCCCTGATCCTAGCCAGAAGCATTATCATCCATTGCACTAAATAATTAGAACTGAATAAATCAGTTTCTGTATCTGGAATATTTCCACCCAACAGACACTAAGGTATTGTTGTAATCTCCTGTATTCTGAAGCTGTAAATTGAGAGACGTGGGACGTGGCAATCCCAGGCACAAATACAGGGTGGGCAGAGAATGGCTGTAGAGCAGCCTTGAGGAGAGGGACTTGGGAGTGCTCATGGATGAGAAGCTCAACATGAGCTGGCAGTGTGCACTGGCAGCCCAGAAAGCCAACCTTGGCTGCATCAAAAGAAGCGTCACCAGGAGGTCATGGGAGGTGATTCTGCCCCTCTATTCTGCACTTGTGAGACCCCACCTGGAGTACTGTGTCCAGCTCTGGAGTCCTCAACAGAGAAAGGACATAGAACTGTTCGAACGGGTCCAGTGGAGGGCCACGAAGATGATGAGAGGGATGGAGCACCTCTCCTATGAGGACAGGCTGAGAGAGCNAAGCTTGATGGGGCTTTGAGCAACCTGGTCTAGTGGGAGGTGTCCCTGCCCATGGCAGAGGGGTTGGAACTTGATGATCTTCAAGGTCCCTTCCAGCTCTAACCATTCTATGATTCTATGAGAGCTTCAAGGTTTCTCCTGAATGAAGAGGAACAGTACAATTTGTTAATCATCATCCCAAGTATGGATGATATAACTATGGATGATACAATCACCAGCTGTGAGCAGAATAAACTGATGTCCAGAGAATATGAGAGAGAAAAGATCAACTATGGCTTTTATTTACTAATTCCATGTTGAAATCTGTGTCTATTGAAAAGATGTAAGTGAAAAGGTATGTGAAAGATATGTCAAAGAGTTTAAATGAAAGGTAAATAAAAGGATATGAAGGGGAAAAAGAAATCGTTATTCATCCACAAATGCAACATTATATGTTATAGGGCAATAAGGCAGTGGCTTTGAAAATCCTAATGTGACAGAACAGATGACAAAATGGGTACATATTAATGCTTGGAAAGATACCGTCTTGTAACTTCCATGCCTTTTCCCATTTTGAAAAGTTTGTGTAACAGTCAGCATCCTCAAGTTCGATTGGAATAACTGTTAAGAGTTGAAAAAAAATTTGGGAAGTTGAAAACTATCAAGTGTAGAAAGTCAATGAATATTACAGCAGGTTGGATATTGTTTGCCATGAAATTTTACTTCATATAGATTAGATTCTTTAGAATTTGCAAGAGCATTAGAAACTGAGAAGAAAATTTGTCTTTTGTCCAGTACAACTAAGAGACCCTCAAGTGAAGGATAAACATGTTAACGAATTTCATTCAGACCAAAACGAAAGAAATGGCAACATTTGTTTTGCATCTCAACACAGGATGAAGACATATTTTGAACAGGGAGCACACCAAGAAAAGTGCTGCTTTCTAGATCTAGAGCAAATGCACGAATGAGAGCACTAAGTGGATGTTGCAGCTCAGCTGGCCTATTCGCTTCTTTCTCTTCACAGGCACAGCCATCAAATCAGCAGCTGAATTTGGCCACACGAGTGCCAGGTCCCATGTTGCGTGAGTGGCTGGTGGCAGGGGAAGAGCAGGGATCTCGCCCCTGGCAGCCCTTTACCCCAGACTGGCTGTAACATTAAGCTGCCCCTTAAGCTGCTGCTCAGTCAACCTCAGAGGACACTAGGTGGCCACTCATTGTGGGATCTCTTCTCAAAGAACACAAACAAGGGAGGAGACAAAACTGAATCTTAGGCTTACTTGTACACTAGGAAATACATGGCACTGATGATCTCTATGAGTTGCCCTCATGAGCTATTTGCCCTCTCTTCTTAAGAACAGAGTCTGATTGACTCTTCTTCTTAGCTGCCATTTGGATCACAAGCAAGAAGAATAAGCAGCCATCCCCAGCATAACTGCCACTTTTGCTAGAACATCACTGTCAGTGTCCCACGGGTATTGATCAGACATGGGCTAAAGGTGAACATAATGTTCTGAGAAAGTTTATTGGCCACCAAAAGCAGAAAGGAAAGAGTACTCCAAAGCCTGCTTCTTTTTTCTTTTGTTGTGGTTTGGTTTTTTTTTTAATACATCATCAATGGTGATAGTGATATAGGATTTTTTTTTATTATAAATTTACTATTAACGCACAAAAAATTTTAATAATCTAGCCCCGTATAGCCTAATACATGGCAGCAGCTGAAGAGGGAAGAGAAAAATCTGATGGTCTGGGAGACTAACAAATGTCTGTCTTATATTACAGCTCAAATATCTGTCAATCTATAAGGTTCTTCCTTTCTGTTCTCCTGAGGATGTCCAAGTGCTGCTGCACACCAATGGCTCCTTCCCTGACCTATTCTTCTCTGAAGTCACCAAGAGCTTATGTCTTCTGGCCATTTTGGAATCTCGGATATGATTCTTCATTAGAAGAAGGTGAAAAATCGCATCATGCGGAATATTCCTGAAAGTTTAAAAGGTTTCTTGGTAACTCAGTGCATTACCATGGGCGTTTCCCTCCATAAGGCCCTTCCTCTGGCAAATTTATTGTGCTGCATTTTGGTGGAGGAGCTTCTGTGTTTGAGAACCCCCCCACTGACTTTTGTCACTTCTGCCCTGACTTCAGAGATACTGAAGGACGGACAGCTTTTACACATGCCAGCTCCACATCCCCAGGGTCCTGATATATAAATGAAGTACATGAAAGAAGTTGGAACTAGCTGCCTCTGTCCCTCTTGTTCACAGTGACTGAGCCCCAAACACCCGTTCCCGAGTATATCTGTGCATGTCTCACTGAATTGAGTTGCTAAGCCAGCTCTTTATCAGCATACTTCTTTCACATTGGAAATAAATGAGAATTGCACAAAACAGATTCATGGGAAGCTGCCTGTCATCTTTAAGCATTCTTTCTTAAATCCCACTTGGCATTCTCTGAAAGGCAAACAGGAGTCAACTAAGTTTTAAATAACCCCTTCTCTTT
The DNA here is from genome assembly GCA_013398155.1 of Pedionomus torquatus. Classification (NCBI taxonomy): domain Eukaryota; kingdom Metazoa; phylum Chordata; class Aves; order Charadriiformes; family Pedionomidae; genus Pedionomus; species Pedionomus torquatus. Next base: position 467,740 of record VZRU01003689.1, read on the forward strand.
CTCATAACTAAAAGATATACGACTAGCAATAGCAATCTAAAACTGGACAAATGGTTTCCATGATCTGAAATAGCCTGACAAACAATGTACCACCTGTTCACTGCCCATCTGAGTTTTGGAGTGCCCTTCATGATGCAACGTCCTCTGCTTTCAGCAAAAAAAGAGAACCAACAGCCAGCCCTAGTCTCAACAAACATCTGTGAAAACAGTTCAAATTTGAGCACCGTTTTGCAGTACCTGACTATTTTTATTTGATGACAACAGGAGAACTTTTCATCTGTTCCAAAACCTGGCACTCACATCCCAGTCAAGACAGCAGTTAGTTTTGAGCTATCATTGTTTGTGACACCATGTCAGCTCCTGTGATGACAGGAGTGTTTTGTTGCGGGCATCAAAGTACCACAGGCCAGACTCTGCCAACCATACTCACATTAAACGGCGTACCTTCTTCTGCAAATAGTTACCTTGATGTCAGCAGGGTTATTCATAAGCTAGATCATAATTCAATGCCAATGAACGCAGAAGCACTCAGCACATCTGTATGAGAGCAGTACTGCTTGTCCTGTTTTGAGGTGTCAAGTTGCCAGAACACAAGAGTGCACAAATCCTTCCTTAATGATATACTGGTGCAAATGCAAAATCTAATTGATTAATACAATGTTGACTTTCATCTCCCTTGAGGTGCAAATGAGCAGGCAGGCGCTGATGGAATACGCTGCTGAAGGGGTGATGTCATTCAGCACAGCAATCCTCTGCATCTGCTTTCCTGCGACGTACGGACCTTATGCAACCACAAGGTCATCAAAGACGTCTGAACAGTCACGTAATGCTCTCAATATAGATAAATAAATGTGAATTCCACAGCTCTTCTTTTTTTTTTCCTTTGTGGAAAAGGAAAAAAGTGGCATGGCACATACTAACAGGCTTCCCAGTCATTAGGTATTTGTATTTGATTTTACTATGAACTACGCCAAAATGGAAATAGTTATTTGTACTATAACACACACCCATATAAGAATTAGAGTTTCTCATTTATGATATTGATCATTACTTAAAATCATTCAGTGCAATGGCTTCTAAGTTCTTTCAAATTTAATATTGATATATATATATATGCATATTGATGTAATCAGAAGTGTACTAAATATATACATATACACACCTATATTAATGCATACACATCTGCATGCTTATACACATGCACATAAAGAAATAAGCATGCAAATATTTAGATAATTTGACAGGTTCCTTTTAATCATTCACCTTTATTAACTAATACAGTCACAAAGAATGCATATTTGCATGGTTATTTATACTAGTATTTTTAAAGGCAGACAAATACCAGAGGTAATGACAAATACTTTGAATGCAATTTGGACCATACAAAATAGCAAGTACATATAAATTTGTGCTTGCTGGGCTGCGTCACCATTACTGAGACTTCTGACCTTCACATGGCTTTTTTCTACTCTGAAGTGATAAATAAAGGAGCTATAATGATCACAACATAAATCATTAATTCTTTTAAGGAGTAAAGCTGACTGAAAAAGCAAAACTCTTCTAGGCAGCACACCTCCAAATGCCCCTAGTTGCAACTGAGAAGGAACAGAAGATAATCTTAAAATTCTTTGGAAAATGTGACTAGTGGTTCCAGCCAGCCTACAAATGAAATAAAGCTAAAGGAAGCCCATAGAAACGATGGTAGCTATTGGAAGTTCCTCACAGGCAGAGAGGATGAAGAAAACATAAGGATATTTTTGAGAAAGAAGGGAGGCATGGTGCATATAGATATAGTAAGCATGTAATCAAAAAGAAAGCTTGGAACAGAAAAATATTCTTTTACGCACATAACCAATGACAACTGAGGGAATAATTTCCACTAGGATTTTATCTGGAAACTACATGACATCAGACATCTATTTGGTATCCAGAAGAGCCCCACTGACACAGGCCAGTACAGGGCAAGTGCATTTCTTAAACTAATCTCTGTGATGGAATTTGGAGGGAATTTACTGTATGTGTCCGTGAGGGAGACTCCCTCAAATTTTATTTTACATATCTGGCACTGCCCATAGTCAGAGGTATACTCCAGGTCAAAAGAGTCTGTGGGTCTGAACAGGAATCCCTGCTTTCTCCCTTAGGCTCCCATCAGGGCTACATATCAGTACTAAACTAGAATTATTTACATGAACAAAAAACGTGTGTATGTAATTTACTGTAGCCAATTTTATTGCTACCCCCTGCTTTCATCCCCCTCCTGTCGATCTCCATCCTCCTCTGACTGTTCTAAAATTGCCTCGTATCTGAAATCAGACTTTAAATAGGGCCTGTTTTTTTTTCTGGTTTTTAACAAAAACTACTGTACGCTGTGGAAATAGGTTTTATATTTGATATGTTCTCTTTCTAGTTTCAGTTCTGTTACAGGAAAGTAGGTGCTTGTCATTACTCTGTAGATGGGCATAGTTCATTCAGTTTGGGCATGCTATGTTGGATGACATTCAGGCTGCTTTCCAGGCTGTTTTTATTTTTTGGTTGATTAAACAGTACTGACCTGTATTCATTAATCTGGGGGGGAAATATTTCTCAGGGCTCCCAGCTTTAAATTCAGCAGATTGAAAAATATTTGATGCTGAGTAAAATGTCAAGTGTGTTGGGTGCATCCCTAGTTTTTTAATTGCCATTTAGGATTCCTTTTCTTTGGGAGGAAGGGAAGAGAGAGGCAGAAAGGAAGCCAAGGAAAGAACAAAATTGAAGTCTGAGACTTCCTTATTATTCTTACAGTTTTGCCATTAAAAACTGGCCTGAAACTTCAGTGAATCTGATTAAGTAATCCTAATGTGAAAGCACTACTTTGAGTTTTTCTCACTGCATCTCCCCTGCTTGTCCCATTGGGTACACCCAGCGGAAGGTCAATTAGTTTTCTGTTACACGTTAACAGCTGCCAGCAAAACTGGCTCCTAGGTCCCTGGTCATCCTTGCTCAGCTGAGAGGCCTCCTCTTGCCACCACAGTTGTGCTGACCAGAGTAACTGGGCTAGAAGTGGTGATGACAGTACTTTAGCATACTGCTACAGTATCACTCAAGGCAGCAGGACACACGAAACTCAAGCAGGTCCTGCCATGCTGCTCACCAGTATCCAAAGGAACAGATGAGGTCTTTTAAATAAAATAGGGCTGGCTGGCAGGCCAATTAATTTAGGAAAATAGGATTAACATTTCAAATATTTTAAAGCATTCCAAGCTCCATTACTTCCCTGACAAGAGGAAAAGTATAGAGAGACAAGGAGAGGTCATAAGAAGGGATGGAAAACCACCCAGTATCAGTGGGAGAAGCAGGTATGGAAGCCAGTGGTGCACAACAGCAATAGGCAAGCAGCAGTTCATGACCGCCTCCTGGGCAGATCCCAAATTACTCAGCTGTGTGTCACCAGTGCTGCTAATCCTGAAAGAGGGATCTCTTTCATGTCTACCAGGATAATCTTCTCTAAATTCCCTCTGTGTAGGCAATGGACAGCTTTGAATTTTCCTGTTGAGAATTCTAATAATAGCTCAGATACCTTGGAACCCAAGATGTAAAACCAATTGGCCAAGCAGTAGCTGTGAAGCTCTTTTGGGGACCTCCAGAGAAGTCATATGGAATGGCTACAATGGCAAATTTTATTATGAATATAGTTCTTCAGACCAGTTGCCAGCTTTTTAACATAGCAATACTTTAGAAATTGATAGTAAACGAGATAAAGCATTAGTTACAGAAGTAATCTGTCCTTGGGGAAGATCATCACATAACCATTGCATCAAAAATAGCTACAACAATGTCAGTACCTGCTTCATTTCTCAAATTGTTCTGACTAAATTAGAAAGGGTCCACAGGCACCCCCAGAAAGATAAATAATTCTCCCCATCATGGACACACCATAATTTGCAGTGTCACAACTAAGAAATCCAGATGATGGATTTAAAAAAAAACAAAAACAAAAACCAAAAACACTCCATAAGGATTTACTAAATCATTTTAAACAGTACAGTAAAACAAGATTTAGTCCTAGACATCAGTAAGAGAACACATATACTGACAGGAAATGAAAAATGAGTATTTAATTGTATCAAAAGACATAATGCTACATCTCAGCGGAAATCTTTGATGCAAGGTAGAACGACAACATGGCCAAGCAAAGTGCCAATTCAAAAATTAATTATGATATTTCCCTTTTTTAAATTTTATTTCACTTTTTGCAACTGCAGTTTTAAAACACTGATGAAATTTTCATACATTTCTCACCAGGATCATGAATTAAATGAAGTGCCTTAACTCATAAGACCTTAAAACATGTGGGTATTTTGACTGTTTGAACAAAAGAGGAAAAAAACATGAATGAACTGGTATCTGTTATTATTATTAGGAGGTAAGAAATTACATGTGAAGCTCTATTGCAGGTGACTACCAGTTAGTTACTATCCCTTTGTTGACCTTCCCTGTCAGAGAGCAGAGCTGTCTCCCTGAATGAGCTGAGATAATCGGCATGGTAATTACATGTGATACTGGTGCTCCATCATCCCAAACCAGCCACAGTCCCTCAATGTCTGGGCACTGTTTTCCCTTCCCATCTCTATAAACTAAGGACTCTTTTTCTAAAACCTATTCCAGCACAATTGTAAATTTTCATATCTGTGAGATACAAACTGCAGAATTCACCTGCCAAGATACTTTTAAAAAGGTATTTTAAAGTGTACTTGTAAGGCATACCCAAAGGGCAAACAATCTGTGACTGAGGAGAAACAGACACAGCCCTATCAAAAATCAAAAGGGCTTTAATTATGTCCCATTATGTGACATCCAGACAGCATAAGCTCCTTCCTACTCTATCTAGTCTAAGCCTATGCCAAGCCATACTTTCTTGCAAGCAGTCAGTAGGACTTGCATGTAGTAGTTTCTAAGTATTGGCAATAGCTCGTCCTACAAAGACAACATTCTTAAAAAATATAAATGCCTTCCCTGGGCAGTTCAGAACACACATCTGCCACAAACTGTTGTTTATCTCAATACATCTGGTGACAGGATATTTAGTTAAGGTTCCTCTTCCATTGAATTGCAATTTAAATTAAAATCACTGCCCATTCAAGCAAAACAGACCAAGTCTTAATGGAACAATATAAAATTAATTTTCAATATGCTGTGATATGATAGAAAACTTTTAGCACACAGACATAACTATCTGCCATGCAAAAGATGTCCCACAGAACATTTCTAACAACTACTTCTCCTTACTTATTTGAACATGTTCTCTCTAACATTCAAAATGGGTACTTCAAAACTAATTTTTGACATATCTTGACTTGCTGATTCTGGGTGAACCAAAAGACAAAATAAAGGGCATATCAAAGAATAAGACCAGAGGAAATCCTCTGCTGTACATATATAGGCACAGAAGAATAAAGTTTACATGATCAAGGCTAGGCCTACCTTGTAGTACAGCAACAACCCAGGCCTACTCATAAATTGACAGAAACGTTAGAAAAAAGACAGAAAGTGACTGATCAGATATAAAAGTAATAGGCCACCCTCCTTCAAATACAAATAACTTTTTCTCCTGCAAAACAAGGGTTGAATTTGATGTCCTATCACTGCCTCTCACAAGGAATAATGGCATCACTAAGATAAGAAGGAAGAACTCAATGTTCATTTAGCCACTGAAGTTTTAAAAACCATGGTACACAAAGGGCAAACACAAAGATTTGCCATGTTAGGAACATGACAGGCCCTTTTATTGTTTGCCATCCAACTTAATTGCTTCATGACAGGCCTGTCAAACAAGAGCAACCAGCGCCTGAGGATAGAATATACATCAGCACAGAGTGCAAATCGGTTCCCTTGTCTGGTCTAGTACCCTTCTCCAATGACACCACGAGTCAAGGCTCAGATGACACCCACAAGTCACTGCAATCTCCTCATTACTCTTTCTTTTGTCCTCTCAAAAACTATCCTTTATGCTGAAACCTCCAACAATCTCCTTAAATCTCCAAATTCAGTTTTATAGTGTATTCCTAGAGAGATGGGAAAGTGGGAGACTTTTATTTGTAAGTAGCATCAGTTTTGGCTGTTTACAAATCTACTGGATGAACATTACAAAACTAAATACTTAGCTTTGTAAAACAGGCTTCTCCTTTTCGGGCAAATGCCAGGCATTATATACCCTGTAGTCACTTCAGAAACCGCTCAAAAGGATGCCAGCAATACTGTGCAGCCATTTATGATAGTGAAAGGACACTCTATCCAGCTCTGACAAGTAGGAAAATGGGGCAAGCCAGAATGCAGTAGCCCAACTTGGAGGTTGGCCGAGACAATATGGGTCACATACCTCATCTTGTAAAATGCTCCATGGGAGCACTGCAAGTGTCTAAGAATTGGGGGTTGATCAATAGAAAAACCAGTCCACAAATACTGGTTACTGTATGAGAGGGAAACCTACAAGGCTGGCTTGAAATAGTTATCAATCCATAGAGGCCTCTCAGAGAGGAAATAGACACAGGTACAGGAAACCGAGTAATTCCAGAGGAAATGCTCTCATGGTAGGCTGGGTAGTCAAAGAGGAACAACTGTCTATAAAGAAGAAGAAAGATCTTCCAGCATCACAAGGAAAATACAAGTTATGAGCCCAGGAAAAGCTAGACACAAACTAGGGTCTAATCCCCTACTACATTTCTCACTTGATGATGTGGTAACTCATGCAAAAGCCAACCTCAAGAAAACTTGATACATATAGTATACAGCTATTAAAAAAACACCGTTCCATCCATCCCAAAGAACCAATACAAACACTCTCAAAGCCCTTTCCTCTCCATTCAGGAAGTTCACATTACTGGGGTTGGTCAAGCAACATTTACATCCCTCTATACACAGATAGCACTGTTCTACAAAAGCCTCCTCAAAAGCACTGTGATTCCTTCTTTTTCTAAGAAATACCAATCAATCGTGCATGAAAACTGCTCCATCTGTTTGCTGGGGAGAATGAATAGTATCAACTTCTGTTGTATATATTTTGTCCCTTATCCTCACCTCCTTCACGCTCCGGATGAGAGGATCTGTGGCGATTTCAATATCCCAGCACTGGCAAGAGGGGCAGAAGCAGTGGCACTGCAGAGCTGGAATTGGTTGGCTTGGTCTGCATTGCATCAGGGTACCACCATCAGGGAGCGAAGAAAACATGATGCTGTCAGTGTTTAATTATGTTGGTATAATGTATATTTAGAATTTCACTACATCCACAGTGCTAGCATGTCACTCAACATTTGTCTGTCTGAAGGCAGACTCATTTCTTTTTCAGGTCCTCTCTCCAAAGTTAAACACCGCCATCCTTCATTTGTTATAATATTGACTCCTAACAAACATTTATTCTTGTTAATGGGGAAGAAATAGGTAAATTGGCAGGAAAAAGGAACTTTGATAAATCCATAAAACTACTTAATGGTTGGGCTCTAGCCTAGGTTTGGCTATGAGCAAGTTCTGCCCAGGAATGTAGTATGGTCCCAGATGTGATGTCTCCCTTAATACAGCGGGAAAATCCTGTTTTCTACTGTTTTCTCACTATCTTGGGAAACAGCTGTGGAGCACAGCTGTAGTTCTTGCTGTGAAGATAACACACAGAGTCTGGCTGACCCTGTGGACTTCAACCTGATAGATCATGATAAAATTACAGTAGAACTTGTCAAAAATAGTCTTCAATTTAAAAAAAAAATAAAATACTGCACTTCACAGAAACTTAACAGCCTGAATTACTCTTCACAGATACACATTGCTACTTTCCTGACTTCTGATACCACTCACGCCTTTTTGGCTCACACACATTTTGCAGACATATACATCTATAGTATGAGGTTATCACAGTCCTGATGTTTTCTCAGGTTTTCTACGAACATTGAAAATCGCATGCATGCACACGGTACAGCATATCCTGAGATGTATGTTACCACCAATAAATATATCCCACTGAAGAACAAAACTGCAAACAAGTGTATAACCCAGCTCTCCTACATGCTTTAACACAGAACATGAGAGAAAACATTTTGAGTTGCTTCAGATATCTGCAGCTTTTTTTTTTTTTTTTTTTTTTTTTTTTTTTTTTTTTAATTCAGAAGTCTTTGTATGCCATAGCAGTATCAGATCCCTGTTTGACAGAGTATCAGGTTGACTCATACCACGTTAATCTCTCCTTCAGGTTAAGAACAAAATACCCTGACATGTTGCCACATACACTTAGAGCAGCAAATTCCCTGGATTATAAAACATCTGTTGAAAAGCAGTTGTCTATCTAAGACCCATGGGTTATGTTTCTATGCTTCTTACTCTCTTACTTCTTCCTCTGCATATACTACACATTTCTCTGCAATTTGGACTATGATATTGCAGATTGTACTGCCCTTTCAAGCTACCCTAGCATGTACCAGAATATACATTTATATACAGTACCAGAATATACATTTGTGGATTTAAATCACTTTTTGAAAAAGTCTTACTATAGTTAAGTGAAAGCAAGGATAATTCCTTACTGACAGAAGCTTTTAGGGAAATACTACACACTCTGCTGCATTAAGGTTTTTGAGAGGAGGAAAATCAACAGGCTTTTCATCTATGTCAGTGCTCTCCTTTTAAGACTAACATTTACAATGCAATCTTTCATCTGTACAGGTCTGCTGTGAACTGGCATCTGACTCATTTGTCTAAATGATCAAATAAAGCACATTATGACTCGAGCAGTTTCAACTGCCATAAAAATAGAGCTCATACCTACATTCATTTGCTGCAAGCAGATGGTTGATTGCTTTTCTGTCCTTTTACGTTGTGGTCCTGTTCCCTTATATCCTCTCTTTGTAGAGAGTGACATGCTGGGAGGTCAGATTTCTGACAAGGTCATCTGCCTTCAGAGTATGAAGAGAACTGCATGGAAAGTGGGTTGGGCTATATTTAGAGTTTGGTCCAACTCTGTGCCAAGGTCCCCCCACTGTCTCTCTCTTGCAGCACTGTCTCAGGTCTATTCTTGCAGATTCTCAGCCCACACACAGAAAACACGAGGAGAGGAAAGTGTCTCTGAGCTACTACTGGATCAAGGTTTCTGCAATTTGCTGCAAACAAGCGGATCAGGAGCTCAGAAGAGGACTCCTTAAATCCCTCACTCTTCTAGAATTTATTTTTCTTTATTGAAGTGGATTTTCCTTTTCAAGTGAATAAGGAGAGGAAACTGCCTGGGATACAGCAAAAAAATAGTCTCCTGAGCTAAGGTAAGCCTGCTTCATTTTTCTGCTGTCATCACAATTAGAGAGCAATTGATGATGACTTGGATCAGATATACTTTTTCCTGTGAGACCAGATCTGTATGTCAGCATTAAGGGTTTTTTAGATAATGACATTTTCTATTTCAAAACATCAATTTTCATTACCACTGTCTAAAGGAGATGGGAAAATTAAAGGACATCAGCATGTGCAACAGAATAGACATTGTCTGATTTTACCTGTTTAAATTAATGTAAGAAGCACACAGCTACGCCAATAGACTGTAAGAAAAAACAGATGTGTGACTATGTACATAATGGTTACATATATAGATGTGCATTTAGATGTGCTGAGTGATGTTTTATCCACATTATTTTGTATGATACCAGAAAATATGGCTTCGGGGTTGTCATTTAGGGCTTGCTGCAAATAGTACAGACATAAAAAAAAATAATTAATAGATGAACACATGTTTGAATCCCTTTACAGTTCCAAAGAAGTTGCTCAGCTTCAGCCAAAGTACAGGCAGGATAAAGTTCATATTGCATTTGGTCTCCTTTCCTCTGAATGCTTTACACTGGTCCTGCATCGCATCTGCTTTTAAAACTACATACAGCTGAACAATTTTCCTCAGCACCATTTTAAACTGCAGTGATTCTTAAGGGGAAAAAAACCTGGACAGAGTACAGCATGGCATGCCTGCCTGTAAGGAGATCCTAACACACTTCAGGTCACATGGACATCATGATACTGTGGTGCAGACTCCAACATGAGGAGATTGTTATCATGTAAAGACACTCTGGAGCCATAGATTTAACACTGGCACACACACGCATAGCCTCCTGTAATGCAAACACATCAAAATGGCAACCTGAAAAAATAGGGTAGAAAGGTCCACTTGACGCAAAGGTCCAAACACCAATGCAATAGCACCAAAAAGTTCTTTGTAACAGAAACACCAGGTAAAACTTTCAGCAGAAACACCGGAAGAAAGGCAGATGGGTTCTAGATTAACAGGAACCAACTCACTGGAAGTGCATCTAAGCCACAACTGCATGAATTCCTGTGCTTGGTTTGGGTCATCTTTTCTTAACATGGTTAAACTGGTTAAACAATGCTGTACACCAGGCTGAAAAAATAAAAGATTATAAGGTGGCAAAAGTCTTACTTGCTGAAGACATTTCTCATTTTGGTTACTCTCAACTCTGTACAGGATCACCCCATTTTTCTTTTCTTCTGACTTTTTTTTTGATCATTTATACTGAGTCACAAGTGTTAAGCTTATTTGGAGGATGTAATAAACACTGTCCATTTCCCAGAAAATACCTTTCTAGCATTCCTAAGGCTCTTCAACAACTATTAATTAAGGCAACAGGCCATGGAGCCAGCTTGGGCTGTGACACATGATAATTCAGATTCACCCTGAAGGTTTCTATTGCAAGAACTCAAAGAAGGGGCTGTTACGGGATGGTTACTAAAGTACCACAAATGGATTCATGAAGTTCATCAGCAAGTAAAAGGCTTCACAATATAAAGGAACTTGTGTAGCCTAAGACTGGCAAAAGCCTTTTATAAACAGTTGTTACACACTGATAGAAAAGAAGAGAAAGAAATACATCTTTATAAATGTGGTCAGGTTATGCCTAAAGTTAATGCTTAATGAATCAACCTAGGTTTTGTGACACTGCAGCACCAACAATCCACTCGTGTGGGAAAATATTACTTCCCCATCAACATTAAAAACCTTGGGAATGGGTGGGAGGTGACTTTGAGGCTATGACTGTAGTTTACCAACACAGCATTCACAAAGACTCTTTTGACAGAGAGGTGGAAGCACTGCTGCATCCCAGTGGCAGCCAGGACTGGCTTGTTTTGAAGGCATCATAGTCAAGTCATCACATCTTCCCCATAGGAGCTTAGTCTAAAGGTCTCTGTCACCCAAGCCAGTGAGAGATTTGTTGGCATGCAGATGACAGGACGACAGCAATGGAAAATGGTAGTACCACTGTTATGATAAATATAAGCATGGCTTTAGTGGAAGAAGGAATGAACAAGCCTCATTTCTTCATATAGACAAACCTAAATCTTCTTCTAATCTCCTTCTGGTTGGGGTTAATCTTCTTCCTATTCTCTCCCCACCATCATAAACTTCCAGCACTAGCATAAATGGGCTTCATCCTGCTCAGAAGTGACCTCCAACGGGCCCATCCAAGTGGAGACCACAACAGAGGGGAAAAAAGGAAAAAATTAAAAGGAGGGAAGTATCTTTATTTGCTCCCCTAATGAAGAAAAACTGAAACCCTTGGTTTCTATTAGAGGGGCTCAGTTGGGCCTGAAACCCACTTTTGTCAGTGGGGGTGGGAAGGCATGGCTGTATGTGATGACTGATCTCTTCCTAAGGTTGTGGATGAGGAAGAAGATGAGGCTCAGCTGATAACGTATGCTCCCAGCTGGCCAGGCAAAGCTCCAAGAGGACATTCAGGAGCTCCTGGCATTGGCACTGTCACCCTCAGCTGACAGGTGTAAGCAAGGCCAGAGCCAGATGGCTAAATCCAAATAGCGCCAGGGGGATGAGTAAGTCCCACCAGCAGTCAGATCCCTACTACTGCTCACTGTATTTATGTTCCTGCTTGGGGGGCTTTCTCCAAACAGCAAATGGTGCTGAGTTTTTCCTCCCTCCCTGCTATCCCTCAGACAAATTCAACTGATGAAAACAAGATGGGGTTTTGAGGAGAGGCAAAGTATACCTCAACCCATGCTGAAACAAGTACCTTCAGCACCTAGAGAGCCTGCCCAAGATTATCTGGGTACAGTCCTCTGTGTCTATGCCTGCATGAAGAGGTAATATGATATTTGGTATGAAAATATCATTGAATTTCTGCATAGAAATTCCCTTTCAAAACCTTTCATGACTACTGTAATGAATATACTTTCCAGGAAGGAAGTGACAGAGAATGATGTGCCAATATGTGCTGTATAGGAAAGAGAGACACTTATGGGCACAGAAAAATCACAAAGCTATAGTTAAGCAGACAGCTAATTAAATAATTGTAGTCATTCTGCTAAACAATATTTTCCCCAGACTTACTGGTAATAGGAGAGGGGAAGGAAATCAAAGTTCACACCCACAACGAGCTATACAGCTCCAAGCTTTGTCTGACCTGCTTTCACAAGTCTGACTCCCCAAAATAGGAGGAAAAAACGTAACAACAGAACTTTTCCACAGGGTCTCCTGCTGCATTTTGATCTCTGTGCACCAGAGGTATAGTGGTATCTTGTTGCAGAGAACAGTCTGCTCCAAGGTGAGGAATAGCCTCATCAGTCTTTATTTTCTTTCAGTATGATGCAGTGTTGAGACTAATGAAAAGATCTCCAATACTTTGCATTGGAAAATATTAATTTTGAGCATGGAAATTAATTTGTGTCTACCCAAAGCCCAATAAAGCTTCATGCTCACATCTAAGCAGAATAAGGCAAAGAAAAATAAATACCCCCTTGAAGATTTAAGCACTTTACAGACCTGCAGTACCCTACTCCTTTGCAGCTGCAATTGCCAGCTGTAAACTGGTGAAAACTTCAGGCAGACCACCATCTGCTACACTCTGTGCCTTCCTTCTCACCCAGACATCTTTGTGGTCCCACCGAAAATGGTTTTATGGCTCTTCAGTGATTATTCAGGATTGGTACATAACACATTCACCTAAGATTATGTTGTGCACAGCCTCTGCATAAAAAGAGGAGCCTGGGGTCTTCTCTGTGCAGGGGAAGGGAAGGCAGAGGAACCGTCCCACCTGACCTCAGACATTGATCACCAGTGCAATTGAGGACGTAACAGATGCAGCCTGCTTTCTTCTGGTCACATCTGCATCTCTCTCTTGCAGTCACACAAACGTATGTATACATGTACCCAATTGCATACAGACAAATGACAAAGTTGCAAGGGGTGGAGAGCCACCCCCTGTTCATTAAGAACAAAAGAGTATTTTAGGCTAAAATGAATTGTCTCCTTTGAAAAATGCATGTATTTTATATGGGCTTGCAGTTTGCCTAGATGAAATGCAGAGGAACTATAACAACTTTGCCTAAAAATGATGATGAGAATGAATTTAAACAACAGAAGGTAGTTTACCTGGACTGTTCTAACACAGCGCGAAGGGGTATGAGACAACAAGTATATAATCAGCGCGGTTATCTATACTTGAAAATGTGCTTTCAAAAGTATTTAAAAATTGAGGACATACAGCTGGCTGCCTGCATGGACTGTTTTCTCATTTTCATAGGGCTGCTCCCAACTCCAAGCTTAGTGGCAGCTACAGAAGCTGAAAACAGAGTGCTCCAGGGGAGCACACGTTTCTTACAGCAGCAATGAAGGGACACGGCATGCTCACAGACACACCTTTGCTCTGTCTCAGGGGAGCTCAGCAGGAGCTGGGAGCCTGGGAAAGCACCAGCACAGCAATGGCTATGAATGGTGTACACACAGCTTTCTGCTGCTCTGTGACAACTGCCAAAGAAAAGAATTATACGATGCAAGGATAGACTGTATCTGTACATTTCTTTGAGGTGGATAACTTTAAAATAATTCCCAATGAAAATTCCACCTACACAATGTGGCACCGTCATGCAGGGAGAATTAGTTAAAGCTGAGATTAAGTAAAACTCTAACACTAATTTGTTACTTTCCATTAAATAAGGCTAAATTCTTTCAATCATGGCAAATTCACAGTGACCACTACTGGGGATAAAACACTGTAGAAAGTAATCCAACAGCACAGAATTCTTTCGTCTCAAACATCACAGAGTGAAAGTGCATATGCACAGCTGCAAAACTGTAAATTACAATTTAACATAAAATGAAACTTGTCCTGTTGAAAGGAGTCCTTAGAGGTGAACTTTTCCATTTTTCACTCATAACCAGTTTCTTAGTACACCAACCCACTCCTCAGGCATTCACTTGGAGAGAACAGTGCCCAATATCGAGCATACAAATAACACTAAAAAAAAAATCATCGGAATTTATAACACATTTGTATTTAACATGGTACTCTTGCAGTCCCATTAATGACTAATGTTGCAGAAGAGTAAAAGAGCAAAGGATGAACAGACTGTAAACTAATCTCCAGAAGTTTTAGATACTCTCCCTAAAGAGACAATTTAAAAATCACGTGCAAGATACAGTGAAAAATAGGTGTTTTACATCAAGCCTTGTCTACCTTTAAGAACACTGAATTGAAATACAAAATGAGTGGCTGCCATTTTCCCGCTACTGTGTTTCATTCTGCTAATATAATAGTTACAGATGTCATCCAATACAACTTGAGGTGTGCTATCATATGTTCACTCAGACAATATCTACCTGAGACAAGGAAATCTCCCTTGGGAAGGTGGGAAGGCAGTACAGGACAAGCCTGTCAGTATAGAAGAAAAAGGAAGGGTTGAGATGATGAATCGGGACACGTGTGCTTGAGCACATGCTGTTGCTGTGCAGTTTGTCTCATGCAGGCAAGCCAATGGGCTGTATGTTCCTCGCTATGGGTTCACCCACTGACTAGCATTGGCCCACTCAGAAGCCGAGACTGCTCTACATTTCTTGATACAGATAAGCAGCCACCGAGAGACTGAAACAGTATGACCTCTCAACTCTTTTGCAGCCAGAAACTTGAGAATCTTGAAGGGGGAAAACCAGAGCATTCGCTCCCCCTCACACCAACTTTCAACCGACCTCCAGCTGTCTGAGGAGGACAACATGTAGTCTAATTATAGGTATATTGAGTCCGCCTAGAAATTGTCCCCTTAGGTAGGCAAAGAATCTCATGAATCTCTTCCAGAGCACAGATCATCCTCCATTTTAGATCCTTCTTCTGCCCTATCATGAACGTGCAAGGATGGTTCCACATCAAGGTTGCTCCTCATCAGTGAAATAAAAGGAAGAAATGCTGGGTTTCATCAAGAAATGCAGTGTATGGAGTGACCACTGGAGAAGGCATGGCTAGCTTCTTCTCTACTGTCCTTTCCCGTGACATGTCACATAGAAAGAGCTGTTAACACCGAACACATTTTTATTATTAAAAGTGCAGCATGTACCGAGCAGTTTCATACTCTGCAGTTGTAGCAGATGTACTACATATTAGTTGATATGCTGCATTTTCTTTGCATTTTGTGTACAAACTCACTACATGTGGTCAGAGGAGGGAATCTTACAGGATATATTTGGATGGAAGTCAGGTATGTCTTTGTGCTTTGTTATATTAAAGAGCTTAATACAAAAAAACAAACTTGGGGCTCACTCCGTCATAGAGACGCTGATCAGTGGGATCCCTTTTAATTCTGAGTTACAATTCTCCAGTCTTAGTATTGACAGTCACAATTAAAGGCTTCTTTGTCATGGCTTTGCTATTCAGCAGCTTCTGGGAGAGTGTCCTGATACGAGACAAGAGAATGATAAGGATTAGCTCTATCCAGAGTTTCACTACTGCATCCAACTCAAAGACAAACTGATGACAGACTGTGCAAAGCTGCAGTCAGGACATAAATGGTATGGAAGGGATGGAAGCAGTGCTTTATCTAGGCCCTGAGGTCTCAACTCTGGAGACAGCCTCGTAAGGCAGATGTCCTCCAGCATCCCGTACAAATTCACACGCTGTGAATTCTGTATTTGAGACCTGGCTGGGAAACCTGGTCTTCTCCTGCTTGATTTACTACAGAACTGATGATAAGGAAGCCCTGCTGTAGCAGAACACTACTCACAGCACAGCAGGGATGAGATAGGCAGCACATCTGCGGAGGGAGGATTGGTGTCTTAGCCAAAGTTACAGAAACAGCAATCTTAAAATAATCCAAGTCTTACAATATGAAAAACAGCATAGCCCTCAAATCAGAGATACTTTGTCTCTCACTGTTTGTCTTTGGCAGCAAGAGGAATGGCCATATACAATTAATACTGTCAAATAGAGCCTGGCATAGCAGGAATAAAAAAATATCCTATATGCTCTCGTAGTAATTTTATCCTTTTGTTTATTTTTTTAAACTGAACTAATTACTTAGCTCAGCAATGGTTGGGACTAGAAGGCTGCACCAGGACTGTAATGAAGGTAGAACCCTGGGGAACAATTTTGATTATAGTGGAGGTTTCAGCTGACTACATTTTAATTAATCAGAGTAGTACAGCACTCTGAATTCCCAGGTATCCTATTTCAACCTGCAAACTAACATGACTTGTTTTAGGGCATATTTTAACATTGTCCTAATAAATTCTTCAACAGTTCTTTTAAGTCTCAGAGGCAATCTAATTTTTTTATTATTATTATGGAGGCTTTCAATAGGCATTTCAACTATAAATCACTAAAATGATGTGGCTGTGGAATGCCAAAAATAGAATCAGAAACCAAATACCTCTTCAATACTTGTATCAAATAAAACACATATCAAAAAAAGCACAGTGAATTTTCTTAATTACAAAACAAAAGAAGTTTTTTCATACTGATAAAGCACTTTAATTTAAAATAGGTCTCTATTATAATAAAGACAAACCACAGTAGCATTCGGTTAAAAAGCTCGGTAGTGAGTCAGCATAGTAGTATTAGATATCATCTGCTATAGGATAAACAGTCCTCAATGACAAGAGAAAAGCAGGATGGTCATAATACATCATAAGACCCAGCAGACATGATATAACTTATATCTTTGAATTCACAAAGCATTTAAATTTTCCTTGGCATTCTTTTCTGCACCCTGAATGCACCAGTGTTTCCCTACTGTATGGAAAAGACAACGCTAAACTGCCCTGGACTCTCCTGGTTTCTATTGAGATGCTGCAGTCCTCAATATCAGTTAAGTGTGACCTGCAGATGTGGCTGTACACTGCCCCTACCCAGCAGCAGTAGTAGACACAAAATCTTCATTCAAGAGGGATGTAAAACCCCGAAAAAGACCCAGACATTATGAAAACACCAGAGGAAAAACCTGAAGAAAGCCATCAGGCAGAGAAGCTAAACCCAAGAGAAGGGCTGAAGTGCATCGCTGAAGCTAAAGGGCAGCACTAGGAGGAAAGTGAATGAGTACCTCAGACATGGAGCTCTAGCTGCAAGCCAGTATACTCCTCCATGTCCACCATGTTAAAAATGCTTTGTTTTTTACAAAAAGCAACCCTTGCCGCTTCTCACTCAATAGGGTGAGCCACTGCACCACCGGCTCCGTGTGCAGGGGTCCATGGAGCTGTTCCTCGGTCCCTGGGTGGAAGAACAGCAGAGGGGGTGATTCCTACTGCCTTAATGGACTGTCATACAGTTGTAGAAACACACTTGCTCTTAGTAGTACCTACCCCTATAAAGGGGTTCCAAACCCTTGATTTCTACACCACTGGCAGAGATGCAGCCCACCTCTGCCAGCTGCCCACTATTTCGCTACTGACATCTCTTCAGAAGTCATCATAATCATGACTTTTCCCCTACATAATGAGAGGCCGGGTAAGTTATTTCATGTGGTCCTTTACCCCAGCGTAGCCATAAAGCTGTCAAAACCCAACCCAAAATAAAATATCAATTAGATTAGTTTTCCAGAGTGAAACTGTTCTGTGTAGGTTAAAAAGGGTAGATCACTTCTAGAAGCAATGAAGCAAATGTGATTTAAAATAGTGATAATGGATTTCCTTTAACAGTGGGAAAGCTCACATCTCTGACAAGGCATCTAGTTCAGCAATCACTACTCTCCTTTAGCTTCTTCTAACCTAACAGTAGTACAGATATTCTATTTTATAGTTGTCATTACCAGAAGTATTACAGGAATAATTTGCTACACTAAATAATTACAGAATTGGGTAAAAGCAATGCATTCTCAGAAGCATGTAAAATTATTCCAGGCGGGAAACCAGTTTTTCATGCCTACAAGTAACTGCTTGTGAAACCAACACTTTGGTTTCACAAGCAGTTTGGACTGAAAACCTCTAACAGGAAAAAGCATCAAATTGTTGCCATAGACCAAGGCACAAAACTTGACTTTTTGATTTGGAGAGGCAGTTCCTGCAGAGATTTGCAAGCCAGAAGCATTTTTAAATTTTTTTTTCCCCCACACTGAGTTCCCAACCTAGTACTTAGTTCAGATTTCAGAAGAACTCGAGTGATGTGTTTAACACCCACTGGGTACACTGCCACTTACACCATGTTCAAACCAGAGGGAAAGGAACAGCTTCTATCACTCTTCCTGGCACAGGTTAAACACGAGGAGTGGGAACCCCCCACCAGAACTGTGTGAAAGCACCAGCACTCACACACTGAAGCCTCCGGTGATTTAGAATTCCCCTCTTAAATTTCTGTTCTTCACTCATGCCTTGTCTTTTAACTGCATCCAAGGATGAGCAAAGGTAAATAACGTGGCATGCTTTACCTGGGGCTGACCCTAAAAGTCACTTCAAAACTGCAAGCTTGGGCAGATTCTAGTCAGAATCTCTGAAGGGAGTCCAAAAGAGCTTGAGCCTACAAAGCCTTATCATTCCACAGCTCTGAACAATACTCTGGCTAGTAACCAAGCTCCTCTGCAATATCAAGAGCCACTTAATGTCCCAGGAGTTTTCTACACACCAGTCATTAAGTGAAGATAAATTACAGGATGGTGGGAAGCTGAAGCATGCCACCCTCTGGCCTTGGTGATCTTGACAAAAGTCAGGTTTTCTCAGCCCCCTTGAAGCTTAGAGCCACAGGAAACATGCCCTGGTAGGAGGTCTGCCCTAAAAAAAACCATGTTGCAGGTAAACCCATGGTTGTCTTAAAAATCACACACCTGTAGCTACTGGCCTGAAACTGCTGAAAGCAGAGATGGAGGCAGTATTGTTTCTGAAAACAGGGAGAGAGTGCTGCTTTTAGGCAGAGAACTATTCTGTCTTTACTCTTCTACCAGTAACAGTACCAGTGCACCAATAAAGTACCAATACACAGCACAGTGCTTTATGAACACGTGCAATAGTAACAAAGATGCTCATGACTCCAAACTGTATATATTATCTATCACCTATTGAGTGGTGGATTTAGCAGTGAGTGTTAGGTTAACAGCTAGACTCTATCATCTTAAAGGTCTTTTCCAACCTAAATGATTCTATGATCATGAGAACTTGTGTCCAAAAGAGGAAAGGGACAGATAAAATGCTGCCTTAGTGGAAGCATTGGTTTGGTTTGTTTTTTTTTTTTAGAACTAGAGAATCTGCAAAGTTCGTTCTCCTTAAATTGCTCATGCACATGTTGCAAGTTGAGACTGCGCATTGAAATGACTGAATCACAAGCATGTCTACTGAGTAAACCTTCCAGGGATGAGGGTGAAATTAAATGCACAAGAGTCCTCAAGCTGCCTACACACACAGCAGCTGCTTCCCACAGAGTCAATGGAAAAATCCATTCAGCCATTCTCATCGCTTTTAAAAGCAAGGAAAATACAGGCGAAAATACAGGGTGATACTGGGGGGCAAAACACACTTCAGACAAAAGCGAGGCATTTTTGGCCAGGCTCAGACAGCTTCTGGCCTATTTTAACCAGACTTACGATTGCCAGAAATTTGGTGGAGGAGAATTGTCTCTGTCTCCACCATTTGAGGAAAATGAAGATCATGTCTTCATCGCACAGATCAACCTTGGTAGGACAGCAACGCACAGGGTGCAAGAGAGGTAGGTCAAAAGTCTCTGTGCTCAACACAGAAAGTGTTCAAGATATCAAACAATTGTTTTTTAAGCCTCCAAATTCAAAATGGGAAGCAGAAGTGACTGTGGAGGATTTGTCACTGTTCTGGTTCTTCAGTCAAGACTTCTGTTAGCACGTACTTTAGGAAGCTCACGGTAGTCTTCTATTCTGCTATACAAGTAGGAAACAAAGATCCTTTTGCTGTATTCCTGTGTTGAATTACAGGGCTGTTTTTCAAAGAGAATTTTGAAATGTACAGAGCTAGGAGTTGGACATGAGCAGAAGTCCATAGATCTGTCTGCTGCTTTCAACACAGTCAACTACAAGGTGCAAGCAACTACCCTGCAGAACCAAACAGGAGTAGATCTGAATCTGTCTCAGATGGTTCATCTCATTCCTCTCAGGAGGCCCAAAACCAGGCAGCTGCTCCTCCTCACTAGGAGTGCTTGCCATGGCATCCCAACAGATTAGGCTCCATTCCCCATGAAGCTATACATTATTAATCTTATCTGAAGCAGACAGTGCTGACACCCAGCTTCCTCAGTGTCTGGAAGAACACCAGCTGTCTGCAGCTCAGCCCGAGTAAATGGAGAGAATGTGTGCATATATCAAGAGGAAATATTTCTTAAAACTTTGCAGCATTCATAATTCTTGCCCTTTTCTTTTTCCTAAACACAATTATGGCAACTCCCTGGTATTCATACCCTACTTCACCTCTCTGTATGCACAGGTGCAAGAGACTCCTTCTTGTATCTTTTGCTTACAAGATAACTGTGCCACTTCCTCTTAGACAAGGACCTGGCCGAAACAGCCCATCCATCTGAGGTTTTCTGGGGATGGGTTGCTACTGCAAGGTTGTCTTTATCAGACCAACAAAAGGACATACCCAGGTTATGTAGCCAGTGGCAGATATAGCAGCACACCTCTCAAAGCACAGGAATGGACACCATAAAGAGAGTCACTACTCAATTCCTTAGCTTTTACCTCTTTAGAAGTCCTTCACGGATGTGGTTCAATCCCTGTGGTCCTTTTTCTTCATCAGCTTTGGAGCATTACAACCAATAGATATCACATAGTTGCTAGGGTTATGAACAAAAAAGTTCATGTCAACTGTGAGGCAACCAAGCTGAGGAAGAACTTTTTACCTCGAACTAAAGAACCGGTCCATAAGGAGTACTGGATAAGACTCATATTTACCAGCCCTTCTTAAAAGTGGTCATAACCAATTGGATAGCAGATTACATAAAACCCAGGAAGAAACAGATATTTACTGACTTATAGACCTTTCAAAGCCTCTAACAATTTCAAAGATGTTTCAAGGGTCGTGTCAACAGGGCATAGACTGGTGCAATACAAATACATGGCTCAACAGGAAGATTAAACCCTTTAAACTAAAGAACAACCATTGCTGTAGCTAATTTTACACCAGAAACTTGTTTCTTGGGCCATTTTTGCATTTCAAGATGCAGTCTGACAGTGAGTTCGTTTATGAACAGTAACATCAAGAAACACGTATCTTGCATATCCCATCCTCTCAAGTAAAATAGGGGTTTCTACACGTGAGGAAAAGCTGTTTTTAAATACAAGCCTTTCACTCTGTGGTAAAAGGATTTCCAAACAGTCTTTTATCCCCTAGATCAGGAACCAAGACTTTGCTAGCAGGTAGGGATGTGTTCTACAATTTGAAATGTTACAGCCAACCTGATGAAAGCAACCTGAATGGCTCACATGCAGTCATTTTTACTGTCAAAATCAACACACCATGTTCAGATTCAATAAACCCACATTATTTGTTATTATGGAAAATACACTAATTCTACTCACTATTTCCCACAGGTTTACAGCACTAATAAACCCAGATTGTGTCATTAATCTCTAGAATTAATCACTGACTCCCTGTAAGAGTACAGTAGGTGATGATTAAAGCAGTAGAAATGCCCCATTAATACAAACCTTACTGCCTTTGTGTGTGGAGGCATTGCATGGTATGTGAATATTAACTTCAAAGATTCAGTTTATTTTACACAGTTGGGCTCTGATCAAAGTTGAATTTGGAGCATACTAGTGTAATAACATGCTCCTGAGATTTTTTTAATTATTTTTTTAAATTGGTAACGATAATGAAACACTATGGCTGAATAATATTATTCTCACCCATTTACATCATCAAAACAAGATGACATAATTACTTTTATTTTCTAAAACTTGTTTTTAGCAAAGCAAGTAATTTGTTCACTCAGATACTGTAGAAAGCAAGATTAGCAGATTAAGCCATTTACCTCCTCAAATACTGTGCTCTTTACACTGCCATATTTACTACATAGTTTCAGGCGTGGCAAATAAAAACTGTCTTAAACCTGTGATAGCCACAGAGCTGTTTGACAGGGCTTGTTACGCCTCTAGAAGCAGGCTGATAGTTTTGCAGTGTAAAGTCACAGGCTTGATCCTGAGTATAAAATACTTGAAAAAACAAAGTATAACGCTGAAACATACCGCACATCTATACCCAAATACTTATTCATCCACAATGCAAACCTATTAATATATATTTATCTGGCAAATAAGTATGAGGGTGTTTGACTAGATCTGAGATAATCTAGATAAGCATCTGTCCCTCATCAAATTAGCTGTAGGCTTCCTCAAACTCATATCTGGGTTTAACTCTTAGAGTCATCTGTGTACTTCTATTAAGATACATTCACTAAGTTTTCATCACAAAGAAATGACAATTAGTTTCCTCCATTCCCTGATTTCCAGTTAACCAGTGGTTTTAAGAGCCTGATGTCTCACATATTAATGTAGAGAGCTGGAGCCAGGATCTGCCCGTGTATTCAGGACAGAAAGCAATTTAAATATACACTAACAGAGAGAGTTTGATTTTTATTACATTAGATGCAGGATTTGTTGAAGCAAAAGCACAAGGGGAGTACATTAAAAACCATAATAAAATAAACCCCCTAAAACTTGGTTATTAAAAGAAAATTATGGTCACATCTCTCATGTTTGCAATGTTCATAGAAGAGTAAACATTTCTGCTGTCAAGGTTAATGTCATCCTGAATATGTATTGGTTATACAGACACTGATCACAAGATATAAAGAATAAAAACCATTTAGTTTTGTAGAGCTCTGTTACTTCATGTAAAATTAAATAAGTTGCCTGCTTTTTTTGTGTTGTTTTGTTTTGTTAAAGCCAACCACCATTCAGCATGTGTCTAGGAGAACACACATCTTTCAGGAGTCTTTTAATCAATCACAGCAATTTGTAAACCCATTTCAAAAATAAATATTTAGAGGTCATGTAAGCAATGAACTCAAAGAATGGCTTAGATCCAGGCATTGTGTAGACCAAATGATGTGATCCTCCAGACATTTTTCTGCCCATGTGGTGCCATCAAAGAATTTGGTTTGTTTTGTTTAAAAAAAAAACACAACATGACAAAAATTAAGGAAAGAGACATATGAGAATGGTGAAATGAGACAGGGATAATGCAAGAAGGGTCATATTCCACTACCCAAACATGAGCTAGCAAAGGGAAGGAATGAGATAAGAAGGTCAGAGCAGCAACATTGGTCAGGTCTTTTCTTGGAAAGATTTTAAGAATGAAACAAAAACCAAGCCTCACACTTCTTGGACATAAGCTACTCTCTATACTCCCTTCACTAGTTTGGATAAGACTTTTACGAGACAACCTTTTTTAATTGCCTACTTGAGGAAAGCACTGAGGGCTCAGCTGTCACACCAGCATTAAGCGTGGTTGGCAAAACACTCTACACCACTATAATCATCTTTCATTGATCAAATAACTTCCCTGGGCGTCAAGGAAAAGGGAAGAAGAAACACCTTGCTGTTAAGAAATCATCTTCCAACTCACACCAGAGGACAACCCTTTATGAAAGTGCTGCCTCTGCCTCAGTTCAGCAAGAGCACAGGAGATTGAAGTACCTTCTGATTTTGACAGCCATGCTAGAGACAATCTTTCCTCGCCTCACCACCAACCATGCCAGGTCTCTGTGCCAATTTGCAGCAATATACTTCATTGGGCTACTCTGTTAAATCAGTTGCAGATGCTTCTGTAGTAAATCTTTCCTTAGTCCTGTGCCTCAGAAAAAATGAACTGGAAAAGTCTGCTTCATAGGCTCCATATCAACCACAAAAAACCTGTGTGAAACCATGAAGTCAAGCCCCAAGTCCCCCAGAGAATTCTGGAGCACCACCGTCACATCCCAGTTTTCCAATTTCATCCACTCAGCTGAATGGATGTTTAAAACCAACATTTCTGGGGACAAAGAAAATTCTCATTTCATTTTTCTCTTATTATTGAAGTGTGGCTGAAACCTTCTATTCTCAGAACAGCCCAAAATAAATAAATGCTGGTACACGCAGGGAAATCTTAGCCTCAGATGTGGAATTTCTCACAAGAGCTTTTGAGCAGCTGAAGATGTGGGAAGGGACACTACTACTTGCTCTCAGCTAGAGCAATTGCTAATGTGATTATGTGGGCCCCCTTTAAAGTCCTATTCCACAAAAGGAGGTGAGTCTGTCAGGAAATAGCAGAGTAATTTATCACCACACACACAAACCTCTCTTCCTAGAGCTGCCATGCACCTGAACATCACCCCATGCTGAAGGCGAATACTATCTATGCCCCTCCTGTAAATTCAAGCTCTGTTTCAGACTCTGACATGCAGTTTCTCAAGAGTGTGACACAGGCCTTTGTGCTGGAAGGCAGCCTGTTTCTGCGAAATGCCATTGCACTTCCACCCCTGCCTCAGAACAGTGTAAGAGGGTTTTCCTCAAATGACACACCAAGTTAACAGGAAAGCCAGAAACAGTGTGTCTCACTGACGTGATAGAACATCAGTAAGCCCATGTGTGGCTTTCCTTCTTGTTTACTGTACGCATCTCTACATCTACCTAGTTTTCACACACTGATTATGCAAGAACTTGGGAAGTCTTACATGTAGCTGCTTGTCATTATCACCGAGTGAATTACCACCAGAATGGGAATCGTACCTTTTGAATAGTCTTAGTTCAATTAAAATCCCAAGCCTTTCTGTTTGCGTTTACCGTATTTCTCTTATGGTTTCAAAGCCAGGCTGGATGGGGTTTTGAGCAACCTGCTCTAGTGGGAGGTGTCCCTGCCCATGGCTGGGGGGTTGGAACTCGATGACTTTTAAAGTCCCTTCCCACTCTAACCATTCTATGATTCTATGAAATATTACCGTATTTCTTACTTCTGAAAACTGTGTGATTAAAATAGGACAAATCTCCCCCTCCCCTTACTACTCATAAGGTAGCCCCTCCGAATACCCACTGAGCTGAAGTCCACAAGGTTAAGTTTGAGTAACAAGTTAGACTCACAAAAAAAAAAAAAGAGAAAGCAAGCATTCTATATAGAGTTTAGTGGCACATAGGCAGGGAAAGAGAAGCTGCTGTACTCCTCCTACTCCCTGCTTTGCATATGCAAGTTCTCTGTTTCTCAGGGCACCATTGGCAACTTTTTGTCCCACACAGAGCCCAGGATGTGATTCCCACTGCCCATCCCCTTTGCTTTGCTGCTTAGGGAAATGGGGCTTAAATATGACCACAGTCTCTGTGTGTATATGTTTATGTCTGTGTGCTGATCCCAGAGTTTTTATCCACAGTCATTACATCAAGGTTTGACAAAGGGTCGGAGAAAGCAAATTCTTGCAAGTTCTTACAAGTTTTGTGAAAACAGGCAAGGAGGCGATTCTATAATTATCCTTGTGGAAGGCGAGGCTGTCATGTGCAATCCTAAAGAGAGGCGAGAATCCCAACAAATTCCTTAACCATGGGAAAAGTTTCAGCTGAGACTCAGTCAACCACTACACACAAATTTATAGGAAAGTAGTCATGTTCAACCCCACTGCTCAGAAAACCATTCATCTGGCTGGACAGGCACTGTAAAACATAGTAATTTGAATGATTTATTCCATTCTTTCTTCTAAGAAATCTTTCCCAGAACTGGATTGGGAGGGAGTAAACTGGTGGGTGACACACACCTTTGCTAGCACATAAAGGATCTTTATAAAAGCAGATTTTGTATTTTCCAAATAAAGGAGAAAAAAAAGCCAGTGACGGTGTGGCAAGGGATCCTGCTTGTTTCTAAGCCTGTCTTTTCAAACACTTTGCATGCCTATACTTTCAAATACAGAAAAGCACCCATTCTGAAATAAGTACCAGGGTAGAGCCAACATACGTGTTTTGGGATAGCTGCGTTTTTCTCAAGGTCTGTGTACCAGAGCAGAGATATCTACTACGAATATTTTGATCACAGGTCCCCAGCCAGCACTGTCTGTGGCTGCTTAAGTAAGGGGAAAAATGGAAAGCCTGACCCCCTTTTACCACCCTATTTCAAGTCCTGCCCCTTAGTTGCCCATGGCCAGTTCAGCTGCAACAAACCAATCTGCCAATGACCCATTACTCATCCTGTTTACAGCTAACCTTGCTCATAAGGATCCAAGGCAGTCACAGAGCAAAAGCAAACCACTCACCTGGCAGATCTGCAGGCACTTGTGGGAAGCAGGCAGTGACCTTTTCAGGCAGCAAAAACTACAGCAGGGAGACAGTGCTTGAACAAATGTTATCATGTGGTAGAAAACTTCCCTATTGGCATAATAATGCAAGGGGAGACTATTTTCCACTGGCAGTTTACTGTATGAGGATGTAGCCTCAGTACAAAAGGATGCACGAACTTCCAGGATAAAACCATTGTGACAGACCACAGCATGCATGCTCTTCTGTCCCTCAAGGAGTTCAGACCTAGCCTGGCATATATCATATTGCCTGCTACAGTAGTACTCCTCTGAGAACTAGGCTTTTAAGAACGTAGACAGCCCTTCCACGCTACAGAGGACATTAGACTCTGACAGCTGGCTGCGCTGCCCAGAGGGTCTCACCAGTTAGTGAGAAGTGAGCTTTGGTGCACTTTCTCTTCAACCATCACCCTCCCAGACACTGGACAGACAGTATGGCAGGAGAGCTGTGGACTCCCTACAACTCTGACCACCTACCTCACCTGCATCATATGTCTTGGTATCTAATACCACCACCTTCTCTCCACCCCACAGATACCTTACTTTCTTCCACACCTTGAAACTCCAAATGGTATTTTTCACAAATAGAAATTACCAACATTGGTGTAATTCTTACGTCACTGTTTTTCTAATCTTAAAAAAAGGTCTTTCTGTTTGCACTAAATATGTATCTACTCCAATCCTCCATGACTCAGTATCTATAAATACTTTGATGGGATTTATTAAATTTATTTTCTAGTTTCCCAGGTGATGACATGACAGACCTCTAACCTGGTCTTGTGCAATCAGCATAGGAGAGGTCAGCGAATTGGCAATAATAAAGTATTTGAGAGCCAGCAACAGGGAAAGGGAGTTCAGATACTTGATGATAATACACTAACACAAATGTGTACTTCCCTCCTCAAAGACTCCAGCATAAGAAAAATCTTTAGGAACAGATTCTTCACGCCACAGTCTCCCACACTGTTTTGATCTGGTTACTTAAGTACAGTCTGAATTGTCTGAATACACCTGCATATAACCTGCAACAAGGACAAAGATCTGGTGTCTGAAGTCCAGAGAAAGGACCAAAATTCAACAGCTCCTACATGTCCGTGAAACTTGTAACAATCAGGCAAGGACCTCAGTTTAATCTTTTTATCCTGGATCTCTCTTGCTTTTGCACTCCCCAAGTCAATAGTCACTTCTCATTTTAGGACCTTGGGAGGAACATGCATTTCTTTCCATACCAGGCTTCTGGGCATGCCTGCCACCAGCAAAATGGGTACTTTGTGCCTCTTCTGTGGCATACAGCAGGCAAACCATTCCAGCACAGTTCTTCTGCCAGGGCTGGGTCACAATAGTGGCAGTGAATAAGTGTGAGAGGGGACTCCTGAGCAAGCCAGATCCCCGATATAAGACGAAGTGGGCCAGAAAGACACTCACATGAGGCAAGAGGATAGGTGAAGGCATCTCCCCAGTATATACCAGGAACTTGAAAAGACTGGAGTTTAGTGCAGAGAAATGCATGGGCTGCAACAGTAGCTTTTTTTTTCTAAAAAATCCTTCTCCATTCATACATTCCTGCACAGCAACGTGAGACTCCCAGGTGGGAAGCTCAATAAAACACTTAAACTTCTCTTTGCCCAGGAGAGCCTGGCTAGCTCACCCGAACATGGGAATCTGCATGGAAGAAAAAAGTAGCAAAATATTGTTAAAATGTCAGTTTAAATCCAGACTGCTTCTCCCTTCTCAGTAAGGCCCTGTTCAGCTGCTCCTGTTAGCGAGGCACTGGAAGGGGCAATATTCCAGGGCTATTCTTTAGTAATGTTCTATAATCCTTGGCTATGCAGCAAGCCTGTCAATCAGCCACCTTGCTCTGCTTGCATGCAAACCCAAGTTGAGTAACCTGAGGAGACATTAGCAACTCAACACTCACCGCAATTTCACATCGTGGTCTGACCAAGTGGCACAAGCACTTAACCACAGCCTTTAACAACAGCACGCTGTGCACACTAATCCCCCCTTGATATTTCATGTCAGCTCCCACTGTGAATCAGCACAGAATGCAATGGATTTTGGCTTAACAAGCTGACTCAATTGCACTTGCACTTTTTGGAGTGAGGAAGATATTCATTCCTCCCTAAACTACACCATGATCCCAACTGCAGTCGGCCAACCTCCTCCAAATGGTGCCTTACTGGAGCTAAGGTGTAGCCAGGAGCATCACAGCTGGAGCTGCCTGAAAGGCTTGGCCGTTCCCTTCAGGGGAAAACGCTGAAGGAGTTGATGTCATTTACACAGTACCTGACTCTGATGAGCAAACTTGCTGGCAGCCAAACACAACACAACAGTGACACTTTAAAAGAAGTGTTCAGGACATGTTTTTCATTACCACAGTCAATCCAAACACACCATTGCTGCCTCCACCTTATCCCACTGTGCATCAGACGTTAACAAGCTGAAGTGATAGCAACACGTGGATGATGAAAACATTCCACCAGCAGACTGGACTATGCTGAACACTGTGCGGAAACATTACATTAGATATTTTCTGTACGCTGGAGTGTTTTTTCACGGTACATTAGACTTTCTCATCTTTTTCTTTAATTATCTAGTGTGCTTGAGTTCCCTGGAGCTTCATATTTTGCAACAAGGTAGAAGTTCACAAGTATAAAAATCAGTTCAAGTAAAGTAAAAAAAAAAATAGGAGGAAAAAAAAAGAAAAGAGCAAACAACTCTTCCAATATTTTATCCTCCAAAAAGAATGCTTTTTCTCTCTTGTGTCTTCTGATTTAACAATAGAAATGGTGGTCCAGCAAATCAGAACTTAATAACATGCCACATAGCATGAAGTTACAGCATTCGGCCTTGATTTTGTAGGTTGATAACACTAGCTCTGGTCAGAAGAACTGCTGTGTTCTGGCCTGACCAAAACCTAACAGCATCAAATTTCTCAGACCTTCAGTGGGTGAAGAGAATGTAGGAAGTTCAAAGGCCGCAGGTCCAGAGTGAGGTGATGCCCTGAGGCAGTGTGGCACAGAAACTGTGCAGCCAACAGGACACAGGAAAACAATTCATTTGACTTCCACATCCAAAAAGGCCAGGCACTTTTGAGAGGTATCCATGGCATTAGCAGCTGGCTGGACAGCGGGAGCTATGGATGACATTTGTTCAGAGCAAGGCTCCTACTTACTCATCCAGATTAGGAGCAAATCTTTTAACCACCCCATTTAAGAGCAAAGCTTTTGGAGGGATGACTGTTTTTAATAGGTGTGTCAAGAAGCAAATAGCTCTGACAGCACTGAAGGATTCTGTTATCTTTAGACAAGACACTGCACAGTGTCATTTCTAAAACAAAGTCAGGTATTCCCTTCCAGCTGGTATCTGAAAGTTGCCAATAACAATAACAAAAGTATTCAAGAGAAACAATAAGGGAGCACAGATATGGGGATTAGCCAGAAAATCAGTCAGTGTTTGGGTTTTTTTTTGGGTTTTTTTTTATTACTGTTACTATTTTTAATTGCAAATAGAACACATTTTCCTAGTAGCGTTGTAATTTAAGCAATTTATAATTCAGTATTATGTCAAATCCGAGTTTTGCAAAACTTAGCCACTATCTCAGGTTCATATCCTTATCCCAACCCAAATATACTCATTCCAAAAACTCACTTTATTTAATCCCTGAGTTGATAACGCAGATAACACAAATGCTCTTGCACTCAACTCTAGGGAGTTACTAGCATAGTACTCTTCTTGGAATCTCTTAGGAACCTTCTGCTGGCATAACATTTAAGACTTTAGTCCCCAAAGCAACGTTTCTCAAACGATCTCAAGCCTAAAGTTACCTAAGTTGCATCAAGGCTGCTCAGACATGTTGTTGCTGGCATCGGCTCAAATTCTTTTAAAATATAGTTAAGATGTGCAATAAATAGAGAGCAATGAAGTTAGCACATAAGAAAGATTTTTAAAAGTTACGTATCACAAAAAGGCAAGGCAGATCTTGCATATAAACATGAGCAATCATTTTAAAAGAGTGATCAAGTGCCCTTCACTCGCAGCTTACTCGGCCATTGTGCACTTTAAAGTACTGTGTGTCTTACCCTTCAGCGGTATTAAGATGCTATTGATGAAGGACCAAAACACATGTTAATACGTAACCTGCCAGAGGTTTGAAATTCCACCTGATCCTCATCAAAGGAGAACATACAGAGTGCAGGTTACCAAATTCCCTCAAGCAGGGCACAGCTGCCTGTAACGCCTTCCCCATGCAGCAATACCATCACCTCCAGGTGAACCATGTGGGTTCTCCATGCTTTCTCCATCTTTCAATAGTGGCTTTGAACCAAGAATGTAACTATTGAAGAACAAGGGCGGAAGGGCTGAATCCCAAGATAAGTAAGCAGCAGGGCTGATCTCATAAGCTGTTCCCTGGGGCATACCATTGGGACCACATGAGGTTCCTGGAAGCATTATATGAAAAACAGACCTTGAGGTTTTACCATTCATAGGCAGGAAGTAAACAATGTTTAGCTGGAATTAAACACACTTATTATTCAAAGAAATTGAAAACACAAACCCCACATACAAATCATGCTGGGGTTAAAGCATGCCAGAACAGGTCATGGCAAAATCCACACTTCTAGCATTTGGACATATGCACAGTTGCTAAGGTATAGACAGAGCTACAGACGTAGCTTTCCAATGCTCTTCAAGAAAGATGGCCACTACATAAGAAAAACAAGGATTACAGAAGCACTTATTTCAGATCCACTCCCAGAGAAGTTAGTAGGATAGACAGCAACAAAAAGATCCAAAACAAATAACTCACTTCAGTGGGAAGAAAATCAAGTTACACGTGAGTAGTTCTGAAAATCCTCCCCATCCTTCTAACATGCTCTGTGGAGAGCAAGCTGCATGAGCTGTCAAGCATTTCTGCTTTTGTCCACTTTGAGGTCTGTCCCATGGAGACAAGCCTCACCCCTGGGTTTCTCCCTTCATTCATGGAAGAAATCAACTCTGTATTTAAAGTATGCACTTTAAATATCCTCTAATACTGAAGATTAGCCTCCTGTTCTCACATGCCACAGACTTTCACAGAAAATTCACTGGAATTTAAAAGGTTTGAGAAACATTCAACAGTACAGAAAAAAAGCAGAAGAAACATATGACAGGCCTAAAATTTGATGTCTATTGCTGCAGAAAGCCATGATCCTATATTCAAATGCCTTCATTTTTTCCTACTATAATGACCTTAGGGAAGAGTATCTGTAGATCTTAAAACAGAGGTAGCTTAGGACCCTTAGTTGGAGGCAAATAGTGTCATCCTCATTTTGTATACTCCATGACAAGCTCATTTGGACCACACTGACAATTCATACCAGAAACAGTACATGTCCTGTATTGGTCCTCTGTCACCTTGACTGCTGGAAAACCAACCCAAACCCAGTATATACCACTCTTATTTTTTGCCTGCCCTAACAGTTGGTCTTACAATGAAGTAACACCAGAATAATAATACTGAATTAGAAGAACATCACAGAGTGATTATTTCAGGGAAAATACTTTCATGGGCTTTTTTGTGTCACTTCAGTTAAGTAGGTTTAGAGTGAGACCCCTCCCACCCCCCCCAATCTTTAATTTTTTTTCCACTAAGTTGCAAGTTGCTCTGAGCAGCTGAGGAAGACTGAGTACTCAGGTCAATGCTCTGAGGTCAACATTTTCAAGTTTTCTTCCCATAGAGGTGAATTAACTACTAAAGAAGAAATAATTTTAAAAGTACATTACTCGGTGTTTATACAGTGTCCTTTATCAGAAGAACTCAAAAATCCTGTTTATTACACTTATCAAACACAAATCCAAGAAAACTGGACTTGCAATTACTCAGTTTTTCACAAAAGATAGCAGCTTCTTGCAAAAAACTTTTTGGTTTTTCAGTACTAAAAAGCCATAGCTTTTAGGACCATAAAAAGATAAAAAAATCCAGCTTTTGATCAGTCCCATCTCACATGGCCAAAGTCTCACACTCAGCTAACAAAGAATTTTCTTGATCCACATCATGTTCTGCAAAAGAACAGACACAAACCCCAGCACATCCCAAGGCCAGTGTGGTGCTCTTTCCTGCTGGCTTTGTAATTCTACATAGAACTGAAATAATTCCAGCTCAAAGCAGCATTCTGAAAACCCAGTGTACTAAAAAGTTGTTCTATTCATATGTTCCCATGTCCTGAGAGATAGGAATAAAACACACAAAAATAATAGCAATGATTTTAGGGACTGATCTCATAGATGAGAACAGAACAAATTCAACTGAAGTCAATAGAAATATACTCGCTGACATGAGATCACAACACAGCACTCAAAAAATACCTTAAATCTTAAAATCCCCAGATGCAACGTCTGTGGCCAATGTCTATATTAGCTACACGTGGATTATCCTGAAAGGAGGTTTCAATTATTTTTACAGTGAGATAATGTTCCCTTGACGATCTTAAAGTCTTAGTAGCATATAACAATTAAATTTCATTCTTGAGAAGACAATAGCAAACATCTGCAACTTTGAATCTATATAAGAATTAGCAGTTTTTCCATTTTCTTCACAAGAACATCAACTTTTCCGTAATACCATAAAACTACTGACAAACTACATACAAGAATTTGAGGGAAAAGCAGGGGGAAGTCTTTTCCCAGGCCAAGTACAAACTGGAAGTTTTACACTTTGCCAGTTGCAAGAAAAATGGGAAACAAAACACTTCATTTTGTAATAAAGTATCAGCTAACATATTTAGCAGAAGCAAAACTGTTCTTCACTAGCCAAATCTGACTTTCATTCGGTGAACTAAAAATATATCTGCAGAGGTTTGTTAATATGGTTGACCTCAAAATTTGGAACTTTCTTACTTCCAGATGCAAAATAGCTCAAAATTATGCATTTTCAGGGAATGATTCAAAGGCCCCTCTACTGTCTATTCCCCACAGAAGTTAATCACCAAGCTTTAGTGAACACAGCCAACCCTTATAGACTAAGGAAACACAGTTATCCCCACTTTTGGACAGAAAATCCAGCAATTAGTCTCTTCTGTGTTTTCTACTATATACTTTATAGCATTTTGATGTAAGGTTTAAGACACTGTCGGATGCCACCACTGACCTTTCCCAGTGCTGCTCATCTACGTTTGGCCCTAAAATAATTAGAGGAAAGAAAATAGCACAGTCATTGGGACTGTGAGCAATTTTCTCTTTTCTCCTCCCCTCCCCACTTTTCTTCAGATGAAGTTTAAAAAAAAAAAAAAAAAAGAAAAAAAAGAAAAGAGACTACACATACATAGGAGGACAGAAAATGTAAAAGAAGGCGACTGTATGAAAAAACTGTTTAAAGCTTGTTGCGTCAGAGGAAAAATGGAGGAGCTAATATATCTTAGCCACTAACATCAGTACAGGTCAGGACAACTGTTCACCTCAGCCAGTTAATCCAACCTACATTTTGATTTGTCTATGCTAGCAATGAAAGAATTTTTCACCTTTTTTACCTTAATAAAAAAAAACCAAAATAGTTACTATCTCATAACTAAGGACCTCCTTGTGTGGCCTTAATGCCTCTCATGCCATGGCTGTGCATTGTCAATGGTCACCCAGGCTTGGTTCCTGTGAGGACTGGTAGCACCAGCATCTTCAGGCCATCTTCTGCACTATGTGTATGTCATTAAAAGAGCCAGTGGATCACACCTGCTTCTCTAAAACATAGACTTACATAATTTTTCTAGCATGATCCTGGATGGATCTCTAAAGGACCATACACCTCCATGGTAATGCTATGAAGGACCTCATCACTATGTCCTTCCCCTCATAAGCTCCCCCAAAATATGGCAATCCAGTACTCTAGCAGTGCAGTGACTACAGAGGCATTCCACAGCAAGAACTAAATGCCACCTGGCATTCTTTTCAACAGTGCTTAGCAGAGAGGTGGATCTTGTTAGCTGTTCTGCAGACCTTGAGACCAGGAATA
The DNA here is from genome assembly GCA_013398155.1 of Pedionomus torquatus. Classification (NCBI taxonomy): domain Eukaryota; kingdom Metazoa; phylum Chordata; class Aves; order Charadriiformes; family Pedionomidae; genus Pedionomus; species Pedionomus torquatus. Next base: position 502,210 of record VZRU01003689.1, read on the forward strand.
TTCATTTAGAGATGCTACTGGAGGTTACCTGCGTTCATGGAAGAAATGAACCCCAACTCCTACTGGCAGCTCTGCCACCCAATGTGATCACCTCTGAGCTGAGCCAGTGGTATCAAATGCCCTTTTTAATGCAGAGTAATGCATTTTCCCACAGCTTAATACCTGTGGGGGTGGGTGGAGAAAAAAGCCTTCTTCCCATAGTGTGGAAGTTCTTCAGTCAAGGAATGGAAAGACCCAAGAAGAGGAGAATGGAACAAAAGACAGTAGCTTCATTTCCTGACCTGACATGGGACTTGACAGGCACTGAAAGGAAGTTAACCCAGGAGAAATGCTGCAACTTGGAAAATGTCTGTGTATCAGGGACAAGGCACTGAAAGCTGATCAGTTATTAAAGTCTCATCCTCTTCAGATTTACTTTTTAGCTGAAGGGATAGCCCATCAAAAACCTAATGTTCTGCAAACCTGTAGGGAGCATGCAGCCTTACAGTCTATTTTTTGTGAGGACTTTCAAGATGCAATAAAGGTGACACAGAATTATCCCACTCCTCTCAGAAAATGTCACCAGATTATTCAGAAGCCTAACTAGAACCCACAGTTATAGATGGAAAGAACTCCATTTATGATGCATTTCTGCATGTATATTAGCACAGAAACACACAGAATAACAGAGGTTCAGAAAAACAAATGCCTTTTTAGATGTAGGGCTGAAGTAGCCTCAAAATTAAACTCTTCCAGATTAAAGAGGCACCCTTCTAAAGTTCCAGATATGAATGTGGGACCCCTGAGTGACAGGGGTCTACTTCTGGAAAACCAATAAGCTTGGGTCTATAACCATGCCTTGCAGGGGCTCCAGGAACAAAGTCTGTTCTTTCCCCACAAGCTGTTTCACATACCCTGAGGACGCTCAATGAAGCTGGCCAAGAACAAGAATTTAAAACAGGCTGCAGGACAGTGGTTTACCAAGAATACAGTGTCTTTCAGACTGCAAACAGTCCAGCCTACATGCAGGACGATGGCCAGTGGAGCCACAAAGGGCAGAGTTGGACAGGCTGCCACCTGCAGCAAGAAAAGGCTCCAAGCACTGACGCAGCCCTATTCAAAGACTTCAAAATTACCACAGTGAACACAAGCCTAGCCTGACTTGTGCCAGCTGTGCATAAGATGGACCTTAAAAAGATTTAGGTATGAAGGTTTAGGAATGCAGGCAGATGCAGATATGCAGAATGGTTTAAAGGGAACACAAAGTCTTCTTCAAAAACTATCCTACTCACTTCCAGTATATTGCTAAGGTGGAAATACAGCTTTTGCTCTGCTCCTTCTGAGAAGAGAGCCATTGCAAGGCTCCAACTGGCCTCAGTGGGGATCCCCTTATTAAGTCATCACGGTTCACTATGAACCAGAGGTGCTTTCTTTGAATGGTCAAACCACAGTCACGAAACAGATTTCTTCATGTGAAGCAATTCCCTGCAACAACATAGATACTATCAGCTAGTGTCATCATCCTGCATTTGCTTTTGTGAGTGAAGATGCTCAGTCTGACCACTAGTGTGTCAAACAGACAAAAAAAGCCTGCTGAGAAGGAAGCTTCGGATCATTTCTTCACCATGCGCACCAGCTGTGGGCTCTAATCCCTGATATACCACATGTAAGTGGGTTATGCTCTTCGCCTACCAAACAAGGAGGAGTGTCTCCTCAGCAAGGAATGGAGCTCTTATAGCTTATATCTGGCTACAACTCTGCTAAGTGAAAAACATGAGGCTGGAAACCAGGCTGTTCCAGAGCAGCAGCAATTAAAAACTATAGGGAAGATGGAAAAAAAGGTAAAATTCACAAAAGTGGTTAAGCAAATTTGAAAGGCACAGGTAACCTCAAGCAAAGAGCATCAAATCCCAGAAGAGCTCTGGCTTGCCAAGGACAAGAGGAGCAGCTGAGCACCCAGGGGTGAGTGCTATCCACTCCAGCTGCCTATGTGCAGAATGGAGGAAGGAGATGCACAGGATCCTCCCTTGGAGACACCACTAGCTGTAAAGCTTCTCCAGCTCCAATGGCAGCATGAATACACATCAAAGGAGAACATCCGTACAGCCAGCCATACCAGAGAGTACATTTTTCCCCTACCTGATGTAGTTTAGAGTTGCAGCTGTTTGATTCTTACCAAATTTAAAAGACTATCCAGCCTATTAGGACAAATTCATCTGATGAGCTAATCTTATATTGCTGATAAGGTGGTGATCTTATACTGTCAAGGATCAGGAACACGATCCTCCATTCACAGGGACACTAAGGGATAGAACACCTGCTCTCTTTCTTCTGGGGTGACACTTAACATTAATCCAACATAATGTGTTTACAGTTACAACACTCCCAAATACATATGTAGAACACTCTGGCAGATTATACTCTGTTCCGTAGTTCCTTTTTTCTCCAAAGAATTTACAGATTTGAAAATTAATATTTTTTTTACAACTTCAGCATAGCTAGTGAGCAGTTTGATAGCCGCCACCCCCTCCCCAGTTTTGCACTATGTTTGTACCATCCAGTAAAAGAAACTGCTCTAAAGTTGGCACACACTTTTAAATTAAAAGGAAATTCATGAGGTCCTACCCTTGATTCTCCCTAAAGAATTCCTCCAGACGTTTTGGTATATGGAGATGTGCATAAAACCATTAGGAAGCAATATTTTAATACCAGACCAGAAATGACACATCCCTATTATTTGTGTGGGGGTGAGGAATGGGGAGAGTTACAATTTGCGCAGTCATTGGGAATATGAGACATCTCAAAGACAAAATGAAAATAGGTGGGCTAAACTTTTCTATAGCCACTGACAAAGGAAATGAGTATGGTTATGTAGAAATGAAGCATCAATACAACTGTTACTCGGTGCATCAGCACTGAGCAACTCGATTTCATTATGCTATGTTTAATTCACAGCATTAAGACAGTCTCTCCATCTGAAAAATATAATCCAATACAAACCAAAATCCAAAGTAAATGTAGTAAGCAGTTTAAAAGATGCCTAAAAAAAACAAACAACACAGAAAAACGAATGTTTGCCTTACATGAGCCAAAGATGTATAGTTTGATAGGTTTTGCCTAGTTGCTTCGTTTTGAGGCCAAGCCTTGTTTGCACATTTGTTTCATTCAAACTACAAATGAGGAAAAATATATTCAGACTACGGCAACCTTGGCTATAGCTATTATTTGTAACAAGGTTGTTTCACTCTGCTTTTAACTTGCTTTTCAACTCCAGTTCCTCAAGGTGCCTTTGCAATAAAATAAGATGTTAAATTTTGCAGACTGACCTGAGTCGAGTTCCACTTTACACGTTAACAGGAGCTCTTCACAGGTGGCTCACAGTAACACACTCTGGTCACTCCTTGGCGACAGTTGTAGAGATCCACTGCTGGCGTTAGCCATGAAGAAACAAGAATTGGGAGAAAAAAGCCTACAGGCTAAGTGGTTTTTTTGTTGGTGGGGTTGGTCTTTTCTTTCCCTATCTTGCATCCAGAGATGACAGAGAGTCATGGCTCGTTATGCAAAAGACAGTACACAGCTCTGACCTGTTTCATTGCAGCTGAAGTTCATGTTGCATTACACTGACACAGCTGCAGAAAAGTAAACACTAAGGCAATAAATCACACTACCTAAAGAAATGCTCTAGTAAGCTGGCAACACTTTGCATCACCGCACCAGGAGTTTTTATTGCTTACAAAGGCAGGCAAGTGGGTACAGAGTCAGGAAAGCAAACATCTTGTTTGCGCTTTAAAAGCTCAAATTATGCAATATTTCATGAACTTTTTTCCTAGTGTGACATTTTAATCGGTTCATCCAGCTAAAATGGTTCCAGAATGAACCTGCGATACTATAAAGGAAGTAAACTGCCATCCTGTCAGGAAGGATGCCAAAGACATGGGAGGAACACTCCCAAAATTAGTAAAGGAAGGCCAATATTCATAAGCCTGTAAAATTGTACCACTCCGCACTGCTGTGTAATCTATTTTAAAACTGATCAGGTTCTTGTTTTCTCCTGAGTCTCTCACCCTGGATCTGCTAACTTTTCCCATCCTTTAGCTGATCCTGATCATTCGCATCTCTCTCACACCTCAATCCTATTAGCTCAGCTATCCTACTGGGGGCCTTTACTGTGCCTTTGACTTATACAGGAATTTTTCTGTTAGCACAAAGAAATCCTAATCAAATAGGACCAATACATATGCTTACAGCAGAACACAATAAATCTTAAAATTGAACCAACAGCAGTTGGATCAATTACATTTTCTTAGAGTGATTAATAATTTCTTTTGTGTTTTAAAAGTAAAGATTTACAGTCAGCTGAATCATGGGAAAATATTTAATACGATTTTCCAAAGCACAGCATTTCTGAAGCTCTGCCAGTTATGAGGTAGACTGAACACGGCATTATGAAGTATTCTCACGTGTAACCACAGTGACGCTATGATATTGGTTATCTAAAGCCTTCTGAGATTCACTTACAGTTCTAGGTAAAGTACATTTCTTAAAGTATTTAACTGGCAAATGTCCAAAGTCGAGTTCCAAAAAACTAAAGTGCAAATTTCACAGCCTTTAGCCCTGGCAATTCCCATCTTATAAAATAATCAGAAACTTTTATCTTTTGCAGACTAGCTGAGATCCCATGCCCTTGCAGACAGTTTTTATACTTTGTTCCCTAAAAATATCACAAAAGCTGCTAGCAGGTTGGAAGGAGGACAACAAACTAGTGTCAGGGGCCTTTTATTTCCTTTCTTTTAAACTCCTTGGGGAGCCCAGTGATCAAAACTTAGCAAACTGCACAAATAATGTTGTGTAACAGGATTGTTAGATCTGTTGGCTTTGAACTAAAAAGACTATAAAACAAAATTCCTATTATGGATATTTCTTGATGTTTGGTGGTCTGTCATGCATTCCCATTACAGATAGTCATTTTCATCATCTTGCTATTAAGATCTCTGATTAAACAGCATTGTTGCAATACTTCCACAGAATTACTGTAATTTGGGAATTTTACTTTTGGGAAAAATGTAACAGAAGAATTAACATGTCTATAAATTCTTCTCTCATAATTAATGCCAAAATTGGAAGGGCTTTATTATTAACTACTCGCTTGCTTTGGCTGTCACATTGACAGAATGTCTGACCAGCTTGTAACATTTCAACAACACCAGAAACCAAATATTGCATTAATTCTGCACACAAGGATCTGTCTGAAGGGGTGATCAAGAAACATCCGGTATTTTTCCTTCCTAGAAGCAACTGAACTGAATATTTCACTTCTGATCCACACAAAGGGAAAGCAAACTGGAGGCATATTTTGCATTTACTCTTAAGCAACTCTTGGGTGAAGCTTAATAAGTTGAGTTTGATCTATGAACTTCTCTGTATCTCTTCCCTAAGTACATAAGGAATGCCTCGCCTTTCTTCTTCTGAGGGTATGGCCTGAGACATGCTATTAGTAGAGATAATCTTTCCAAAGCTTTCCCTATCAAAAGCTAAATCTCTTCGGAGAGCTTTTACACACACAGTAACTCACCATTGTGGATTCTGGGCAGTGGTCAGCAAATGGTTTTGAAGCTTCACCATTGTGGCAGAGAAGAATCCAGCCCAAGTGCCATAAATAGCATAAGCCAAATTTTGTCACACATAATTCAACGGCAAATTTCCCATTGACTTTCGTGCAATTCAAAATTTAGTTTCTAGTTACAGAAACTCATGAATTAAAAATCACAAAAGTAATCTGAATTAGATCCCTCAATATATATATAAAGGTAAAGCATTTTGCTATATTTACACAAGCACCTATGTTGAAAATGTACTTCCAAACTTAAAAATTCACATCCTTTACTACTTGCAAAGTATTCCATCTTTCGCCTCTCCTGGTACTTTACAATTAGGTTTTAATATCACAAAACAGTGACAAAACCACATATAAAATTCATTACGTACATCAGACTTCTTTCAAAGAAGGTGCAATCACAAATTCTGTGGGTAGTTTAGTAGTTTTTCCTCTAAGCGGCTAAGTTAGTCTTTAATCCCCCAAAAATGTAAAGCAGTGCTTCAGATCTACACATATAATTTGAATATTATTTCTAAACTCCTCAGAGAAAATACTGATAAGTGTCATTAAAAAACAGTCTCCAAAACAAGAACTGCATTTGCTTTTGCATGAAAAAAGAGGAAAACATATTTTCAAAAAAAGTTACAGCTGAAGGAAAAAAGCATGAGTGCTTACACATCTGCTGGAATTATGAGCATCTTACTCACCAAACTATACAGTCTCCAGCTTATCTGACATGACTCCATGAATACATCTCTCTGCCCCCAGTAGGAAGAGTTAGAGAGGTTTTAAAGGTCTCTGAGGACAGTTTAAAGCTAATCAAAAATGTAGAACCAGGAACCAAAAAAATGCCTCAAAGTCTCTGATGCACATGGAAAAATCTGAATTTAATCTCACAAAAGAGTGATTTTAAAGCACAGACAATTTATTAACTATAAAAATGCTTGACTGGTCTAGACATTACCAAGGTCCGCTTCCAAAATAACATATTTTATCAAATGTTATGTTAAAAAAACCCCAAACAACACATAAAAAAACAACAAAAAACCCTGTGTGCTTTTTACAAAGCACATTCTATGCATCCATTTTAAAGCCTGATGGTAAACATACTCCATATCGTGTGTTAGACAGGTTTTCAGATAACTCTGTAAGATAAGCAGCAGCTCTGAAGCTGAGGCACCAGAAGCACTGCATGTAGGGGCAAGTTGTTATCTGCATTCATCAAGGATAGAGATAACAAAACAGAATTACTCATTTCTTCGAAAGGCTGGTTTCTCTTTCAAGCCCAGAGAGTGTTCAATCAGCCCAGCCCAGTACTTGCTACCACTGCCCCTCGTTCTACAGGTACATAACATCCCAGAAAATAAAATCTAGCCAGCAGGAACTTTGTCCACAAAGAGAAGAGAAGCTTTATAGTCAAAGGAGACGCTGCAGAAGAGCTGTCCACAGTGAAAGTAAGATGATGTCAGAGAGAGGAAAAAGTGCTTCTGACAGCAGCTGTTCCCTGCTCACTGTGTGAGTTTCACTCCCTCAAGTCAAGCACTAAATAGAGTGGGACTGAATAAAGATGTGTTGCAAGGGTGTTTTTTAACACCCAGGAAAACAGTGGGTCCTCAGAAATGAAAAAGGAACTTGCTGGGGAGAACCGTGATGCAGATTCAGGATCAGACGGGAGAGCAGCGTCTTTCCACAGCTCCTGCCTGGCAACCACTCCAGATGCCTGCAGCCGCTCTGAGCTAAGAACCAACCATCAGCAGTCTACATCCACCCAACAGTGTGTGTGTGCCCAGGTGGTAAACCATCATGTCCTCACCAAGTTACTGGCCTCCACAAACTCCAAAAAGAGATCAGGAAAGTGACTTGTAACCGAACGTCCCCAGAATGACTCAGGTTTGACTTCTACGTGACTTAGCTAAACCATGAGAAGCTCCCTGTATATTTACTTCTTCTTAATCATAGACCCAAATAAAATCAGCAACAGAAATCTCTGCAGAAATCATCAGCCTCAATAAAACTGTATGCAATATTCTTGCCTGTAATTGTTGAACACAGGTTTCATACCAAGCCATGCTTCATCCTAATATTGTAGTGATCTAAATAGTGACATGCAATGCCCATCTCTCCAGGCTGGTTACTGCAAATGTGGCTCAGAGCAGGTTAAGAGGTGGTCAAGTGATGTACACGAGCCTTTTGCTAAATCTGCTGGCTCTGCTCTTTTTTAATTTGTCAAAGGTGAACAGGTAAGGTGAAAGGTGTAAGACATGGAAGGGAATAAACCAGATTCCCAAATAACCAGCTAAAAAAACAGCTGTCAGAAGAGGGAGCAGGACTTCCATCATCTAGTGACAATGCTATATCAGTTAGAAGGCATATGTTTATTTTGTTTCTGTGACTATTTGTAAAATGTGCTCAGTCTGTACATTAGGTATGAAGTCAAAGAAATTGAAAACAGACAAATTTGATAACTGTTTTTCCTCATCGCCTCCACAATCCTATAGTTTTCAAATGAGTGCAGAAACATAAGGTGTCCCTGACATCCAAATCAGACCCTTATTAACTAATACCTCTCACGTTGCACCGATCAGCTCAGTAAGCTCTGTTCATCCAAATGCTGCAAGGTTGGTGGGAGTCAAAGAATCATAGCATGGTTTGGCATTGAAAGGCCCTTAAAGATCATTGAGTTCCAAACCCCCAGCCATGGGCAGGGACACCTCCCACTAGACCAGGTTGCTCAAGCCAGGCCTTGAACATTTCCAGTGATGGGGCATCCACAGCTTCTCTGGGCAACCTGTTCCAGTGTCTCATCACCCTCATAGTGAAAAATTTCTTCCTTATATGTAATCTAAATCTTCTGGTTAAAAGCCATTACGCCTAATCCTATCGTTACACTCCCTGATAAAGAGTCCCTCCCCATCTCTCCTGTAGCCCCCTTCAGGTACTGGAAGGCTGCTAGAAGGTCTCCCCAGAGCCTTCTCTTCTCCAGGCTGAACAACCCCAACTGTTTCAGCCTGTCTTCAGAGGAGAGGTGCTCCAGCCCTCTGACCGTCTTTGTGGCCCTCAGCTGGACCTGTTCCAACAGGTCTGTGTTCTTCCTGTTCTGAGGACTCCAAAGCTGGACACAAAAGCAAGTGGTCAACAAATTGCATAATTAATAAAATGTAACAATATCAAGTAAAATGCTGCTATGTTTCAAGTTTCTTTTCAGACTACAACCAGACTTTAATTTTTTAAAATTATTTTTCAAGGACTAAGAATTCTTCTTTAGAAGAAGTCTAACCTCGCTGCTTTCCATACAGCACTCTAAAAATTAAAATGCTGTCCTGATTTTGACTAAATTAACATTTGATAACTAAGTCTGAATGAACTGTAAATTCACCAACTAGTGACCATCTTGCTGAGCACGTAACTTTCTTGCACTGAAAGACTCAGGGCTCAAACATAAAACTAAATAAATTCCTAAGTTCCTGCATGTGGCTGTAATTGCCTCAACTGGCCTCATATGCATCCACAAAATATAACCAAAATTTAAATAATCCTAAATAATTTAAATTATCTTAAACCCACAGGTACAGAATACATGAATATGATTTTATTGCAGATTTAATTTGATGCTTCTTTCTGTGGCTTTTCCAGCAAAAACCAGAACAGTTGGGTCGTTGGACCTGAAAACTGCCTTCCTCTATTTCAGAGTCAAGCTGTCTCTCTTTTGTGGTGAGACAACTAACATCAAATGTACAGTAAAAACAAATGAGCCAGTAGTGGGCTTATCATTTCTTGGGTTTTAACACATGGGAGGCAGAAGAGATCAGGTAGAACATGAATAAAACAGAAATTCAGGACTCGCCCCAATCAGATGTACTGTGTGGTTTAATTTTGATACTAGTCAGTATCCACAGAGGCCCAGAACTGTCCCAAGTCAGCTTCTAATTATGCAGGTAAATTGGACAAAATTGTCCAGTAAAGACTAAAATATAAATCAAACAAACCATATGTAAAAATAGGCTAAAGCACACAGGTGCCATATGATATTCTTTGAAAAAAACACAGTGGCTAGATTTCCATAAGAAGCAGATTTTGATTTAAGGAGCAGTGGGCACTGTAATTAGATCAGCCCTTACTCTGCACTCTTCCTTTTCACAACAATTTGATGCACCAAAGGGTGTTGGGCGAAGCCATGTTCTTTTTAATCCAAAGCCCAGAGAGCCATCAGAGTTAAATGAGAGTTGACTAACATAACAAGGAGTTAACCCCTTAAATAAGCTACTGTAGGGCGCCCTACCAAGGGAGTTCTCAATTACAATGAAAACAATGTTCCAAATCCAGCTTCCATTGCTAAAATGAAAACAAATGGTACAAAAGGTATGACGAGATGAAGGTCTTCACACAGCCACTGAGTTAACAATGGGATCTCACATGCTGCTTCAAGTTACCAAATTTAATAGTTTTAGTGTGCCCATAGAGACAGGCTTCAAACTGACACTATTCCAAAAGTCACAGACCACAGGTTCCATGCAATCCATCATCAAACCCTTTCAAAAGCAGCAGCCAAATTTAACTTCAGCACCTGATGGGATATTATTAAACAGACAGACCTACACTACAGCACAGCAGCTTATGTTATCATAAAATATACTTAGTCAGCAAACAAGCATCATGATATCATCTTGTATGGTATTAAAATTAACTCAGTGCTTTACAAACAACACTTCTTTCTCCTAATACAACAGTGAGAGCCCTCCTTCCTCCATATTTCCTCTTTCATAGAATTCTTCAGGGTGTCTTCTGCTAATGACATAAACTTAACTTTTGGCCACTTATGCTTACCACAAGAAATGAACTCATCCATCTTCCCCCACTGCTAGTTTGTCCAAATTCCAACTTAAATTATTTCTGCCCCTCCAGCTTTCCCCTTTCGTGACACCTGAGTATGTAGCTATATTTTCTCCACACAACTCTGTTTCTTCTGTCTTTTTTTCTGATTGAACTGCCAAGAAGTTTCTCAAATAGAGGAAAAGTCAAGCTAGAAACTTGTTTGGAAAGCTCATTTTAGGAAGGGTGAGGTAGGAGGAAGAACGGAGCAGAGGGGCAAGGGAGCTGCTATTGGTTTTAACTTTTTTAAAATGCATGGTATACAGGTCACCAAAACTAGCAAGATTTTAAAATTCAAAGGAAAGTAATCGCAATTAACAGATGCTTTACAAAAGCAGTGGTGAATAAAAACTAGACACCAGGCAAATTTTACCAAGTCAAATTGGCTAATGATCAAGGAAAGAGGTGGATATATCCAGCTGCAAAATAAGCAGGATTTTTTTTTTTTTTAACAATCTTTGGAATTCCTAGACAGATTTTATTTTCATTTTCTGGAATGAACTGTTAAAATCATGTCCATCAAGAGATGGAAACCACATTCTAACATCACTAATCCTCTTATCAAAGTATTTGATGAGATACCGATCACGTTGATATATGCAATAGCCAAACTGTGAAGGCACATTTTGAGAGCCAGAAGAATTAGGAGAATAAGTCCAATCTGACAGTCCGAAAAGAGGGCAGGCTGCCGCAGCTCCATGCTCCCAGGTGTAACCAGCAGCAATGCTGAAAATGTATTCTCAGTAGGTACACACAGTCAGAGCACACGCACACACTTCTTATGTACAGATAGATACAGCCAGCCACACAGGTAACATGCAGCCCCTCTCTGGTAGTACAGGAAGAGGTCTGCTTGTGAGAATATATATATATTTCATATATGCACATGTACTCAGTGTGTGTGTGTATATGCACATACACATGTCCACAGACACGGGCCACATGGATCCCTCCAGTAGCTGAGCTCAGACTCAGTCTGCCCAGTAGCCACCCCTGGATTCCAGTCTCCCCAGCTCCTGGCACACAGAAATGCCCAAAAAAGAAAGGAAGAAATTTAATAAGATGACAAGACAGACTGCACTAATCAGGTGCAGGATATTGCCAAATAAGCATACTGACCAGTGAAGTCTTTAGATGAAACTAGTCTGTTTTATGCCCTTACCCCATTTTCCCACATTTGTTCTCCCCAGGTCACCTAACTCCACTTGGCTGCCTTGGGTTCCTCCTGTAAACATCCCATAAATAGTCCAGTGCCATCCCAAAATGCTCTTCCTCTACATCCCATCATGTGTGTCCTATACTTCAGCAGTCCCTCTCAGTCCAAACGGTGCTCTGCCACTGTGTCCTTATGCTTCTCTGGGCTTGTGAAGCTGGGGCTTTGGTGGGCTGATGGCCACTGTGATGGCCTGGGAAGAGCCCAGCAGGGCACAATACCAGTTGAGGTCCCCCATCTGCCTTTGTCTGTGCTCACATAACATAGCATATCTTCCCATGCAAGAGTGACCTGGCAACTGAAACGCCCTGCCTACCTCCCACCCCCTAGCTTTCTTTTCTGTTTCAATTTATTTATTTATAATTGGTGAACATCTGCTCTTCCTATTGAGCATTTGGTATAATTTAGAGGAAGAATGAAAGGCATCTGTATTAGAAACACAGAGGCACTGAGATCAGACCAAACAATCCTACAGAAAGCATGAAAATAAATTCCAGCTAAAAGCAAAGGTAAATTTTCAAAATTCAGTACCCCTCTTTTTAGAAGGGGCTGCACTAAGAATTTGTCATATCAGGCAAAGAACTCCATATCTCTCATTTAACATCCCCCCTGACTGTGCGTACCTTCAGCCTGGCCCAACCCAGAGCTCAGGAGCTGGCTTTGACACAGGGGATCCTTTCTGCTGGTCTAGCACGTCCCCTTGGGAGAAGAGGAGAAAAGGCAACTGGTGCAGCAGACAGGTCTCCCTGGCCAACGCAGAGGGCAGGCAGAGCCAGACTGGCTGACCACACTCCTGCTTTCTGACAAAGCATTTCATGCAGCAGCCCGGTGCACTTCTGCGGAATAGTAAAGTGTTTTGACTGATTCTTTCCAAGCATAGGGAAAATTACTGCTGCTTATGCAATCTGCCTTTTGCCAAACATGAATCTAGGAGCTCTGCTGAGCTGACGTTAGTGTGTCTTTAAAATTAAAAAGCCAAAATATTTTTCACTCTGATGCTCTTTTCTTTCTCCGTTGACTAGAGATTCTGCTAGAAAGTTACATTACAGGCCTAAGTACCATCTACACCATTAGGATCAAGCAAGGCATATTGTGTTTAAAGTATAGTTCAAAAGGCAAGATTTGATGATGGTAGGCTACCTTGCTTACCTGTGGCTCCTGGAAAGAGGCAACCCCAAGCATATTCAGATAATTTGCATTTTGTTTCTTAATTTGGCAATTTCTTTAACCTCTTAATTGACAGCATATAACTGTATGGTTTCACATGCAGTTTGTTCATAGCATACCCCTTGAAGAAGTTAATTGTGTTGAGTTCTTGGGTTTCTATACCTCTTAATATAATTATGTATCACATAAAAAGCACACCAGAAGACATACAAGCCAAGAAAGAAAACAGAGGCAATTCAGAAGGATCCCTCCCCTTAACAAAACCAACATACTGATTACTTGAAAGCCTGTTTTGTAATTTGTCAGGAAATGGCAGTGATGCATACAAATTTCAAAATAATAAGCATTAAATAAATACTTATTATTTGTACTCAGAAAAGCAATTGAAAGAAGGCTGTTATGAAAGCCTTTTACAGCAGCAATAAACCCCAGATCTTTAAAGACTTAAAATAGTCCAAGACCACATGTTCTTACCAAGTACAATAACTGCCATATAAACTGCATATAAATTAAGAACAAAACAATGGCAATAGCCTTCAGGTTACATCTGCAATGGCAAACAGCTCACCCAAGAAAAGGATGTCAACCCACCTGCCTCCATTGTGATTGAGTTTGGGTCAATTCTTACTCTCAATCAAGTCAGCTTTCTACTGACTTGAATGACAGTTGATCCTACTGATGCTCAGAACACCAATGTTATCAAGTTTAGAAACTTAACTGTTGTATGCTGATCTGGGGAAAACCAGTCTCTTCTGTTCATCTCATGATACCTTAAAAGAAAACAACCTATGAGGACATACAGATGTGAACAGGTACGACAAAAAACTCTTGTTCACTCTTCTTTAAATAGCTTTGGTTGGCAAAGCGTAAGGAGAATATTACAGACTTCTCTGCCCCTACGATTTCTGAGGGATGACTTCAGGTTAGCAAGGTTAACAGGAAACAGATGAGAGCAGCAGCTCCCCTTTTAACTATTTTTAATTCAGAGTCCCCTAAACACTGTCCCACTAGGAGCAAATTTAAACTAAATGGAGGGGTGGGGGTTTTGTGTTCCCTTCTGTCCTGATTAAATTTTGGAGACACTGCAAAATGTAGAGCCCATTAGTGCCACTCCCAATCCAAACTCTGGGTCTCTCATCGCTGTAACTGAAAGGAGTAATTGAGTTTTTGTTATTCTCAAACCCAACATTCTGCAGCAGTGGATAACGCTTCTGCATTTTTCTTACATCCACTGCTAATAAACTCGATGAACTAATCTACAACCCTCTGCTGGCCCAGTATCAGCCAGGTCTGTTTTAGTAACTGTGGGCTTCTTCCCTTTTCACTGTTTCCTCCAACACCGATCTGTATTTCCAGTATTCCCAGTGTCTTCAATGAGAGCCACCAGCAACTCTTGGGTATGCTACTTTAAAAACAAAAACACCCAAAAAATCAAACGAAAGAAGTGCAAAAGCCAAACAGGTTTGCTTTACTTGGTCAGGCTAAACATAAACCAGCAGCTTAACAATGGTACTTAAAAAAAATTGCAATAAGATCCTTGTTTCCTTCAATATTATAGTCCATCTGAATCCTGCATGTAGGGGTAACAGTAAGAAAGCCTTGAGACACTTCTAAACACCTCACTACAATATCTTCTGTGGTACACAGACTAATGTCTGCCAGTAAAAATGTCTGATTCTGAATGAATAAACTAGAGGTGTCATTAAAGAAATGGCAACCCATAGCAAGAAAAAGCTAGGGCTCAGCACCTAGTGTCAGTGTGTCTTGAGCTGCTCTACACTTGACACATTTCTATATATTCCAACATGCTCCAGATTGCGAAATATACTTGCGAAGCCTTTCAGAATTCCCTAAAGTTATTTCTCTCATAGCAAAAGGTAAAAGTTAAAGTACTGATATATTTGATTTTAATCACTGTGATAAGAATCTCACTATGGGGAGAGAAGGAGAAAAAAAAGAAAGGAGAGATGGTTCATTTTGGCTACAGTTGTTCCTGGTGCTGTTGTTTTGCTCTACCGTAAGTAAAGCTATGTTTTTAAATGGTGATAGAGCTCAGTAACAACTTATTAGCTATAACTTGTATAGTTAATCTTCGTTAGACTCTCCATCACCTGAAGTCCTTATATTAATATTGGGCAGCTCCATAGAAGATAAGCCGTAGCTCAGCCAAGTCTGTCGAGTTCTGTAAGAACCTGCTAGACTAGGCTCTATGGTTTATGTTTATGTAAGATTGCAACCATGACATAATGTCTCTAACCTTAAGTATCCACTAAGCTATAAAATACCCAAAATACAAAGGCTGTATGAGCTACTAATTCTAATGGATGCAAAGCTGGGCATGTAGAACAGACTGCTATACAATAAAGGAGAAATAATCGAGTGCAGTAACTCCAACAGGGGCAACTTCAGTGAGGTACGGAAAAATACTGCAAACACTATTATGCTGCAAATACAGTGCTGAAAATAAAAATATTGCATATTAGATGAGGACAAACACAACTACAGAACATATCTGTCTTACCAGTGCCATGGCAACTGTGAGAGAAAACACATACACTGACCTGAAATAGTAGCAACTTCGTCCAATTAAGAATATTGCTTATAAGGAAAAAAGCAAGAGCCAGCTGACCACATATCCATAAAAGCTAGGAATGTTTTCTGTTTCCAGACAGTATTTCAATGCCTCTACTATTAAAAAGGAAAAAAAAAAGATGCTTTTGTCCCCAGTTTTTCAGTCCCTGAGTGAATGAAGGTAACAAGCTGAACAGATGAGTGCTTGAGGGACATCTAATCCAAACCATCATGTTTCCACCCACCTTGGAACTTGCTGATAAATATACATTCCCTTACCCAGACCCTGATCCCACAGGCTGATCTAACCCTTACATAAGCATTCCACTCCTTTCCCTCACCAAAGGGACAATGACCTGCTCACACAAATCAGCTGACAAATTCAAAACGAAACAGCTGAATCTGTCCGGTCAGGGATTAACTTCCATTTCAGTTCTGCCTGTCCACTGAACAGCCTTCTGGTAACTGCAATGACTTTGAAAGAAATAATATGCACACTTGGATAGACCTATAAGAATGGTTTTACAAGACTGATTTGAGACACCTTCCTAAAGAAAGTCTTACATGATATGCTTAAAATTGTCTAACAGACACTGTCCCTTATCACTCTTGGCCAATTTCAAAAGAGGAAGAGAAATCCTGAAGACTGTAAGCTCCTAAAAATCTCCTGAGAAATCAATGCAAATAAAGGAAATCGTAATCACTGCGTGTGTGGGGAAAAAACAACAACAAAGAGGTGAACTTATAAGTCTAATTTGGTGGTTCAGCACGAGTGTTGCTTCTGACTGGATGTAGCAGACACTGGCTATTGCCTAGTGGAGGTTTCAATGGCGAGCACAGTGTGATGTTACTAGACAGTTGGAGGTACCCAAGAAGGAAAGAACACACACTTAGTCATTAGTACATCTTCAGGCCACAAACAGTTTGAACTTGCTTGTTTAAATGTAATATATTTTTCTATTAATAATGACAATGTGTGCATGTTCATGAATTCTCCACATCTGAGCAAAAACCCAAACCAGAAAACCCTGCCTAGAGTGAAATATTATTTACCATCTCCTGCAATAAACCTAACTTTAACAGAAATAAGCTTATTCATGCACTGCATTGGACATTTAAATACTGTCTAGCAAGTGAAAGCAAGGGTTAATTAGATTTCTTCTTTTTAAAAAAGTCATGTAAGTGTGAAGCTTTGAAAAGTTGAAACATTCATATACCCCTTGTGCCGCTACTATGACTAAGACAGACAAGAGTCTGATTTACAAGTACTTCAGGATTTTGAGAAAACAAGATCAATGTGGAAACTGTTCTGCAGCTCAGTGACCCATTGCAACCAGCTCAACACAACTGCTGTGCATATTCTCCTTCCCAGTAATGCTAGCCTGTAAGCCACCAAATTGGAAGGATTAAAAAAAGGCAAAACATTAATTTCTTTTTTTTTTTTTTTCATTTAATAATCCTTAATAGTTGGGACTCCTATTCTCTACCCTGCTCAATGACTTTTAAAAAGCTGTCACTAAAACAACTATTTGATCCAGTTCTCCAATCCAAAAGTCCTAACAACTGCTGTGGTTTAAAATATCCAGAACCTTACTTTTACATGTTTTATAAACATAGCATTTGTTAGTAGAAGCAAAACTTATAAAGTTTGGGGGAAATAACCTTGAGTTTTTCCCCTTCTGAGAGCTTAAAGTTTTATGACTGAACCTAAAGGACTGCCAGACTTCTAAAGCGACAACACATCACGAAAAAATTTCCTATGTGTTTTGCAAATTTGAAGTCAGCCACATTTCACAACTGACATCAGGGTTTTTAATATCAGCTTCTAATGAAATATAATTCTCCAATGACATAGCTGTGAAGTACAACATTTTCATTTCACTGGCTGGCAGAGAGGTTTTGGCCTTACTATTATTATTATTTCTTATGTAGAGCCAAGAGTGTTCTAGGTCCTGTATGGACATGTCTGAAGACAAGGCCTTTTCCTTGTATCTGCGGTAAACACCAAGACCATGAGGTATTCAGCCTAGCAGAACGGGTCAGATGCATTTTCACAACTTGGCTGTAGCAGTTGTGTATGTTAGGACACAAGAATATGAACACAGTGTAAGGAATACCTTGCCTTCATTATTGCTACAGCTTCCTTTTCACTAAATCTCTTTGGGTGGGATTGGATCGTTTCAAGTTTGAGAGAATTTAACTGTTTGTAAAAAAAAAAATCCCTACAGTCAATGAAGAAATTCCAGCCCTCAAAAATCCCTGAGGGGAGCAGGAGGCGAGCTGAGGATTAAAAACTATAGTGGTTTTCAATCTGGTTCTTGTTGAAGTCACATTTCTTCTGCTGGATATTTATTTTTAAAGTCCAGGTACACACATTGCTCATGACAGTTTAACCACACATCAGTAAAAATCAGAAAGATCCCATTTGCAAATGACTGAACTAAGTACGTAACTGAGAAGAGCTGTTCCTTCCCCAAACTTTGACAATCCAAGAACCACGGACAAGAGAAAAAGCCAAACTTCTTCTTCGAGGCCTACACCTCCTTCACCGAGATGAAATCAGAGCATGGCAGACAGTAGTCAGAAAAGAAAGACTTGCCTACTCAGAAGCCCCACAGCAGTTGGTAGGAACACCTGACGTGTTTATTTTTTTCTGAATTTGTTCTGGGGATGAGTAATAACAATAGCAAAGTTGTACTCGTTCCTCCACCTATGCATCCTGCTCGATGGACGTGGTGTTACTTTGGAAAATGTGCCCCAACTTGGCCATTCTCAAGATACTTAAAAGTTTTGAAGGCAGCAAGTTGTGTTCTGAGACTAAGCAAGAACACCAGTATCACCCAGTGGTCTGGGACCCTGACACCCGCGGGACTCCTCCACAGAGCCCCAGTTAAAGAGGGAATTTGAAAGGGTATCTCACGGCACAGTACAGTGACAATTTGTTAGGGTTTGAGGAACCCCAACAATTTATTGTCATCTAGACCATTATTCTATAACCAGATGACCCCTTCCTGCCTGGGGAAGGGGAACTGGGAAAAAACAAGGAAATCTGAGGGTTGAAATGTAAATTTAATGGAATAAGACTAGATAATCAACATTAATAACAGTAAACAACCAACATTGATACGGATACCAATATAAATTATACAAGGATAATGCTACTGCTATGAGCAGGTAGCTGTGCACTTCCAGCAGTTGTCAGCAAACATCGGACAATGTGAGTGCAATGGCTTCTGGAGGAAGGGAAGGCCTCAGGGGTCCAGCACTAGGGCAAGAAGTTCCAAGGATTGCAGCCATCATGGAGGAGAGAACTTCTCAGCAAACTTTCTAATTTATACTGAATGTGACGTTCATGGAATGAAATAATCCTATTGGTCAGACTGGGTCAAGGGCCCAGGTCTTGCCCCTCCTCATCCCTGCACCTGGTTAACTTGAAAACACTGTGACCTTGAAACCCACATACCATAGCTGGCTATAAAGTAAATATTTTCACAAACTGAGACACTAGAGTCTTCTAAAAGTGCAGTTTTCCCAAGCATTAGAAGATAAATTAGTCCTGTGTTGCTCAAACCAGGACACAAATCTCAGCCCGGCCTGCCAAAGTGTTCACACAAAGAAGGAAAGGGTAAGAGAGACTGACAAGTAGGAATGGAAAGCCACTGTTGGTAATCTAAATGCAACATTTCCAAGTGGTGACCAGGAGTGGAAAGAGGTAGGGCACAGCATCTCCCCCACAGGCTGATGCATACACATTCAGTTTGGGTCAGAGAAAGAACAAGAACCAGCACTTGGCACATTAAATTGAGAGATGGAGAGAAAAACCTCCAAAAAACACACAGGACAGATGCCTGGCCAGAGTTAACATCAAGGTTCATTTGTGGAATGTTGGATCCCTGCATAACTCTTACGGTAACACCTTGCTGGATTCATAAAAAGTAAAAGCAGCAGCTCTGTCAGAGGCTACAGCAGAAGCTGAAAAGAAACCATGTTTTATTTTTCTAGTTTTGGGGGTGAGTGAGGAGAGGAAGAGTCTGCATAATACATTACAGTGCAACTTGAAGTAGTGGTGGTTGTCTCTTTTGGTGCCACGGTTCATTTCCAAAAAGATAGCTGCGCAGGATGAAGTAAGTGTTATCCTTCAGTTTTTCTAGACTGCTGACAAACATTAGACTGGACTCCAACACTGATGGAATACAGAAGAGAAAATGCAGTGCATGACATTCCAAAACCGGGCAGAAACTTTGGCTTTCTCTGGAGGATGCTCTGGGAAGAGGTGGAGGATAAATGGAGTCTGGCTGTCTTTTCCAGCTCCGTGCAACCGAGCATAAATTAGCAACTACACAAATCTCCCCACCTCTGAGGGACTGTTTGAAGTTTGCAAGAGGAGACAGAACAGCAGGGGAAAATCTGCCATGCATGTCTGCTTTCCACAGACCCAAGAGATAGTGGTCAGGACTCCTCACATGCTTGCTGGAGGCTTTGCCTCGGAGAGAATCAAACCCACGTAGAAACGGTGAGGTTTGGCCCATTGTAAATGCTAGGGTTTATAACGGAGAACAGTGTGTCACTGGACGCCTGTTACAGACACTCACAATGTGCTCTTCACAGTGTCACGTAATTATGTTTTGTACTGAGATTTTATACAGTAGTTCCTTAATTGAAGTAACTGCATTCTCTACTAGTTGGGAATGGTCTGCATCGACCATACCCAATAAGCTATTGTCCCACGAATCATATTTCCATAATTGTTTACCAACATTTGTTTTAGGGCACTGCCTTTTCTTAAGAGCTCTCTTGCCTCTATTAGAAGACAATGTAAGCCGGAAACTAACAAAATACTATTCTCCAAAGACAACATCCTGTTCATCAGGCACTGAAGCAATAAATGGCTTAGGAAGGGGAAAAACTAGTTAACAAGTTGCTAAAACTATCTAGAGCCCTTGCTTGTGAACTTAAAAATACTATTTCTCACACAGGTCTAGAGTCTTAATATGCAAAGTTATACTAAAACAGCATTAAAACTTTTACATCTTCCACCCACACAAATCGAGCAGTCTCCTCCTATCCCTCCACAGCTTCCAGCCTCAAATATCCTGGCATAAAATTATCAGACAAAATAGGTGACTTATGTTTTTATTGGTTCTTCCAGACTATGACGACATTTCCTAAAACACTGAGCCAGGAAACTATTAATGTTTTGAAAAAGTGGAAAGGGTCAGGCTATTTCAAAGGGCATGTGTTTGCTAAGAAGCCTTTGTTATAGATGTATAGGCCACTTAAGATTCGATTAATAACAACAAAAGTATTTAGCATGCATATAACATTTCTAGCTTTAACGTATATTATAAACATATTTGTAACAACTCTGCGTTAAGAAAGTGTTAGCCCTCTTCAGTCTTTTGAGAATTAAAAAAATAAGATTATCAGCTAGATTATTTTGCAAAAGAGTATATCCATTCCAAAATCAGAATTCCCCACAGATCTGTATGTGCTCCCAATTCTCAAGCTGTTATTGGAGGGAGAAATGGAAACGGTCTCAACGTATCAACATTTAAAAAAAGGAAAACCAGGAAGATCTTCTAGATTTCTTTAAGCTGAATTGGCCTGCACTTGCCAGCACAAATCAGATCAGGCATTTGCAGGAAGAGTCAGAGATTCCATCAAAAGGTGCTGTGTGTTTTACATACAAGCACTGAACCAAATCTCTTGGTAGTATAACAGGAGCAGAGCACACTGCATGCAAGGCAGAAAGAGGGATCCTATGGAAGCTCCAGAAAACCTTCTAATTTTCTTGTGGATACTACATATACATGTATATACCTCTTTTGTTTGGCTCCTTTGTCAGTTGTTCTGGGAATTATCACGGGGGACATAAAGGACTTGCACAAAAGTAAGGGTGCTCCAAAGGCATCACCACTTCATTCATGACCAGATTAATTTCACCCACAAACTCAGTTCTGAACCTGACTGCACTAGAGCCTGCACAAAGGTCAGTTCCCTAACGCAGGGCTGCAAAGCAGATTTAAACTCAACATG
Organism: Pedionomus torquatus; assembly: GCA_013398155.1. Classification (NCBI taxonomy): domain Eukaryota; kingdom Metazoa; phylum Chordata; class Aves; order Charadriiformes; family Pedionomidae; genus Pedionomus; species Pedionomus torquatus. The sequence goes on from VZRU01003689.1 coordinate 523,641, forward strand.
CCTACAGCATGAACAGTAAGATGCATTTTGCACAGAAGAGAGTGCCGAGGCATCCTAAAAGAAGCCCAGATCACTCTGCTCTTACTGACCTCAAGAGCCTCACTCACCCCTCACGTCTCAAACAGGATTGCATCACAGCTGCAGGTAAAAATCCCACTATTGCACAGTGCCATCTCCTGGGCAAGCAAGACTAGAAAAAAACCCTCATACCTCCCCTCTGTTGCAGCATCCAACATTTTAGTATTGTCTCCCATGCGCTGGCGGGCCAGGCATTGCCTCTGTTCTCAGAAGGCAGGCCATGAATTCACAGAAAGAAGAGCAGACTGTTTACAGCTCCCACCATAAAATGTGAGACTCGGCAGCCCGCTCTTGTGAGAGGCGGTATCTGCATAGGCAAGTGCCATGCAAACCCACAGCATTAAGTTCACTCTGGGCTGCTGGCTAATCACAAATTAGCAATCAGGGCTTCCTTTCAACATCCAAACAGGAAATGGGAGTGGAGGAAGTGAAAGCTTAATAATTTCTTGCATGTTAACAAGTTACATGAGCCACCCCAATAAAAAAGTTTTGCTAAGCGAACTTAAACATAGCACTTTGTCTGCCCCAATGGCAAGTATTTATCTTTAAAACCAAGCTATGCATCCTGGAAAGAAAACACTGATGCAAATATTTCATTTGGCACAGCTTCATTTCCAGGGTAAGAGGACATCAATTTATGGAATAAATTTGAGGATTCTACCCTACTGTAAACACAAATCTTGAGACTACAATCCCCAAGGTTTGTAAAGTAGTAAACCTGTTATCTCTTGAAATATTCAGACACCNAAACCAAAAAAAAAACAGGGTAAGAAGGGTAACTTTTTAGTTAACACAAACTGTTAAATCCATAGTGGTACCTTGACAAAGGAGCAAGAAAATCAGACATAATGTCTTAGGTCCATTTCTGTACACTATCTTTTAGGGTTACTGTCCACATTGGCTCTGTATATCCCACAACATCTGCCTGGCTGCAAAGTAGAGGGACAGGAAAGCTGGGCAAAAGTCCCTGTGGGACAATAAGAACCCTAAAAGGCCTGAAGGAGCAAAGGACTCACAGGCCTCCATGCCAAACACATCAATGAACATCTGTCTCCATCTTCAGACTCTGGCATAAGTGAAAAGCCTGGCCCGTAACACACTCCTTGCTTGGTACTATCTTCACTGCAGGAGGATGAAAAAAAGCTTTCTGCAACTGTTCAATAACTGTCAAGACTTCAAGATAGATGGAAGGCCAGACTCTTGGTTGCCTGGAGATACGAAAAGCAGACGAGTGACAAAAGTAAGATTACTTATATGGGCAGACGCAGACTGATGTTTTGCGGGAATGAAACTGCCCTGGGACTGCAAGGTAGTCCTTGGTTTTTATGGATGTGCCAGCAAAACTGAAAAATCTCTTGAAGAAGTTGTAAGACTCAACAATACAGAAAGAGATGATTTAAGTGGGCTGCATGGAGAACAGAAAAAAGGCAAAGGAATTTAAAAAAACCCAATCTGCTATCAATATAACAACTGCACAATCACATTATCTCCCAGGGATGCAAACAAGAATAGACACGTAACATAGTTACCATGTCCCACAATAAATTGGCTGAAGGAAGTAAGAAGCTAAAACTACCTAAATGATTGCTCTGAATGATTACAGAGTGTGACAGTAGGTTTTTACCCTGATTTCAGCAGTAGAGACACATGCAATTCTAGTTCTAATGCAGCATTTACCATAGAGTGCCATCTGCCATAAGCAACCTAAATGTATTTGTTACACTATACACATCTGGAAACATGGACATGACTGTGACTCTCTTATTATTGCTCTGAGCAACAGCAGCAACAACAACAACAACAAAAAGAGAAAATCTGTTTTACATGCGAACTTCCATCCTGGATTCCCCAAGGGTCAGATAATTCTCACAGTAGGCATTCTCGCATTCTCTGTTTCCAAGGCAATGGAAGGCCGATCAGATATTTAATCAGCCTGGGTGTTGGACCACCCATTAGCAAAAACTCTCCAGAGCAAGAGTTTTGAAAGCTAAAAAACAATGACTGCATAAGACTGCTGGGTTTGGTGGGTTTTATGCTTGTTTGTTTTTCAAGACTTAATCATAGGTGGGTATTACCTCTTTCTCTGGAAACACTGATACTCTTTCCAAAGGATTCTTATTGCCACCTTGTACTCCAAGACTCACAGTATCAACTGTGTCCAAGAATTTACTTTGGTGGAGTCACTCACTATCTCATTCACTTTTCTCAGGATGATTGTATCCAGGGCAGCAATGCCACTTCCTACTACGTGAGAAAGACCATGATGAATCTGTGGGACTGCCACCTGCTCCATTCCCAAAATGACGGCATCTGCCAGGACATTCAGGTTTCCAGACTGATGCTCCAGCAGGTTAGTTCAATTAACTTCTGTAGTACTAAATGCTTTTCCTTAAGCCAGAGATTTCCAGCTTTCCTTCTGTCTTTTCCCAACAAGCAAGGTGAGAGTTTCCAGACAAGGTTACTTTGGTAAGGAATGCTGAAGAACTTGTACTTATTTAGCAGCTATGGCTCTATCAATAACCCACTGCCAAAAACCATAGGAGGAATGTGCTTGACAATACTTAGTGAAAGACAAATTATGATCCATGTCCTCCTTGCCCTACATTCATACAACATCTAAGCTCACGTGTTCCATTCTCTGAAACGTCTAAAGGAAGATGTAGTTGTGACCAGTTCCTCTGGACCAGACATCAGGTAGCTGTTAAATAATATTAACAACAATTTCACCATGAGATGTTTGTACTGGATCTCACCCAAAACCTTTTTATATATTGCATAAATTACTGTTTTACTGCAATTGCTGTCTCAAAGCAAAGCAAGAACTTTGACAAATATATGCATGAGATCATCCAGATGAGGAGACTGTATGTTTGCAGAGGTGTTGCACTTGACAAAATAGATTATCTTTTTTACTCTGTCTTCCAAAATAAAGATTTTCTTGGATGATGAACTCAGGACGGTTCCTAGAGTTTTGTTCATAGAGGGCAATTTAAGAGATGAGACACTAGTCTAGGGGCTGCATAATAAAAATCAATCTGAATGACAGTGCAGAACAGTCACATTTTGAAAATCCCTCTGAGGGTCACGCTTCGCAGGTTTCCAGGTCAGTCTCTGGGAACTCCTGATTCAGATCCTGAATTCTTGTGAAGAATATAACTGATCCTTGTATGGGTTTTTTCCCTTCAAAGACACACTTCTGAAGGTTTTCTTTTTTTTATTTTTTGGTGATGACTACTTGGCTCTGCGTTACACAAGCTAAAGACTGACAAGGCAAGAGCAGACATGCTAACCTTTCAATTTACAATGCACTTGTAAACGCTTGTAAGCTCAAAACAAGCGATAGTCAATATTTAATGAGAAGGCTTCCAGCTCTCGAAGCAGCTTACGTTTTATTTGGGTCATGGTGGAAGGGAGAGGGCTCTTACTACCTAAATCTTCAGTAGTTTTTTAAATTTTATTTTCATAGTCTGAAGGTTTGCGAAGGTAGTAATTTTTAGTATTCTCTAGAACACTACTCTTATTGTGGTCTTGTTGAATTATTTGCATGACATGGTTTCTCTGTGCCACAAACATAAGGAAAGAGGAAATATTTCTGCCTTGCATCATCTCTGCAAGCAAGAGACAAGCCTAGAGGGAAAAGTAACAGCTGTGGACTTATACTGCCATAGAGAACGTCAGCCTCCATTCACATCTCTTCAAGTGGAGGTGGCAACCTTAAACTGCACATAAGGTTTGAGCACAAAATTGTGCCAGTCCAGTGACAATTCAATCACAGACAAGTAAGCTAAAGAAGATTTTAGGCTTACAAAGCCTAAAATTACAAAATTTTTAGGCTTTCTGTATATTCTGCATATTTTCAACAGTCTCTCATTCCCAGTTGCCCACAGATTCACATAATCAAATATGTGAGCAACTTGCTTCCCAGTTTACAGGGGGTTGGCAGGAAAGCTCACTCAGTCGGTATGCCAATGTTTGCTAATAACAAGGCTGCAGCCCACTTAACTTCAGGCAAGTTAATGGCGAACATCTTCCTTAGGTACAAGTAGGTGTAACAGAGAATTCCCTTCCAGCAACAGAAGCTACTTGAGGAACAAAGTAGAAGACTTTCTCAGAAACCTTTTAGACTTTTAGTTCAAATGTTTGAGGAGAAAAGACACCAGTAAAATGAAGAAGTGAACAGATAAAAATCTTCGGAGCGTTCTCTTTGCTTAGATCTCAGAAGAGCTTTGCTAAGTGGGGAGACCTGGTCATCCCACACTCCCCCGTGAGGCAGGGGACTCCATGGGGGTGCAAGCTCCACTCCTGAATAAAAAATTTCTTTTGTTTCTGTTAGTCTGGCAGCCCTGCAAATGAACATTTCAAGTTCCAGGCAAGAAAGCACGTGTTGGGTCATGCACTCCTGTCATACTGGATCACAGGGTAGTGCCTGTGGTTGGAGGACTGCGTGACAACAAGAACAGGGTTTGGCTACAATTGGAGCACTCTTGTTAAAAGGTCTCCTGTCAGTGGCAGGTATGAATGGCTGGCAGAGATCTGGCTTAAGTGGAGCAACCTCCTTTTTTTCTCCATCCTACATGGCAGGTGTGGCTGGTTGAGAAATCAAAACTCATCCTGCCCTAAGTACCTGCCCTGCCTCCTTACTGAGGAGAAGAAAAGCAGCTACCTTCTCTTGCAAAATGGGTGTGATGCAGGTTAAACTGTAGGGGAAAGTGAGGCCAAAGTGATCTTGTGTTTACTGGACACACTGTGCTAGATCTGGTCACCAAGTCACACAGCTCTCAGAAAGGTGTCCAGTCAATGTGAAACAGAAAAGCCCAAGAAATATCTCTTGCTTTTGGTTGAAGATCAGACAGTGAGGACGTACAGCAAAGATGCCCAGCTGCAACAAAGGCTATGCCATGCAGCAGGTTTTCTACACTGCGACCAGCCAAAGAGGCTCCATCTGACATGTGGTCTGTTTAAGAAATACAGTCTTCAGTGTTTTCCGTGTTTTATCTCATTCTGATCAGGAGTTAAGCAAGCCAGTCAGTCTATTGTTCTTACCACATGGTAAGTAACTAGCTACATGTAAACAAACCAATTAAGCTCCATAAGGAACTGCTTGCCATTCAAAGCTGAACTAAGCATTGTATTTTGTTTTGGGAATCCAAATATGGTAAATTACTGACAGTTAACTATGACTATGGGATTATTTGCTGGACAGAAAGGGTAACCGGAACAGGCAGAATGAGCTACAAAACTATTTTTCTTCCACTTCCCCCCATCATTAACCATCTCAAGATCCTTTTGGTCTCACTACTAGCTGCCTCTTGATGAGTATAACCTTAGCATAGCTAATTCATGAGAATGGGCACGAGAGAGAGAAACTTCATAATCTGGCACAGCTGGCTTTAAACTCCTTGCTCTTCAAGGAGGTAAAACTACCGGGGCTTCATCACTACTCCTCTAGGACAATACCTCTGAGCTGTTAACCTCTTAACATATTTGGCATTCAGACAATTCATCAAGTGATAGTACTGCACACAAGAACAGACCAACTCACTATTTTCTTATTCACTGTATTCCTACTGGATCTAAAAGCCCTAATCAAAATCAGGCTGTCAATGTGCTGGACAGAATATGCATAGAGGAAGAAAGAATACCATCCCAAATGTCTGTAAGACCAGAAGCCTGTATATTGTAAAAACAAGAACTCACCCCCAACTCAAAAAACCCAACTCTCCCCCTGCTGTCTTGTATACATATTCAGCTTTGCAAGCTGTATATTCCTTTTTTAAATATTCACAGAATGTAGGGGCCTTGAATATACAGACTAGGGGAAAAAATAAAAAAAAACAACAAACAGAAAGAAAACATTATTAAATCCATTGGAGACAATGGGGCTAATTGGGGGTGGGGCACTATAAAATCAAAACTAAAAGCACATTTGGTCATGGCACTCACTGGAAAGGCCACTTTTGTATTTCAAATATGCATGATTTGCTCCTTTGTAAAGATTCAGCAGCTGTCCCCAGTTACAGACCTGCACCGCAGCTCTCTGCTGTATCTGTCACTGTGGGGCAGAAGCAACTGCTGAAGTGAGCAACAAGGCTGAGGGAGCAAAACCAGGAGTAAAGCTGGGACAGGACATAGCAAGGTGGGTGCTGAGAGACCCCAGCACTTCAAGGGGAAGGACAGAGCCTAGAGGGTGACAGCAGCTTCCAGGATAATTTCACAAGTTTCACATTGGAAATAAGGGAGTCATGGTGGATCCTTCCTGTTAGTCACCTTCTCCCAACCAACTCTATGATGTGGTATCTATACTCATGCTGATGAGCCCAACTTCCCAGCCTCCTGATGAAGTTACTAGATAAATTTTAAGTTGTGAAATACAGCTAGATAGAGGTTATAAAAACAAGCTATGGTCTATTTACTGTAGCACTGCAGTACATGTTTCCATCTCTGATGAAGGGTGAAAGACACCATTTTGTGCAATAGACTGGCAAGGACAGATGTTTAGAGGCTGAAATGGCCTGTTATGGTGGTATTATCTAAATGACACAGAACTATGGAAGAGTGGGGGACAGGCTCTGCAAACGCTCTCTCCAGTATAACAGAATATGCGCCGCCAGTGGGCCCGGGATGGTGTAGCTGGGGGCGGGGGTTGGGGGTAAAAAAAGAAATAATCTATGGACCTGATGGAGCGGGTCCAGAGGAGGGCCACGAAGATCATCAAAGGGCTGGAGCACCTCTGCTATGAAGATAGGCTGAGGGAACTGGGGCTGTTCAGCCTGGAGAAGAGGAGGCTCTGGGGGATTCGTCTTTTGGTATCTAAAGGGGACCTACAGGAAGGCTGGGGAGGGTCTGTTCACAAAGGCCTGGTGCGATAGGATGAGGGGCAACAGATTTAAATTGGAGAAGAGCAGATTTAAGTTGAATATTGGAAAAAATTTCTTTAAGGGTGGTGGAACACTGGAACAGGCTGCCCAGGGAGGGGGGTGAGGTCCCCTCCCTGGAGATATTCAAGGTGAGGCTCAATGAGGCCCTGGGCAACCCGTTCTAGTTGGGGGTGTCCCTGCGACTGCGGGGAGGTTGGACTAGATGACCTTTGGAGGTCCCTTCTGGCCTGGATGATTTTATGATTAACAGAAGCAGCACAACTTGCACAAAAAGACCCCCAAAACCCTAGAAGCCAAACCACTCTATTTGGGTCATTTTCTAAATCCTGGGTGACAAAATGTGATGGAAGGGGGAACCAGGACAAAAAGACAGAAATTGCTTTAAATTAGATCCTGAGCTTTACCCACCATTGTAAATACTGCTGGCTATCAGATTATTACCACCTACATTCTATATTCCTTGCAAATATTGTAGGCATACCTTCAAAGCTGCCCATGGACAATGGAGGATCGGACCAAACAGCCTATACAGGAAGCAATGGAGACAGAAACAGTCAACTGGTTTTGAATCAGGAGAAGTCCACGTCAAGTGCTGCTTCTCTGTCCCTCAGGTTTTACTCTTTGCCAATTGATGTGAATCCTTCATCCAGCAGAGACAAAAAGGTCTGGAGTCCTTATCAGGACATATCTCAGGGTGTGATACGGTGGGAAGGGAGGCAGGCCTGGACTCGGTCTTGTTTGGAGACACCCAGGGAGACACCTGGAGAGTTTGGCACTTGTCCTGTAGCAAGATCAACTTAACCCAAAAGAGTGAGAAAGCTGTGAAGGGCTGGACTCCAAAGCCAGAGGTGAGGGGACTGGACTTGGGACAGACCATAAGATATTAGCTGTCTCCTAGCCTCAGTGAAACCGATGCCTACAGAAAGGTCCTATTTCTCTTGCAGCCAACACAGAAAAAACAGGTGCTGTCTGCAGCTTTCTTATAATGGTGTGATCACAGTGTTAGGAATTCTGATTGTGAGGCATCTGAGATTGGGAATGAAAAGAAAAGAGAAAGCTATCATAGGAATGCAAATGTATAGCATTCAGGATGCACTCCCCAAATTTGCAAATGTAGTACAAATTCTAGGTCTACTTTTATTCCTTATTTAAACATTATATTTCTCTGCCTCCTCTAACCTCTGCACTCTCTTTCAAAATCTCAGTCTTAGCTCCATTAATCACATGCTCTGCCCTTTTCGGCTTCGCCTTTGTTCTATTTTCCTCCTCTTCACTACAACAGCCCTTCCTTCTTGCATGTCATTTCCCCACTACGGCACCAAAAATCTTAACAACTAATCAGATTTCAGAAGTGTAGCACAGTTGACTACTTTTGCATTCCCCACACTCTTCCTTGCACTGACACTGTCCACAACCCCTTTGGGGAAAACAGCACCCAGAAGATCTTATCTGGCCCCTTGGCATACTCTGAACAAAAGGCACTTAACGCTGGTTGGTTAACCCGCTTCTTACACAGTCACCGCCCCACACTCCACCTTAGGATTTCAAGTTTTAGGTCAACACATCAATACTGCGTCATCCCCCAGTACAATACCCAATGCAATTTTGTCAAGGTCACTTTGCCAGCAACTTTAAATGTGGTTGAGGTATTTCAACTCAGACCCAGGCAAGAGGCAAAACTGCTCCATCAAGGAAAACTCTTGTGAGGTACAGAGCAAAAGGCCTCTGAATTCCATCCTTAAAAAAAAAAAAAAAAAAAAAAGGCATCAACTTTGGAGNGACTGAACACTGACCCAGCCCTTGCCTCTCCAGCTCAGAGGGCTTGGTGAGTACTTGCATACCGTGGTGTTGAGCATGGCAGTAAAACCTAGAGAGATTGTTTAAACAAGCTAGGACCTGGGCATCCTGTTTCTCACGGCACCATCCTCATAACATAGGACTGCTGCCAAACATTACAGTATAAATTTCCCACTGAACCTAAGATGCAGTTGACAAATATCCAAAAAAAAGAATAAAAATATTTATATCTTAAAACATGTTGATGGGGTAAACAAGATTGTAGCTGAATCTCTGTTATGTCCTGCTTACCAATGCGCAGGCTGAAGCAGACATAAATGTTTACAGCAGTCACTGCTGTGCATGCATACATGCCCCTGGGCCATCCCTCCTACTGCTTTGCCTGGCAGGAGCAGAGCAAGTCCTGGACAGGAAGATGGGTACCCACTTACGCTTAGAAGACGACGATGACCCAGGTGCACTCAGCAGATGCTGAGCTTCAGCCAGCTGAGCAAAACATTCCCACGCTGTATGCAAACACCACACACAGCTACAGGTACAACTTCCAAATTTTCTTCATGTCCTAAACGCCAGATGGACCCTAAATGGTGCCTACAGTATCATGCCTTTCACCATCCTTCATAACTGATTTTACAAAGCCAATTTACTCTTAGATAATCATCTATGACTTAAATAAAACAACTGTGACCAAAAATGGTCAGTGCATGGTTAGACTTGTTGCTTTTAAGTAACCAGTCTCAATTCTACTCCTCCCCAGGCTTCACTGCAAGCAATTAAAAGTCCATCTGTCCATTCCACTGTCACCAGTCATTTTCCCATTTACAATGCCTGTGTGCTAGAATTCACTGTGCCACTAACGTGAAAAACTAATCATCCATTACACTAGTACTCTGCATCAAATTTGACCCAAACTGGCATTTATATTTAAAGGCCTTTAATAACTCAACATTTTAGGAATATATTAGAGCTTTTTAATGTGCTTTTGAAACTGAAGATACATATATGACTAAATATCTCTAAGCCTACATATATCCCACCTACCTGTATCTAGAACAATAGTCTTCAAAACTCTTTAAAATGACAGGTGAAAATCTGTAAACTGTAGAAAACTTGCAATATTTCAATCCCACGCAGAAAGTAATTTCAATGCTTTAACACTCTACAGTAAGGAAGAAGACCTGTTTCAAAGCTCCCAACATCTAAAGTCCTTCCAAAATAGGCATTTGATCTCCTAGTGAAAGCACCTATTGCATTTATTCTGCAAATTCCTTCTTATAAAACAGCATCATTAATAGAAGACAACTTCAAATCTACTGAACATCCCAACAACAAATGTCAATTAAGTGCTACCAACTGTCTACCCAGTTGCTCTAGTTAATTCTTTAGTTTTAATTCTTAGTTTCATCATTACTGCGTTTTCCTTTTTGTTTTAATTAGTTTTCTCCCCTTTCCTTACTGCCTGACAGACACAAACACAAGCAAGGTTTGCCTACCCAGCCATGTGAACACAGCAATGGCAAAGGATATGCTTAAAGAATGCCAGAACCCCCATTTAAAGATGAAAAAAAAAAGGATTCTTTTTTCCCCTCGAGTAGTCACAGCCATTACTTATAAGAGGGATATGCAAAAAACATTAAGGCAGATGTATGAACTTTAAGCTGATGACATGCCGTAGTCCATTACATCTGAGGAAGTGTCGTTACAGGGAATGCTAGCAAGAGCATTTTGATATGGGCCACAGCACTGGCTAACGCCAGTTTCATTGCTCAATGTGGCATATTTTTCCTATTATGTCATGCTTATTGTAGGTATTATAATGATAGGTAGCTGAAAGCAATCAGTAAAGGTTTTCACAAGGGACTGTGCAAAGAAAGCTGATACAATGATAAAAAGACAGCACTTGATTGTTTTTCCTTATACTCTTTCGGACCTTTTGGTGGCTGTTAAACATCAGTATATTCTGATCAGATCTCCTAACCTCACCTGCCACCTTTATGATACCGTTTGTCATACCAAATTTAGAAACCAGCAGCTGGGAGCAGGGCTGCAGTCTTATCTCTGGTGGAAGGCCACTTAATAAGGAGGCAGGAGAGGAGGTCTCTGCCAGGTCACTTCACGTCATTACATGCTGTACAAGCACCATCTTTCTCAGGACGATTGCTTTCAGCACACACAGATTTTAGAACGGTTAGAAAACAGACTAACTAGCTGGGGTAATTACAGGGAAACCTCTCAAAATATGAAACCATATTAGGTGGCCTTTTATTGACTACGCCTAATTTAAAGTTTATATGTCATCAGGGCAGACTTGCAGAAATCCTCATGAATGCAGTGTAATCAAGCTTTTATTAAAACTAGTCAGACGTTTTTACCACCAAAGCCAAGATTTCATTAGGAACCTTTCTCTGGTTACTCTGTTTAACTTTCTACATTTACAGAACCCTGTCAAAATTACCTCTTAAAGATTTGAGACAGAATTAACCGATACCTTCCAGGGGGATATTTGTCACCAAGAAAAAGTGCACTAATTTGGATAGTTTAGGTTATTCAGATCTTATTTCTTCTCTTTTGAGAAACTTCAGCTGTGCTGACAATGAAAAACAGATGAAAAAGAACAGCTTCCAATCCCAACCTCAGATATTATAATTGTATGAAATGATAATTTAATTATTAAAAGGAGTAGAATGCAATACAAATCAAAGTTCAGAAAGTAAACAGTTTAATGTCTCAAAATCTCCTCTGACACTGAAAGACCGCAGAGGTCTAAGAATCCACACCAAGTGGAATTTTAATCCACTAAACAGGTTTGATTTATTATTAAAAATTAATATGAAATTAAATGACTTGAGCACTACTTCAAAGCAGCTGACTATACAGATACTCCATCAATTTATTCATAAACCTATTTCCTGGCCAAATACTCTAATTTCAATAATACAATATCATTATAGACTACTGAATTGCATGTAGAAGTCTGCCTATCACTTCTTTGAAATGCCTCAATAAAGAGATGCTTACTCTAACTTCACTAGGTAAAATATAATTTTGAAACCCCTATAATTCCACGATGAAATCACCACAATTGGTCTAAAAAGATAGTATTTTAAAATTCAATACCTCCTATTTTGAGGAATAGAGTATTTGCATCTTGCAAAGGGAAAGAAAGGCAGCTCAGGTCTGTTTGTCCTTGAAAACAAGTTTGTCACATGATGGGGGGAAAAAAAAATATTCACTAGCTGCTTATACCAAATCATACATTCAACTGCAAGCCCTATTCCATTCCATTCCATGGCAGACCAGCATCAAGCTGGGCAGTGAAAGCAAAAAAGGAAAATTCGCTATTGCTCTTGCTATTGACCGAAAAGCAGTCNTTGGTTTCCGGTCATTTTTGACAGTGCAGAAGCACACGCAGTGTGCAAGCTATACGCTGAAGACAGAAGTAGTTGCACATTGTCCTACACAGTGGAAAAGGGATAGGACCTAGAAGGAAAAGTATTTGGTCATAGCAGGCCCACATACTTATTGGTTCCAGATGGTTCCTCTCCTTGGTTTACCTTCCCAGTGCCTTCTGGGCAACTAGAAAGGCAAGTTCCTTCAAGCAGAGATCTCAGTAAGGTCATCCCAAACATCAAAGGCAGCAATGAAGATGGCACACAAACAAATACAAGAAAAGGACATAAAAGAAGATGAGTGTGGAGCAGCTGTCAGAATAAAGGGAGCAACACTGAGGCTGGGCAGACAATAAGAGATCAGACAAAGAAATGCTGGCAGACCAGCATCAAGCTAGGCAGTGAAAGCAAAAAAGGAAAATTCACTATTGCTCTTGCTATTGACCGAAAAGCAGTCAAGCTAAGAAGAAGAACTTGGGGAAAGTACAAAACTGTCATTATAATATTAGCGGTGCCAAACTTTAAAGTCCCCTAAAATATGCAAAATCAGTGTTTAAGACAAGAAATGAACCGGAGACATAAGCTTTTTATCTGGCGGCCAATACTTAAGGAGCATGTATGACAAAATGACAGAACTCTGTCCTTGTCCGAATGTAATCAGAGAAGTTGGAAAGGAGGAAAAAGCTGAAGATGTCGCAAGCTTAAGGGAGGAGAATGCAGAGCTCCCATTGCACGTAGGCAACTAACACAGGTCCAAAGACATGTCTAAACCAGAGACACTGCAATAGCTCTGTGACGGTTGGGTATGGGAGCAGCCCAGCTGTGAGTACAAGAACACAGTGCAATTTATTACCTCATAACCTATCAACCTTGCTAGTAATCCTCATCTGGCAACAGTGACTCTCTTGCAGTAGCAAAAACATAGTGTAAGAGTACCAGGACCTTAATGCTGCGGGGGCTGAACAAGACCCTTCTATCCCTATGAGACCTTTTCTGAAAGCAGAAACAGCTCCCAGTTGAGCAGAATCAGAAAACTGCATCTCTCTGATTCAGTCCATAAAGTTGGACAACAAACATCATGGATAAGCTTAAACAAGGGTTTTTTATCTGAACTCCACATTTACAAGGATCAAAAAAAGTTTAGGCTGCAAAGGATTCTACAGTTGCTACAAACAGTGCATACAGCAATGCTGAGCTACAAACTCACTGACTGATTTTCTCATCTGACAGTCAGGAGCAAATTAGACCTCAGGCCTGCAACCTAAAATCTTTATCATAGTTTCTGCAACCTCTATTTTTCTTAGGGTAAAAATTATATCTACCCAGGCATTAAAAAGGGAATGTGTTTTAAAGACAAATTAGTACTGTAGGAAATTCTAGGTCAATGTGGCATAACCTTCAGACCCAAAGTCATCTGTTCTTTCTGTCCTCTCAGTCCTTCTCCAAGCAATTATATGATACCTAACACAGTGAGCTTGGTGGCATGGAAAGTCACACAGTTGGGTGCTCATCTCAAAATAACCGCTTTCAGCTCAAGTACAAGACCAAATCTTTAGACAACAGTAATTACTTCGACAAATTCAGGATGGATGTCAACTCAAACAAGGGCATGAAATACCCACATTTATATGAAGCCCCTGATTAATGTCTTACCATGTCCAAATACTTGAATAAGAACAGGAACTGAGTGATATGGAACTTGGCATCTGGGTAAATGATGCTTGTGTATAAAAATGCAGTTTGCATCCCATCTGCACTACAGACTAAAACAATGTGGTCAGCCAGTCCTGATTTTTGCTGTGCTTGTAATTTAGGTAAATCCAATCTCTGTTTACCTACCTCATGACTGAGACAAGATCAAATCCAGTCAGAGATTTTAAAAGGGAAGAATATTAGATGTAGACAGGAGAACTAAAAAACCCCACACGATACCGATGTAATTTGTTTAATTTGTGCCACAGAAGCCTGGGGAGAGTTGATCAGTCAGGCTGCCTGTGGCACTGCACGGGCTTTTGTGCATGAACAACATTTTAGTAAACACTGTGCCCATGCCTTAAGCAATTACAGAGATATCTTCAGAAGACCGAACTGACAGAAGGATGAATCACGACCCCAAATGGGCAGTGTCATAGAGCTGGTAGAAGGCTGAACTATGACCTCAATTTTACTGCCAACTGGACAGTGTTAACACAACTCATGTCCAACCTATGCATCTTAACAAAAAAGCAAAAATCTATACCAGAATGTAAGCAATACTTCAACAGATGCTCAGCCCACAGTCTGAGATACATGTGTTCTGTGAAAGAGAAAGGGAGGGAAGGAAATAATCAGCCTGAGGGTACACTCCAGTATTTCATCAGTGACTTTTGTACATGAAGTCTTGCATCCTTTATTGTCTCAACACTCTAGGCAGTTTCCATCATCTAAAAAGGAAAAAAATCAGCACTCCACGAAAAGAATTATTTGGGCCTACAGCTATTTGTGCTTTACCATATAATTAAAGTGTTGAACTGAAGTGAATTAAAAACCAGCTAATTTATACCGTGGATGATGTGATGCATGGTCAAATATGAAGCATATTGGTGAGTCTTATTTTCCGATGTAAAAGCTTGGTCTGCATAGGAATTCAGGCTCCAAGCCTAAATATTTTAGAGAGCTATTCAATTACATAAGACAGACATTTGATACTTTTCTGTTATGGGGGCTGAAAAAGTACCACTGAACTTCTGCACTCTTTTACCTTGTGAGGACTACACATGGCAGTCATGTTAGAAACATGATAACTGAATTTAGCAGCAGTCCTTGCAGTTAACTCCATAATGAATTAGACTGAAAAAATATGTTTCAAACTCCTACACAGGCATTCATAATAGTTTTAAAAGGGTTGAAAATGTCCTCATAGCTTGCTACAACTCAAGCATAAAGTCATTAAAATTTGGTGTCAAGAAGTGGACTTTCTGTAATTTGAATTGTTTCTTAATTAGAGAAGAGACTATAGTGCACGTGTGGTTTCTAATATTGCATAACACAAATAGTGTTCATCTTAGCAATTGTCTAAACGCACATTTAAACAATTAGCCAATGTATTGCCTCAAATATTATGTCCAATTAAGCGTTCTTTTAAAAGCACTCAAATGCAGTTATACAAAGAAAACCATAAAAACCTATTTAAGTGATACAAGAAGCCTAATCTGAATGAGGTAGATGGAACATTTGTTCCAGAATGTCTTGATTCAAATGACAGCTCAACTACTGTAACCTTTGCTGTTCTCTAGAAGGAAGTTGTAGAGGCCTCATTTCATATTTAAATTCTTTGTATCCCTTTTTTTTTTCCCCTTTGGAGTGAGAGAGAAAAATCAACATTTTACCAGCAGTGTCAGGCAAGCCAGCTTGCTAACTCATAGGGTGAGAAGAACCATAAGACAAACAATGGTTATGAGTGACAACCCATCACCAAGTAATGATAAGAGTAAAGATTGGCAAAGTTTAGTATTTGGAGGAGAAAAGCAAAACAGGGGAAGGAAAAAAAAAAAAAAAAAAAAAAGAGAGAGAATGACACAGAGGACCACAGCTGAAAGGGGACAGAGGCACACAGCAATACTGAGCTGTATAGCCTATGGGAGATCACCGACTCTGGAATTAAAATCCCAAAAATATTCTGAAAACTGGACAGGTATTATATGAGAATTATGAATATGAATAAGCATGTTCCTGACGCAGCTGCTTATTTAAATCAAAGATCAGGAAAGACAGAACTCAAACGCCTGCATACAAAAGTGGCTGGCTTCTACTGTGGAAAGAATATTGCAACCTTAAAAGAACCCTAGGGTTGAAGTGCCTGATTTTGCTATAAATATCTGAAGGGGGCTAAAGAAGATAGGAAGACAGGGCTGTTGCAGCAGCTGGGGTCAGAAAGCAAAGCAGAGCTGTGATCATTTTTTTTACTAGTTTTAGATGTGCAGTATATACAATTGATTGAAAATAGCCAGGCAACGATGCCCTTTACATTCTGGAGATTAGGATCAGGGAAAAGCTTTATGCTGGGTGCCAACGTATGAATAGTTTTGAGATGCTTCAGAAGATTATGTGGTTCCAGTAGTCCTCTTCACTAAAACAAAAAACAAACAATCAAAATCAGCCTAGTGTGTGCTTTTAAGAGATGTTGAGTACAGCCAGGCTGTGTTTGTGAAAGCACTGCTTATTCTGAAAGCAGGAACCAGACAAAATGTTCCATCAATTCGCTGCATCCTAACAAGACCTTTACTTAGGAGTTCTAGTGTCTCATATGCCCATTGAGATTTGACTAAATCCGTCTTGAAATCAGAAGAACCTTTTGGGGAGCAAAAGTTGATAGCTAAACAGGCAGGGCATGCATGATGTTAAATGCAGAGTCATTCCAGGAAAAAACAGCATCTCCATAGCTTGTACCTGAATTCGGAGCAGTGAAAATGGTCTGCCTTCAGTAAGACCAGAGCTAGAGTAGCAAAAGTGAATAGGGAACTACTGTTTGCTCTCACACACCTGAGCAGGATCCTCACCACGTACAAGAGGACACTCACAAGCACTTTGGGAAGAGTACTTGTATTTATTGCCAAGAGATAATTAGGTAAAAGAGATGACCATCCGTGTGATTAGAAAAACTGCACAACCACTGCATTCCCTTCATGAGCAGTGACAAGTGGATGGCTTCATGATTCCAACCTAAGTCAACAAAAGCAACTTGAAAACTTGTATGACACCATAACACTTGCTTCACTCAAGATGCACAGTAGTCACCAGCTACAGAAATTCTTTTTCTTTCTTTTTTCTGGTAAAAAACCCCTTTGAAATAGTGGCTGACTAGCTCTGTATCCTACAAATCCTAACCCCTGCAAGGAGGTTTAATCATTCACAGCCACTCCCATCACATTGCAGTCAGTTGAAAAGGCTTCAGTTTTTAAAGGAAACCTGTGATTTTCATAACATTTTCTTCTTACAGAGAAGTAAGCCATTTAAATCTCTCTACTTTATTACGTGCTCCAGTACACCAAGCAGTCTGAACACAGGGAAATGGATTAGATAAACAGAAATATTTTTGTTATGACCTAATTTAAGGAACTTCAAAATAATATGACTATTTCAAAAACTGCAAAGCATTAAAAGGTTTAAAAATATTGCTGAGACATGAGAGTGCAAGATATCTGGCAAGTATTGATAGAGTAACATTTAACTTGAATGAGAAACAGGAGGCATTCAGAGACACATGGTTACCATTCACATAAATTTATGATCAGGGCATTTCTGTTACTGTAATACTCTTTGTACCAGGAGCCATATGCAATGTCTCGCTCTTTTATGTGCAATGTCCGTTTATGTCATATTGGTGAAAATTAAAGAAAGGTTTGAATCTGGAATTTGCTGGCTGCCAGTATAATGTAAGAAATTAAGGTAGTACAGCTTCTGCTCTTTGTAAAAGAAATCAACAGCCCTAGGAGAAGGACTCATCCAGTAGGCAATGGAGGAGACGGCTAGGAGACAAAAGTATACCTACCCCATCCCACACGCAATTAACATCTGTCCAGTACAGTTCAGACTACACTTTTAAACAAGCTGCCTAATGTTCCATCAAACTAGTGAATGCACCGTTCCTTTGGTTACCATAAGAGTTCATTTGTGTATTTGCACTAGTGCTGAAACTTCATTAGCATTATATCCTGTTCTAGAGGACACCTTTAGTAAGCCACTTCCTAACACATGCTCTATATTTTTCTGGTTTCCTGAGCAGAAATTTAAACTCAACAGTGAGAAATACATTCTGCAAAGCAGACATGCAATGCCATCTGTATTGCAATTCCCACACTAGTTTTACAGTTTATATTATCTTCCATATTATATTCCTTCTTACAGAAGTGCTTAGACATCACAGTGGTCTGAGTAATAAAACCCAAATTATAAATAGTAACAACTTCTCCTTATCAGGCAGTAAGCGTCCAGGATCCCAAATATGGCGAGGCAACTCATAAACTGGAGAAATAATGAGTTGTAGGAAAAAAATATTCCAATTCCTATCACAAACTGTTTTTTCCATAGGATGCCTGCCTCCACCTGTACACAAAATTCACATCTTTGAGATGTAATGGGAAGAACTCCTCAGCCACATGCTGTTCAGCCCAGTCCTTTGGCTCTTGGGTATGTTGTCTGACCTGCTCAAATTATCCTTTACTCCCTTGTTTGCCAGGCTTATGGCTCCTCCTAAAGGAATTACTTCAAGGGAAGAAAAATCCTATAGGAAACATCATCACCATAACCTTAGCCCAAGCTTGTTTTACCTCCTACTGCTCCTTCCAATTCCACTGCATGTATCTTTAGCTTTCTGTCATCTCTTGTACCCCATTGTCCTATCTCTGAGGGTATATGCACAGCAAATCCCTGAAGTGGGCATCAGTTTGTAGCACATCTACCAAATGCAACACGCAAGCAGAGCATGCAACACTAGCACACTTACATTTCCAGTGCCTGGGTAAGCTCATGGAAAACTAGGTGAGGTATTTCTGCCCATCTTTGCACTGTGCTATGGAATTGGGCTCTCTAAAGAAGAAATAATTTTTCTGCTGTTCCCATGAAGAACTATGCTTAGCGTCAAAGCTCAGAAGCGAAGCCCCTAGGCACTGCACAAATTAAATCAATAATCAGTACCAACAGAGCCCTCTTGTGTATTCCTAAAAGAGACAAATACACATAGGTGCCTGCTGAGACAAATGTCTTCCTTTTTCCTGTGATGAAATAACATGCCAGTGTGGTTCTCTACAATAAAACTGGAACAGAGGAATTGCAACACAACATAGCTATGCAGGAGGCCGTGCAAGGAGGACAGAGCCCAGCCCAACACCTATGAGAAATCCAACCTGAAACAGAGACAAGAAAATGAGTTTTAATAGCTCATTTCTATTTCTTTGCCACAGTGCAGCCATACCCAAAAGCAGCAAGGCCACAGCTGAGGTTAAACCTAGACAAAAGTTTTCTTACAGGTAAAGTTTCTTCAAAGGGGGCTGGTTTACTAAGTCAGAAATATTTTCTCCTGTGAGTTGGTGAAACATCAAAATCAAAAAAAGAAAGCAAAACATGTTCCAAAAGAAAGCAAAACATTTTCATGCAATATACTTCTTCCTCCAGCTTCCCTAACCATTGCTTCATCAGAATGTCCTTGTTTTCTACCTCTTTCTGCTAAAAAGGCTATTTTGGATTATAATAGTGTGTTCTCCAGATGGAACACTTTGTTTTGCTGCTTCGTTTGTTCGCTAAAAAGTGGGGAGGGGAGGGAAAGGAGGAGGGGAAACCAAACCAACAACCACCCCAAAATCACCAAATAAATAAATAAATTTCCATTTGGAAGAAGCATTCTTGCCAGAAAAAGAAAATAAAAAAAGAAAATAAAAAAAAAATAAAATAAAATAAAAAAAAGTACGTCACACACACAGATGAAAGTTTGTTGGTTGTTTCACTCTGCTGGAATGCTTTACAAAATCACTTACATCCTCATATGGAATAAAATGTCACAGCAGTTCTCGACACTTCACCTATATTTTACAAATACCTCAGTTAAGAGGTCATGTAAATTTTGCTCTCAGTTCTTCAGTGTGCTTTGATCTTTCTATAGTATTTTTAAGGCAATTTTCAGATTATAGAGAAAATGGGTTCCATTTAAATGACATGGATTATCATACTGGATAGTAAAGGAGAGAAATAAGGTTATGTATCATGGATAATGTTTTCAGCATTTCCAACGTGAGTTACAAATTTAATCCCATGAAATTTCCACGGGACTGAGAAGCACAACATAACCCAGATGCTGCCCCCGTGCTAATAGGTAAGCACCTGGACACCACCCCCCACCCCAGCACATTAGCTAGACTTCCAGCCAGGGGTCTGCTTTATTCAAAGAAAATATTAGCTCCCTCTCACCATGTGTCTAAACTGTAACATTATCTATGTCACCGGGTGTTACAGACATCACAGGGTATTCATGACTGCGGTTCAATTCCTCTCAAGGCCACAAAATGGGAAACAAACTTTTTTGGAAGTCAAGACATTGAGAGACTTTTAAGGGGCTATTCTTTCAATAACTACAATCACCTGAAATTGATAAGTGAAATATTAAAAAGACATTTTCTGTACAGCTTTCAACATTTGTGGAGATGTCTGCATTTTTTCCCTCAGCAACTGAGCAGCTGATAAATGAGAGCTTCAAGGAAGCTTGTAATGTTACCATCTGAGACATTATCACCCCAAACCTTTAACAGTAGCCTAAGAACCATATAAATGGGCTGCAGTACACTAAAATTGGACAAGAGAGTCAGTATGCATTGTTGGATTGGACAACATAATGATTTTACACCATTTGTAACCAACTTCTTGCTGCTCATGTTATGGAAATAATACCATTTGCGCTTTAGCAAAGAAAAAAAAAAGGGCAAAAAAAAGAAGGCAAAACTCCCAAGGCTTCACTACTTTTCCTAAACATGTCTACCCCTTTGCTCATTCTGTTGTTATAAAGGCATTCTTATTGGTATGGATGACCGATGGGAGTATTTACAAATTAATAATTCCCAAAAGCCGCTTTAAAGCTATATTTCACAGATATTTGAATTCAAGATCCATATTAGAAGAGGGGATTAGTGTCACTGTTATACAGATTACTGTACATTAGTATAAAGACTTACAGAATTTTGAGTCAGTGCCATTGAAGCAGAGCACTGTGCTGTATGGGAAATTGTTACTGGGCTTATAATAGCTCATAATATGTTCAGAAATGCAACAAATCAGAAAAAAATATCTTAGAACTAATTTATCATGTTCATATATTTAAAATAATGCATGCAATGCTTCACAATTATTTGCTCTTCCATAGACATGGTAGTATTTTGACATTTAAGCAAAAAGTCTGCTCTGATTTATTTGCAGATTAAGTTGTATTTTTGTGCAAAATGCTCAGCTACTCTGCCCCACAGACCAAATCACAACATTTGTTCATATATGGTTATTCTCTGATGCATGGAAAGGAAAAAAAAAAAACCAAACCAAGAAGTTATTCAGTTAAAAGCTCTCTCCATCTGCCTAGAGTTTTATTAATAACTCATCACCATGGTATCACAGCATCTTAAGGAAAATAAAACAGACAGATAGTTGCTAGGCTCTCCAACCTCTAAGGATAAAAGGCAATACTTCTTGAGGAAGAGTGGAAGAAACTGTTTTGGGTTTGTTTCTTAATCACCCTCGAGGGCGAGGATAAGTCAAGAGACGGGCCTCATATTGTGTCCCGAAAACTACAAGTATTGTGGCCATCACTCAAATCTGTCGTCCATGACCCAATTCTCTGCACTAGCACTTACATTAAAAAAAACCACCAGAAATCCAAGCTGTGAAGGGACAAACACTAAGCAAAAAGGGAATTGGATGAAGGAATACATTGCTCTCTTCAGCACTCCCATTTAACCCTCAAATGGATTCTTCAACCATGTTATTGTTGACCTCATTAATATTCACCTAAAATGAGCTGTTTGCTGACATGCCCTGAACTCTGCCCTGTAGAAGGGGCTCCAGGATCAGCAGACTTACCCTAAGCCCCTCAGTGTCCTGCTGTAGATGGTTCTGACAGCAATGGTGGGAACCAGGGATCAGTGCAATGTTCTAGTCTACCCAGAAAAGTCTCAGCTGCTTTTAACAAGTATTTTCAAACTGAGTTTGAGAGGTGCAATCCTTTACCTGTAGCACTCCCCTCACCAGTACTGAGAGAGAGGATGCCCCCATGGCTCTGCCAGGTTTGGGCTCTAGAAGGAAGGGGCAACCTGCACACACTTGTAAACATTAGCTGCTTCAATAAGTGAAGTTAGTTCAAAATGTGCTACAACATCTTCAGAATTCTAATATGGACAAGCATCGAGTTTAAATGCATACGGCAGACAGGGTTTGTTTGCATTCCCCCCTCTTTCAGGAAGTATGTACTGCAAGGTTGCTCATGTACCACTGCTCTCACACTATTATTCCAGGAAAGAATAGGTAGGCAAAGTGAAATCCATAAAAACAACATATAGACTGGAGGATACAAGAGCATGCTTCCTAATTACAAATGATTACAGTATTGATTAAGTTAATTCTAAGCCCAAAGAGCAATACAGTCAAAAGTCAGCGGTAGTCGGTACACTATTCTGCTGCAGGGTCTCAAGCAGGAAAGCTTTACAGAATCATTATGGCCAATGTCAGGGAGAGACATCCAGACATGCAAACTATCCAGTCCACCATCTGTGAGAGGTACAGTGAGTGGCTACACCATTTCCTTCCCTTACCCCTGCTAAGATGAAAAGCAGAGTTACAAAAAACCCATGGGATATGGCAGATTCATCTCCAGTGCCATCTCCTTGAAATCCCAGCGCTCATTACTTCCTTCACATGCAGGGTTAACACAGCAAAATCACTGTTCTGCTCTGGGAGGAGAGAAGTAAAGCGCCACCAGAGAAGTGCCTTCCCCACAGAAAGGCTGGCACGGCACAAAACATCATAAGCAGGAGGTCAGTCCCACTCCTCTAGAGAAGCCACCATAGCTCAACAGACTTCCCTTTCAGGACCTTCACTGCTGCATGCTGTTTATTCAGTATTTAAGAAGGAAGGAAACTGCCCTTTATCATGTCTTTTTCACACTCAAGTTACTGCATATAAAGAAGAAGTTTGTCACCTCCATCAAGTATAAAATGCTGTATTTTCATCTCTCAGGAGGCCTCATGTTAAATTTCTTGGAGTTACAGAAGTTAAACACAGGAAGAGACTGTTCCTCTTGTCCTTCAGCTGCTTGGCTAATTAGTGCAAGCCACAACAAGCCAGAAAATCTTCTTTTTGTAAATAGTTGCAGCTCTGAGTAAGGCAATGATTCCCGCAACATGAAGCTGTGTGCTGTTTAGGGTCCTCCTTTTAGGGTGAAAAAAGAAGCAGAGGTCAAGGTAAAAATCTCTGGAAACAAACAAACAAGCAATCACCCTGATTTACCCCTGCCTGTCAGGCCGGGTGCATTTTGTCTCTCTCTGTACCCAGAACATATACACTAATTCTGTTTTCTAGAACTGCAATTGTTGATTGATGAGTCATCTTTCCTGTAAATTTATTTTTTTAAGTGATTTTGGCATTGTTCCTTGAAATTCCTCTTTGGCTATGTAATGGAAATTTTGACCTCACACTCTGGTTTCTTTAACATCACAGATACAGAGATTATGAGTTTAGGAAGATCAAACAGTTGAATAGAAGATACAATGAAGAAATCTATAGCTTAAAAAGAAAGCAAGCTTTACTAAATAAACTCTCAAGTAAATATTTAGCTGTATGGCCATTAGGTTATATTCCTAATAGAGCAGCAACTCATTTATCATAATTAAGACTTCATGGGGATCGGGGCTGCTTCCTTCTTTCCCCTCCCAAAGTCAGTCAAGTTGCCAAAGCTGTTGGCAAGTGAAAGGTAGCATATATTAAAGTTCATTTTTTTCCTTTAAATTAGTAGCTCAACATATCACGGCTTCAAAAACATATTGCAATTAGTAGTTAGAAAACAAAAAGTAGGAAAATGTAAACCAGAAGAGAGTTAGAAAGAAAGTAAAAGCAGCAAGTAAGTCATTCATGAAGCAGAACTATTGCATGGAGTAGCATAACACTTTTCAGATTGTAACCACCAAGATGAAGGACTTTTCAGATCCCTACCCTTCCTCCATTTCGGGGCATTGTGGAAAGCAACGTGGTAGGCACAAATTTCTCAGATATGCAGAGTTCAAAACACTTGACAAAGATCTTGGAATTTTGCACCACCTCAGTCATCCAAGAAAAAAATCAATGGATCATTATAACAAGAATCAAAACTCTACATATTTGTCAACCACTCCAATTTATGTAAAATGTCATATAATAAATAAAAGAGAAATGCCTCAATCCACTCACTCAGTCTGCACTCAACTGGCAGGAAAACCCCACAGGCCTCAGAAACAGGTGTTTCTCCAGCACATTCTGGAGCCTCTAACCAGTAATTACAATCAGCCAAATTGTTGTAAATATTGTCGTAAGGTAAACTGAAGAAGTGGCACAGTCATGACTCATGAAACTAAGTCTTTTCAAAATGAATTGATGTTCATAGAATCATAGAATGGTTAGAGTTGGAAGGGACCTTGAAGATCATCAAGTTCCAACCCCTGTGCCATGGGCAGGGACACCTCCCACTAGACCAGATTGCTCAAAGCCCCATCCAGCCTGGCCCTAAACACCTCCAGGGATGGGGCATCCACAACTTCTCTGGGCAACCTGTTCCAGTGCCTCACCACCCTCACAGTCAAGAATTTCTTCCTAATATCCAATCTAAATCTCCCCTCTTCCAGTTTAAAACCACTACCCCTTGTCCTATCACTATGCTTCCTGAAAAAAGAGTCCCCTCTCCAGCTCTCCTGTAGCTCCCTTCAGATACTGGAAGGCTGCTAGAAGGTCTCCACGGAGCCTTCTCTTTTCCAGGCTGAACAGCCCCAGCTCCCTCATCCTGTCCTCATAGGAGAGGTGCTCCATGCTCTAATCATCTTCGTGGCCCTCTGCTGGACCCGTTCCAACAGTTCTATGTCCTTTCTCTGTTGAGGACTCCAGAGCTGGACACAGTACTCCAGGTGGGGTCTCACGAGCACAGAGTAGAGGGGTAGCGCAGAGTAGTTTCCTGGGTCCTCTTTTTTCCCTTTTTTGAATATTGGGGTTATGTTCCCCTTTTTCCAATCGGCAGAAATTTCAACAGATTGCCACGATTTCTCAAATATGATGGAAAGTGGCTTGGCAACTTTATCCGCCAGCTCCCTCAGGACCCGTGGATCATCAGGTCCCATAGACTTATGCACCTTCAGGTTCCTCAGGTGGTCTCGAACCTGCTCTTCTACTGTGGGCAGTTCCCCATTCTCAGAGCCCCTG
>VZRU01003689.1:548869-600174 GCA_013398155.1 Pedionomus torquatus
CAGTTCTATGTCCTTTCTCTGTTGAGGACTCCAGAGCTGGACACAGTACTCCAGGTGGGGTCTCACGAGCACAGAGTAGAGGGGTAGCGCAGAGTAGTTTCCTGGGTCCTCTTTTTTCCCTTTTTTGAATATTGGGGTTATGTTCCCCTTTTTCCAATCGGCAGAAATTTCAACAGATTGCCACGATTTCTCAAATATGATGGAAAGTGGCTTGGCAACTTTATCCGCCAGCTCCCTCAGGACCCGTGGATCATCAGGTCCCATAGACTTATGCACCTTCAGGTTCCTCAGGTGGTCTCGAACCTGCTCTTCTACTGTGGGCAGTTCTCCATTCTCAGAGCCCCTGCTTTTGCCTTCTACAACTTGAGCAGTGCAGCTAGAGCCCTTGCCAGTGAAGACTGAGGCAAAGAAGTCATTCAGTACCTCAGTCTTGTCCATATCCTGGGTGGTCAGGACTCGCGTTTCCTTCCAGAGAGGGCCCACAGCCTCCCTAGTCTTGCCTTTTTCCCTGACATATCTATAGAAGTTTTTCCTATTATCTTTGATGTTCTTGGCCAGATATAGTTCTCTCTGGGCTTTTGCCCACCTGATGTGGTTCCTGGTCACTCGGACAGTTCATGCCTATCTTCCAAACGTTACATGGGATAGCCAAGGGACATGACAACATGAACTTCAAATTATTCATTCTTGAAAAAACTCTAAATGATATTTCTCAAATGAGAACATCATAGTGGTCTCTAGTATTTTTCCATGGTCATGCCAGAGGGCATCCCACTCTCTCCCATTCACATTCAACTATGCAGGCCAACCAAAGGAGGCAGAGTATTTGGAAATTAACTCCACTACTGCTCTAACCACAGGGCAGCCCACACCAATCTCTTCACAGGCTTCATTAGATACTGACCAACTTAAATGGTCAATTTAAATCATGAAGAATGCAGCAAGTTTGAAACTCAGAAGACAGCTGCTGCTCCTCCCATCAATATAGCACTCCAAATGGAAACTGTGCACCCAACAGTAAAGTAGCTCTGACCACAAAGGCTGGGACATATGACTGCGGGGCCGGCACCCCAGGCAGCCTTGCAGCTGTTCTGAAACTCAGGGGAATGTCTGTCCTCAGCCTGTTGCAACAATGGAATGAGTTAATGTGATTTGTACATGTGTGATGACTGACTGATAAGGTTTCCAAAAATATTTGTGATAAGACGCAACTAGAAAAAAAAAAAAAGAATCAATACATAATTACATTCCCAGCTCTTGTCATAATGTTAACGAGGTTGATTTCCCCCCAAAAAGACAGGGTTTGGGGAGGAGAGGGGGGAAAGACAGCCAACTAATTTGCTTTTTACCTTTCCAGTTTTGGCAATCAAACTAACGGCTGTCAAAATCCATTCTTAGGTGTAAAAAAAACCCCAGCCCCCCCAAAAACCAACCAAACAAAAAACAACTTCAAATTTCCATGTAAATAAGGTCTATGAAAAAAAACCCAAACTTCTCAAACTCTCTGAGAACAGGGTAACAGCCAAGACAAAACTGCTTCTACATACATTAATGGCTCAGAGACAGTTCTACATTAGTAAAATAATGTCTATGACCTAGGGCGAAATACAGAGGATTTTAATACAAGCTAGTAAAGGCTCCCTTACACAGCACCATTAGTGGATGCAGGAAAGAAATGCCAAAGGCTTTCTTTGTACACTGATGGATGCAATTTTAAGTAAAGCATTTCCAAATTCTCCAAATCATTCTCTTCAGCTTCGTAGGCAAACTTTCACTGATTCAAATGTAAGTCGTATTTGGGAGGATGGGGGTGTCCACTCTAGCAAAGAACATACAAACATCATAAGCAAAATTGGGCAGTATATGGGGAGAAAGCATTTAGCATCTGTGTAGTTACTTGAGTTGCTAGGGAAACTTCCATCAGCTATTCCTAGATGTTATCTCAGCTGCATCCCAAACGACTATCATGTCTGCTCTCCTCCTTACGGAATACTAGTGTTATTAACTGGAACCATACATAGTTTATTTCTGGGAGCAACCTCAATACACCATTTGTAAGCCTCCCCAGCACCACAGGTCTTATTAGAAACAGAAACACTCAATAAATGTAATATGCAAACTTCTGTAACAGGTTATGCAAATAGAACAGGAAATAAATATTCTCCTCCATCCCCTATTGATTAGGGGGAAATCAGCAAATACCAGAACAGCCTCATTTTTACACACAAATAATATTTTCCAATTGATTGTGTGAGACAACATTTTAAATGCTTCCATTCACCTCATAAATAATGTTGCAGATCTAGGAGAATACCCTATCAACACAATTACCTAAATATCTGAGGTCTGTAATTACATAGAGAAGAAGAAAAGTAGCTGAGCCAGAGGATCCTGACACTAAAAATGAGAAGGGTTTGGGGACAATGAAGAGCAGAGATAGAAATGCATTTTTCTTCCCAGTGTTAGAATGAAATTACATATAAATATACCTGACTTAACTTGGGTAACAATCCATGAAAAGATGGCAGCTGAAACTGCCAGAAATCAACAGCAGAAACATGTCAGAAAGCACTCTAATTTCTGTAAAATAAATTTATGTTAACTTCATTTTCATCCTAATCAACTCTTCTCCACATTAAAGGCATTAACAATGGACATTTGTGGACTGGTGGGTGGGGAAGGGACACCACTCCTTGGGAGGAAAGGGGAGCACACAGCCTGGTATCCCCAGATGAGACCAGAACCAAAGAGAAGAGTAGTTGGGCCAGGGGATGGCCTGACAGTAACAAGAAGACTTTGGGCAACACAGGGAGGAATATGTTTTTAGCTGTTAATACTACTAGCACTATCAAGTAGGAAAAATGAATAGGGAACGGGCAAGTTGTCTGTATGTATCTTAACCTCAAACGTAAACAGCCTTCAATTTGCACAGCGCACGGTACACGGTTTATGGTGCTCCCTGCTCAATGAAGCACATCCATCATGCACATTCCAAATGCAAGTTTTAACTGTTTTGAGAAACCAGCTTCTGTTTGTAGTTGTGTTTTTTTTTTAAAAAAAAACCAACCAAGCAAACCACCTACAAAATCTAAATTTCTAAACAATTGCTGTCTTCAAACTGTTCTTTCCTCTCATGCAGAACATTGCTTCTGAACTAATGTTTCATTTAACTCACTTTTGTATGACATTCTCAACACACTAGAGCAATTCCTTTTAAAGGAGATATGCTAGCCACAAAAAGTAATTTGAACAAAAACCCTGAAAATCTCAAATTATTTAATATATAGGGAATACAATAATTTATCCATCAGTATTGCTGAAAGTGAGCATATTTTTCAAAAACAGGACTGAAATAGCTACAGAAATAATGGTCCACATGAATTACCAGAATTAAAGAGGAAAAATGGAAGAAACCCCATCATTATTAAATGTACTTTTGTATTAGGGAGACTAAAATCCTTCCACCAGACCTTCCTTATATACCTAGTACTGAAACGATCTTCAGTTGATCACCTACTGAAAGACCCCTCTGCCTATCACCATTGATGTAGGATTTGATTACGCCTAGCAACAATGAAATTATTGCACTTGTATCTATCAGGGGGGAAAAAAAGGGAAACAGAAAAAGGTTGCAAAAATCAAACTTCTTATCCTAGCATTTTCTATTCTGGAGTTTTGGAATATGCTATTTAGATACACTGGGTGACTGTGAGAAACTTAGCCACATTTCCACCAAAAATGAAGACTCCAAACTCTGAAAAATGATTGTCAGGCCAAAAAATGATTATGGAGCAGCTTGCAATCATCAAACAGAGGGCTCTGCAAAAGGAAAGTATTACAGCATATGCTATGTTCTAGCCATGAGGTTTTTAAAAAAAGAGAACTCAAAAAAAGAACCTTTGCCATCATGACTAGGCACATATGTTCCAAACAGAAATGAAACTCCTGCTTCTTATGTATAGCTCTTTGAATTTTTAATTACTTGTACTTGGTAAAGACTAGATCTAGAAACAAAAAAAAATAAAAATCAGAAGTTCATACATGCAGGGATTATATCAAAGTTGTGGAAATATTCACAAAATACAGGTACAACAAGGTTCTTGCAAAGAGTGTATCTACTACTAGATTGATTTGTTCTAGCTGAAAGTCCAATTTACAGGTATCAACACCCTTCTGCGTGTTTCATTCAGTTTTGTAATGTAAGGGAAGAAAGGAAAAGAAGCCCTTTTATAAAAGGGTGTGATGCAGAAGGGGAAAAACAACCTGTGTCAGGTCAGGATACAACGAAGCACACACAAACCCTTTATTTGACAGATGGAATGAGAAGAGCTTGCCTTTGATTTCACACGAGAATCCCATGATATGTTGGTGTTTATTTGCAGAAAGAGAGGGTGTCACCATCTGGAAGGAACCCAGCAAATATTTTTTTCTCCCCCTGCTCAGGTTAGCTAGTAAACTTTGGACGAAGGCACAGAGAAACCAAATGCCACCCTGTTTCCTAGCAAAATGCTCATTCCATCCAAATGACTGCTTGCCATGGAGAAGGCAGCAGCTGAGTTTGCATTAGTTGCTTCTGCAACGTCTTGGTTCCAAGTGCAAAGGCTGAGCAGTAGGAACAAGAAGAACTTTAATCCAGACGGAGGCTCAAGCTGTAAGCGTATGACAATTTATTGATAAAAGCAAATCCTGTTTTATAGTATACACTGGCCACTGTTGCTGTCAGCAATTAGTTGTGGCTATGAACAACACTAACCAAGACGAGCATATGGTGGAAAAAACAGACAATACAATTAGTCACTGTTCAGAAAATGAGAGATGAAGATACAAGTCGTGATTTTGTCTACACAAAGTAGGGGTACTCCAGTTTTCAAGAGTCTACTAAAGGAACCAACTGAGATTATTTTTTACAGGGACACTTCTCCTTTTGATTGTCATGCTTTAAACCAAGCAAACAGCCAATAAAAACTAAGAAAATGGGAGTAGGAAGTATAAAAGAAGGGTATAGATACTATGCTATCCTTGTTTATGCTCCTTTTCTCACCTGCCTCCATATGAAAGACTCATAGAAAACAAAGGAAGAAATACATTCATGGATTACAAAGGTGCTGCATAAAACCAGCTCAACACACAATGTTTCCAAATGCAGAGCATAAGTAAAGCAAAAACTTACTAATTTCCCATAATTATCTTTTTGCTTAACAACAACAACAACAAAATTTAAGAAAATCATCTATACCCTTCATGCAACGTGTAAAGCTAAATAGAATGGAAATAAGCATTTTCCCTCCACATGTCAAATTCATGATTAGTCTAAACGATTAAAAGCATCAGAGTGCCTAACACCCATTGGTTTCTCCAAGCACTCATCCATACTGAAGTCTGGCAGTGGTTTCAAAGAAAATCTGGATGAAATAACAAGATTCAGATGTGAAAGGACTGACAACAAACAGCATTTTAGTACTGCTCAGTCATAAACCAGCAAGCTTTAGTACTGCATGTCCACATTAGGAAAAATGAAACTGTTTCTTCTGAGAACAACATGCCGGGTGTTTGACCCATGTGCCCTGCAATGAAAATCAACGGAAATTTGTTTTCCTGATTTCCCTTGTTCCATCAACATTTAAAAGCAGCCATACGTAAGAAGTATAATCTTTTTTCTAGTAATTACCCACTTTTGTCATTTTTAATAAAGCCATTTGATATTGTTGTTCTTAAAAAATAATGCTCACAGAAGAGCTTTGAACAAAGCCATGAAAGGCTTTTCTCAAAGATCACTGAGTAGATCAGATGGCCTCTGATAAATGCAAAAACCATCCACTGCAAGCACGTCATGATACCAACATAATGGTAGGCCTACCCATGGCAAGGCAGTAGCTACAGAGCTCTGGGAAGAAGACACGAAGCACT
This sequence comes from Pedionomus torquatus, assembly GCA_013398155.1. NCBI lineage: Eukaryota > Metazoa > Chordata > Aves > Charadriiformes > Pedionomidae > Pedionomus > Pedionomus torquatus. The sequence goes on from VZRU01003689.1 coordinate 554,777, forward strand.
GTGACTTTTTCCCCATTTTATAAGGTCCTTCCTTATCTCCCTTCAAATCCCAACAAAAAAGGGTCTTTTGGTAGTTCCCATAATCACTAATTCTTCTACTAAATTGGTAATAGGACAAACACAGTAATGGGACTCATCACATTTCTGGAGTTTTCTAGGCTATGGTGGGTAGATTAACATATCCTGCTGTAAACAGGTTTCTCAGATGCAAGTATATAACACACTGCACCACTAGCAGATGGTGATTATAAAATGGGTACAAGGGAGGCTTGGGTGTGCTTAGTCATACACTTCACAAGAAAAGACAGATTACTGTGGATATGTTGCCACAATGATGCATAATTTCCAAAATTCAAAGCTAAAAATAGATTTCAGAATTGAGTTTGAGCACAATTGCTGAAAACAGCAAAATCTGGCAAAAACAAAAGCAAAGAAAAAGAAGTGTGACCTTATGCTTGCCTAGTTCCTGTGATCTTTCTGTGACCAACTGCTAAGGCTTGGAGACAAGATACTGAGCTAGATGGACACTGGTCCAACATAATACCTCTGCTCCTCAGTGCTCAGGAGAAGCCAGATGGAAAAAAGTGATAGCCTTTCTTCGACAGTTTAATCATGTTACTGGTGGTGTGATCTTTTTATTACTTAATTACTTAACAGAAGTTCTTTTATTGTTAATGGATGTGGTTTATGCAAATCTTTTCCACTACAGATACAGATTTATAAATTACTCTAAATTACAGTGCTGTAATTGGACAGTGTTGACATGAAACTCGAGTAGTTTTGGAATTTCCAGAGGCATGATGCCTGCAGCCAAAGTTTAACTTCAGCTCTGAAGCAGATTCCCTCTGCATCTTTAGGCTACTCATTTCCATTTCCTCCTCTCTAAACTTGCCTCCCAGGATGGTGCTAGAAGTTTAATTAATGAATATGAATCATCTTAACATTGCCTCCTGAATTCCAGACATAATCAATAACAAGCCAAAGTTTTACTCAAGCAAAACTGTAGCTGCATTTGTGGAAAAGCACACTTTCCACTATGTCAGTCGGAATTGGTCTTGCAAAACATGAAAAGTAGAGCCATGCTATTTTTAATCTCTGCTAACAAGTGAAGAAGTCTGCCTTTAAGAGTGCAGCCGCTTACACCATTAAGCTTCCATAAAGCCTGCACTTTGACCTGTGGCCTCACGGCTTATCTGCTAGCCAGACTCAAGTTAGCAAACTAAGATACTGCATTCAGATGATAAGCTATGTGTACCTGTCTTCTCACTGCCCAGATGCAGTTATAACTGCATCTACATATATATAAATATATAACTGGTTGTGAGCATGCATCCTCTGCCAGGGGTCACCTGTCCTCAGAGGGTATGTCTCAGCTTTCCCACCCACTGCTACAAGGCAGGTCAACACTCCTCAGGCTAGCTGAGCTGCTTGCATGATCACTCCCCTAGTCATTTCCACCCAAGACAGGTTACCACAGATAAGGTCCTTCAGCTTTTTTGTTTGAGCCTGCTCATTCCAAACAAAACAGGGCGGAGAACAATTGCAGATTTTCTGGGAATGTGGGGTAGAGGAATATCACAAGAGATGTGTGGTAAATTCTTGTATGTGACCACTATACCATTAATCAATGCCAAGGGACTTGTTCACATTACATGGCTGCCAGATGTATTCCTCCCTGTGCCTTCATGTCGTTCACGTGACTTCACGTTCATGGGACTGACTCCCTGTGCAGTAGGTTGGATCACCTCCATCTCTCTGTTCAAGTACTTTTGTATGCTGGGATCCCAGTTGCTTTTTTGGCACCAGTATTAAGAAAATAACTTCAGGCACGTGTTTCTGAAGAGACTGGTTTTTATGTGACACTAAACAGCTTTACATTGTAGAGCAAAAGGAAAAGGAAGCTACTGGAAATACTGTAACTGGAAAGTGCCATTACTTTCCATCTGTTGACCTCCTAGCAACTCCAGAGGTATCACAGCAGGCATGTTCCTGTCCCACCTCCCTGTGTATTTTCTCATTACAGTCATCGTCACCCTCTTATCTTGTCTGGCCATTAGGATCGCTTCATCATATGCTGTAGGCTAAGGATCCTCCCTAAGTAACTTCAGACCTATAACTTCAGAGCTGTGAGACAGCTTGTGAGTGAATGTTCACCTTCAATGACAAGACATAGTGCATAGTGATGGAGAAGCTGTTATATGTCTCAGAAGCAAGCTGAAGTTCTAAGACTGGTTTCAGCAAGTAAATGTTAGGAAAAGAGCTGCCAAAAAAAAAAAAAAAATTAAATCTACATCAGTGATTTATTACAGAGAAAAGAATTAAAATACTATCAGTCAGAAGTTCATCAAGGTCTGACTGTTTCTGTTTCAGTACCAACATTATTGCCATCTTCATTAAAAAAAGCGAGGACAAAACCAATGCATGTGCATGCATGTGTGCAGACACCTTCAGAGTGGATGACAGTCACTCAAATCTCATGGCAAGATCCATTTCAACTTTCATTTCAAATCTCCTAATTACCACCCTGGAAAGAGATCATATTCAGAATTTGTGATCAACAGTAAAAAAAGACTTCTATTTGTTGTTAATGCAAGACAAAACATGAGCACATCATCGCAGAATTATCTCAAATCTACCACTTTCTTTTATTTCATCAAAACAAGACAGGTGGTCTTCTGCTTATTGCCAAAACCTGGCTGTTCTCAGAGATGTTTGCCACTGTGAAAAGCTTCTCAGAGGGTTGCAATCAACAAGAGATGGCAACTCACTGAGTGTTCAACTTTTTTACATTTTTATTGATAATATGTTCCAAACAAGACATTACAGGCCCCTTGTTACTGACTGTAAACCTGAGACCTGAATACTCCAAGGATTACGGTTTTCACCTTATTCTAAATAGTTAAATTTGTTTTCAGTCAGCCACTTTGCTGGGTCAAAACAAGCAAATTCAGTTGTATTTTTTATAACTGAACTCAGACTTCAAATCTTTCCACTATATATACCATTTGTTAGCAAACTTGCACATACTTTCCATCCATTTATGTTTACTGGCACTGAAGCAGAGAGACTATGAACTCCTTTCCCCCCAAGCAGCATTCTCTCCAACCTTCATTAGCTAAACTGAAACTAGTTATCAGATGACTAAAAGCAGTTACATATCTAAAACCAATATGTTAGTCAACAATTGATTATATTAAAAATGTGATACTCATTTGAGAATACCCTTACAAAAAAATCCTAAGAAATCCCATGGCTTTTTATGAGTCTTTTAAGCCGCAATCCAGTTTATATACACAATTTATAGCATAGAAACTGTGTCAGCTGCTATGTAATCAAGGCTCCTCATGAGAAGTATAGCTTTGCAATGACTCAACGTGCATTGTTCTCAACCAACATGAGTCTGAACACTCTCCTTACTGCTCTGTTAGAAAACGGACTCTGCCTTTCTCTGCCATGGCTACTGCCTCCCAAGCACAACTCCCACATCTTGACGTCTACTGGTAATTAACTACCTCGAATATAAAGCACAACACCCCCATGCTTTTATTGTTTTTCCCTTCCCAGATTGCTGTCAGGCTCCATCCTAGCCTAAAGTAGTCTTGACACCTCCACAGAAAGACTCCCCTAGCCCTCAAATGCCTGGTCTTTTCTTAACAGGCTAGAAGAGGTTGGCAGGAGAGACAATACTCTAACCTAAATTTTAGTCCTCCCTTCCTCCACAGCCTGCTGTGTATTGTCCCTTTGCCTGCAAGTCCAGATCACGCATGCTGCACTCTTCTGCAGACGTGAGACCTCCTCTGTATAGAAATGCAGAAAGTCTCCTGTGAAAAGCCCTCCCTTTGCATTTGGAACAGACCTGGGTTTTACCGAAGATGAATTTTGCTATTCAAATGGGAAACAAGAAGAAAATGCAACACATATGAGTAAAAACTCATGTGCGTGAGAGTTCCTGTTCATAGTAAATAATTATTACCTGCAGTAACCGGCAGTGGAGATCCTGCCTTTCCCCCCACACTTTTTCTTTTTCCCTTTTTTTCTTTTCCTTTGGTTACAGCATCAAAAGAAAACTAAAACCTTTTTAGAGACACAAATGAAACATTCCTGCTCTGAAATGGCATCAGCATTTGGAATCCTGGCAAAACGTACTTCAATACCTACTGTACCTATTTCTCAATAACCCCTAACAGCGAGCATGAATGTTCTTGCCTTTTGTCTTATTTACCAACAACATTTAAAGCCAAGAGCGTTCAGAAGTCCATTTAAATGGTTTTTGTTCTGGTTACATTACAGCAAATTGCTTTGATCTAGGCAAGGGAGGAGGAAGGGAGCAGAGAACATCTTAAGTTCACAAAGCCAAAAGCCAAGATGCACAAAACTGAAACATTCCAAAGTTAAAAATAATCGTCTTTAAACTGCAAGAGCAGAGCTGTAATTTTGAGCAGTACAGCATGACATCATGGTTTATACGGGGCCAGCTCAATAAATCAAACCGTGCCTAATTAGAGATCCTACTGCAAATCTACATTATTTGGACAAATAATTAAAACAGGACAGTCTGTAACACAAGGCAGATATGTTTACTAAAATAAGTTCTTTTCAAACTTTTAGGTTCACTAGTGCTTACAAAGCTTTCACATTTAGTAAATTATAGACCCTTAAGCTTTTATTTTAGGCTGACTTCACTTTCAAGGAATTCTTCAATTAACTTTACGTTGCTTTAAGCTCTTCATCCAACGAGAAAACAATCTGTGGTTTCTTACTTCTTCCAGTGCCAATGGCTGCCCTCCACGTTTGACTTGCAGACTTACTGTCTTTTTAGAGCCAGGGTCTGTTTGTCTAAAACCAGCCTAGTTGTCATAGCATTTTGACATGTCCTCTATAAAAGGAGAACAAAACTTTGTGGTGGGTAAACTGCTAAGCATAACGAAGGTTGTTTTCACAATAGACGAGTGCCGAATTTAAGGAACGCTCAGCAATAAACGCGGAGCTGAAAGCCCTGACTACCTGAGTTGCCCTTCTTTCCTACCTACCCCAGTTCTTAATTTTCCACTTTCCACTCTTCTCAGCTGTTTTTCTGAAATGCATACTTTTTCTCAAATCTAAAAGCTATGACATGCTTAAGCATTTACAGCCTAAAAAAAACCCAGTGCTATCAAACATTACTATCCGTAGATGGTTAGGAGGCCTCTGAAACTGTTGGAAATGCCGTGGAGAATTTGACTATCAGTTATTGGGTAGATAATGTTAAATCAAGAGCCAAAGATTTTAATAAAAAGCATGAGCTGAACAAAGGGACAAGATATGTTCCTAAACTGCACATTTTTCCTCCTAGAACTTGAGAGACTTGTAGATAACTTTTAAATCTCAGATTTAAAAAAAAGAAGAGGAGAAAGTAAGCAGCTCTTCTTCCTTTTCCCTTCTGACATTTTACCTGCCAAATGGACCAACACAGGGAGGATTAGAAGAACTGTAAAGACAACGACTGAGGAGCAAAATGTTTTATTGACACTGTCAAAAAAAAAGGACTATACAAAAATAAGAGATATGTCTATAAATGTAGTGATATGTTGTCCAAATAATTTTCTTCCGTAGAACGATAACAAAGCACAGACAAGGAGAAAGCATCATTCAGTTCTCAACACACAGATTTTAGATAAAATAATCCAAAGAGTGTTAAAGGAAACAAAGTATGTGAAATATTATATACGCTGCATAACAATGTTTATAAAGACATGGCAAATGGACCTCTCTCAACCACAGTCACCACGATCAACATATCCTTAAACAGGAATGCATTTTTCAGAACTCCATTGAATTTTTTGTCACAATAAATAGGCAACAAGCTTGTAAATTAAAAATTTTTATTTTTAATTTAAGACAGAAATTCTTTGTGGACAGAATTTTATGACTGACCTCTGTTAAGCACAAACATTTGGAGCCATAGCCATTCCAGTTCCCTTAGATTCTCAGTGTGCAGCAACAGATCTATCAGGAAAAAAAACCCTGTAACTCTTTGGACGTACTTCTGAGAGCAACAGTGAAAATTAAGAAAGTACTCTTCCCGAAGAAGTATCTATTTTTGCAATGTGTGCTTTTAAAACACAATGCTTACGGAATGAAATACTTCAGTTCTCTTGTGTAAACTTGTACAGATTGTTTGCTATTGATCTTTTGAGTCATATTCTGGCAGTAAACTGGTATCCTTGTAGAAAGTATAAGTACTACAGATCAAGTGATGTAATCTATGTCTATATTTAACTCATTTTTACTTTTTTTTTTTTAATTTCAATTAAAGAGGAAGGCTCAGGAAAGGATAAGAAAATCAAAGACTGGTGAAACAAAAAAACCCAAACAACGCAGAATATTTGTAACTAAATTTATATTTCAAAACAACTAATCTGGACTCCATACTTCAAGTTTTTTCCCCGCAGATTATGAGGGTCGTGATAATAAAAACCTTCAGAAAAGACAGATTGTTTGTCTGTAGGAGCATGGCTCTTTTAAGGCACAGGACAGAACTCAGATGAAAGAAAGTAGTGTTTCTACCTATAGTCAAGATGCAGGGCTACAAACTACTTTAACTGAATGCCATAAAATGACTTTATAAAATCGGGGCAAAAACTGATCTCGAGGACGTGAAATCTACACATTTTTTCATAGAAGATTCTTCTTTCCTCCCTGCCTCCAAGCTATTGTCTATTCAGGGGGGAAAAAATAAATAAAAAAAGGACTGTAGCAAGGCCATCAAAATGGCCCAGGCTTGTGCTGTGTGTGCAGTACACGTATGTACAGTCCATACTGATGCAACATTCCCTCTCTAATTCTATTGTGGCCCAGAGCAGGTGCAACAATATCCATATTTCTGTTCTTTTAAGGAGTATATATCACTTCATGGTAGTTCGAATCGAAGCAGGAAGAGCCTATGGAGGCAGGTGGCTGACAGAGGGAAACTAATGCAATGTTTCTTACTGGCAACCGAAGCTTTACTTAGTCTCAAATTCTCAAATGTGGTAAAGTCCTTAAGCAACAAAAGAGCTTGCCAGAAAAGGACAATAGTGAGAACAACAGGCAAGCGCATAAGCAAGAGCAAGAGTGTGTGCAGGAGATGGAACGCATGTGCTTCCCCCATAAACTGAGAACCCCTACCTACTAGCTCAGATCACTGCAAAGTCTGATTACCCTAAAAATAGAACATGGTCAAGGTCAATTTTTAAAGAACAACTAGAGAAATCCTACCTTATAAATCCTAGGCCAATGTTTTCTTACCTCTCTGAAGCAATGACTCAGAGATGCCAGCTTCTTCATGCCTTTTCCTTACTCCTCATGCCACCTGTGTTACTGCCTCTCTACTCTCTCCTTCTTGTCACACTGCCTCCCACCTCTTTCTCATTGCTACCTGAGAACCACTTGTGCAGGAAGCAATCAAGATGAAAATGAACACCATGCACCCACTTCTGGGCAGCTATAAGTTCTGTCTCATGGAATAAAGCATCTTGAACTCCAGAGTTCATTTGAGAACATCACTAATTGCCTTTTAGATGGAATGGCAAGGAAGGAGCATATTTAAATTGTGAGAAAATTAAAATTCACACAACTTGCATTAACTTTATTAGAGGCTGAAACCCATGTAAAATCTGTTTGAATAATAAGTAAGAGATTTTTGCCTTACTTTACACAAAAGATCAGATTGGATGGCTACAGAGGGCCCTTCTGACTACGTTGTGACAATACAGATGCCAGAGAATTTTAAAGATCAGGATTATTTCCCAGTGTGAATTACACTGGTTTTTGTTGTGGCTTTGGTCTTTTAAAACCAGACAAAGCCCAAAGGAATATTATGCACACAGCAGACCAGAGCCTGCCTTTAGATACTGTCCAAACGACATACTACTGTGACCAAGGAGATAGCAATACTTCTGTTTCCATTCATTCTCTATTAAGAATCACAGGATTCAAATTGTTGATTTCCAGCATTACCTCATGCCCTGGCCTCTCACTGATTAATTAAAACTGTATACGTATAGGAAAAAGAACAAAAAAAGCAGAACTGCAATACTATGAGCATAGAGTGTCCCTGATAAAAGAAATGGACTGTTGTTCTCAACTCCTTTCCATAGGTTGATTGTGAATTGTAACTGGACAAGATCTCCTTTTTCAAGCTTCCAGCAACTGGCAAACATGTCTAATGTGCAGGAAGTCATATTTATAGTTGCATCACTCTCCACAATATGCCAATTCTCTTATAATCAGAAGTTGTCTCTAGGCCTGCTAAATGAAACATCTTTTTCCTTGGGATTGCAGCCTTTCAACAGGAAGCTTCCAAGTCTACAGTTAGTAATGGTTGTGGAGGGGAAACACAGTACAGAACAGCCCCCTCATCATTATTAGGCAGTAGAGACATATCAGACTTTGGTTTTATAAATTTGATCAAACAGCTCCGGAATCCTGGTATTGCAACTGGTGTTAATTACTCTGTTGCATCATCATTTAATTTACAATGGGTGTTTAACTTATCTTCTTTTTGCTATCTAGCTTTAAACTCATCTTGGGTATGGATAAATAAAGAACTCACTACTACATAAGCTTTGAAATCTACTTTGGCAAGGCCTTTGAGCATGCAGATATTCCACAGGAAATCTGAAGCAGCGTGCTCTGCTTCATTAAAGAAAAACCTGTTTCAAACTTCATCAAACTGCTGCAAGTGACAACTAATAACTTGCTTGTGCATCTTGCATATATCTCTATATATGCAAGACATATATGATATATATGTGTGTATATATATTTCTATATGCATCTTGCATATAGAAAATTATTAAGAAAAAATCCATACAAGTACATCAAATTTTTCGATGCTCTTCAGCAAGCATATCATTTAAAAGGGCACAGCACTAGCCATGGTCAAGGATTCCCCCTCCTCCTCTAAATTACAGGGAAAAATACCACCATTTTTTAAAGGAAGACAGAAAAAGTGATCAATACTTTACCAAAGGAGAAATTCTTCAAAAGCAACAAAATCACTGCAAAAGTCATCCTTACCTAAAACATAAAGAAAAGAGAGAGAGGAAAGTAAGTAAGATTAAGAAGCATCCCTTGGAGTATCGCACCTTCAAAACTCAAAGAATTCCCAAACAATATTTTACAGACATCGTGACAGCGTGGAACAAATCTAAAGAAAACAAGCTACACCAGAACAGGAAATTGCAATTTCTTTGAAACAATAATTAACCTTAAGAAGGAAACCACTACTAATATAAACAAGCAAGTAATAAAGGAAACTGTTTTACCACAGGGAAACCTGTCTTAAAGCAGCGGAACAAGGGAATACAGAAACAGAAAGAAGTGATGAGTCTTTAAAGAAAATCGGAGCAATTCTGTAGTAACAATTCATGCGCACACAGACTTCACATATCCAGTCACTTTTAAAGAGAGGACTCAAACTGAATGTAATCTCATACTTCTGGCACTTGCACATAATCATGAGGAGTTTGAAGGATATCTAGAAGGCTAAACTGATCATATAATCATAGCTTTTGATGCTTAATCCTTGTCACTTATACAGAACGACAGTTATAGTAGCATCTTAATGGGGAAAATCAGAAATGGGAAAAGATAAAAAAATAAAAAAGTGAATGTTTTTCATCAAATTTCTTCATAAAAAGCACACATACAGAATTGCGGACGGGTTTGATTTTCAGAATTTAAAAGCATTACTTTTTACATAAAACTCATTCTCAAATCCAAAGTGTTAATTTTTGCTTCCTTTTAGTGCTTGCAATTCTTAAATAGCTGCAAGTGAGCAGCAGTCCTCTTGTATTTACTGATATTCCAGTGGGAGAAAAGAAGTTCACAGGAGTTAAGAAAGCTGTAACTAAAATAAATACTAAAAACAGAAACAATTTTTATTTCAGATATTAAGTCAACTATCTGCAAGTAACAGCGTTTCAGACTGTCCTTATTTGTTCTTGTTTATTACACTGGTGCCCTTTGTGGTTTCCAGTATTTTGGCAACTGGAATATACAGAGTAAAGCTAGCAACACAACAAAAGTTTAGCAAAGGCAACCATAATTTAATTTAAAAACCCAACACAGAATAGAGCAAGCAGCTCTATGAACAGTGGAACTGATGGGGTTTGGCTTCCTATGAATTTGTGTCCTACTGAGATTTCAAAAACCTTCAGTAGGTCCATAAACTCACATTAAGATCTCTCTTCTATCTGGAAAGCCATTCTCATGAAATTTATTGAAATCTATCATCATCAAAATCTGTTTCTTGACTGATCCATCCCCATCACTGGCAACAACCTTCAAGCAGACAGATAAAGTCCTTCTTTCCTAGAAAAACAAGCCAATAAGAGAAGTACCAAACATTCATTCAATTTTTACAAAGTGGCATTTAACTAAGAAAAAGAACTTTCCTGCTCTCCAAGAATCAGCTTCTTAACACTATAGCAGTGTTAAGGTTTGTGACTTATCTTTTACTTACATTTAGGAGGATTACTAAAGAAAAAAACCCCTTATACGATGCTAGAATAGATGTATGAACTGGAAAATATTTGTTATGGACATCTGAAACACAAATATACCTGTGCCTCATCACCCTCATAAAGTGATCTTTTTCCTATGTCTCCTAAAGGGATTTGGGAAATGGAAATTTCCAAAGCTAGACAAATGGCAGAAAATAACATGTGCAAATTAAGAATATCACAGAGTTACATTCAGGAAGCTTAAGAGATTATCTCTGGAAACACCTTCTCAAATGGAAAAATGGTGGCAGCAGCTGCCATGAGAGATGAGGGAACGTCAGGCCTCTCTGAAAGTAAGACAAACGTCCCAATTCCCAGGAGGAAACTTAGAGCAAGAACGAAAGAAGATCACTGATGGTTAAATTATACACTTTTCTCATGCTGCTAAACCAAAGAGCAGGAGTGCATTCAGAAACCATCTGCATTACCCTGTACCTATCTACCTACTTGAGCTCACCAAGGGCTCCCAGGTAGCTAAGCAACGAGCCAGAAAGCTCAACGTTGTCAGTAGCAAGCCTTAAAACAGCAAAGGGCTTTTTTAAGATACAGGCAGAGCACCAATCAACCAGGCACAAAGGCTTTGCTTCTGCAAAAGACCTGACAGAGAGAGAATCTCAAAGGAATGGAAAGAAATCTCAAGGCAGAGATGCGTCTGGGCCCTTCTCAAAAGCCAGAGGGAGCCAAAAGAAAGACTCCAGGCACAGACCTCTGCACTGCTGTTCCACTGCATCATGAACACAAAGCATCTCCCTTTGACATGTGATGTCTTCATGGCACAAGCTTTGAGCATCATGCCTCTACCCCCAAGATCACAACTGTCTTTAATTCCACAATTCTGCCTATTTTATTTTTTTTTTTTAAACCAACCAAACAAAACCAAAACCTCCAAGATGCCCCATATCTTTCTGGTATCTTTCTAATGAGAGATTGCTCAACTGATGAATGGATACTAACAACACGAAAAATATGAAAGCACATTTAAAGAAGCATTTCTGTGCACTCCCCCTTGAAGATAAGGTGTCAACACCCAATTTAAAGAGTATGTTTTAGGCCTCCTATGGTCCTAGCATGACTAATGTACCCAGGTATCTTTTACACTGGAAAAGGTTACAGGAAGAAAAGCATACATCACCAACACCCCCCACCCACCACCCACTCCCCAAAAACTAAATCTTCAGTGTTATTGAGACTTCACAGGGCTTTTTCTGAATATGTAGGACTCTAATGTTGGCATTTTTTATCCCTGTATGCATGTTGGAGAAAGCTACTCAGCTGCACAGAAACAAACTGTGACCTGTGTTACCAGATGAGCTGTCTGAAGCTTGACAACACACCACAAATGCCAATCAAAGGAAAGCATGTGTAAAAGTCACGTTAGTCTTTAAGTAAATCTAGATTTAAGCTGTCCAACAAAAAAGACGGTGAACTGTAGTTCTGTCCATTTAATCTACTTAGTTATTTTGGCTTGGTACATTTGTTATCAAGGCCACCTGAGCAAGGACACTGCTGTTAACATCTGTTTCCTGCCTCTTGGGCCCTTCCTTTATCAGAGCTTCCCCTGGACTCAGGAGTTTGAGCCAAGGAGCCGGACGGAGCTCTGTCTCTCTCTGCAGACTGTTTGCTGCTTTGAGCAGCAAGAGGCAACTTCAACTTGATGTGAACTGGAAGGCAGGCAATGTCCTGCCTCACAAACCTGCAGGAGAAGTGAAGGTACAGTTTTTACTGAAGCTGTTAAAAGACAGTTTCTTTTTCCACTTGTACTTCATTCAGTGCCTTTCGATTTTGAAAAAAGTAAACTTTTAAGCTTTCGTTCGATTCATTTTCTAGTTGAACGCGCAAAAGAAGAGGGGTTTAGATGAAAAGCAAAAGACTCAGTTCTAGGGCCAAGGCACTGGCTATTTAGCCAGAAGAAAACAAAAGCCAGAAATACCATTTCACTGCTCAAGCTGAAAGAGAGATTCTAGATACACAGCTTACATAAAGGCACGTGTCAAACAATATGCTTGAGTTTTTCTTAAACACTGACTCACTGAAAAAAATCTATGTTACTCTTTTATGTAAACAGTTCCTTTAAAAGCAACAAAATGAAATACAGGCAACATTAAGCTGGACATGAATTTTTGCCATCCTCTTTCAGGCATATATGTAATTACAACCATTAACTCCATTAGCATATACTGGAACGTAAGCAAAATGTGCTGCATTTTGCATTAGAGAACCTTTTCTCTATTTTAAGATTTTTTTAATGATTGTTTACCCTTAAGAATTTACTCATCTGGTGCAGTTTTGGGGACTAGCAGATCATAGGATGAGTTTGTTTTCCTTTAAGATATGTTTACAAAAGGTAATCAGTGCATATAAAATTTTATCTCAGGCATCACTATGGCCTTTATTAGAAGTATCTGAGGGGTATGCCTTATAGAAGTAAGTTGGAGGTTTTTTTTCTGGTTAATTATTGACTTTGACCAGTCTTTTCTCTTAAGGGAATGTTATTTCCAAGAAATGTCACTTATCTCAGTATCAAGGTTGTTTACATTCTACACAAATGTTATGCTCTCAAGCTTTCATTTTTGAAAATGTCAAAAAGTAAGGAGATGATGCTGTGCTTATAAAAACATTCTTTATTAACAGAATGAGTCTCGTGGCATTTAGGTTTCCCATAAGACATTTTTCTGTCTATCATTTTAGAACTTTTTCCCACACATTGTGTTCCTGATACAGGCTTTGGCAGGTTGTGAGATATGCGCTGGCTGGAAAATGATAGCTTGTTTTCAGCACAACCTTCTTCTGTTAAACACTAAGCACTTTTTGCACAAGATAATTCAGATTGAGCACTACACACAGAGGAAAATACAGTTGAGGAAAGCTAAAGACCTGAAGGATGCCAAAAACTTCATGACAGACACAGAAAACACAAGAATTTTGACAAAATAATCAGTGTTTCTTGCAAATTCTACAGTGTCTTTATGCCAGTCTCTGAAGAGAGACTTGAGAGCACTTGACAGAACACTTTCTAGCAAATTTAGTGGAACCTGAGTACAGACACTGTATGAAGAACCTATAGTTACAGAAAACATGTACACAAAGAGCAGAACAAATACTGATCTTCAGGTACAAATGAAGTCTGGTTTCTCCAGTTGGCCAGCCCACAATAAGCGTACCAGAGAATATGCTCACGTTTTCTTGATCGGTAATTTCCCTGCTACTACTTTGAGGAATCAATAGGTGGAACAAATGTAATGCGAAAAGTTGTAGCTGCAGCCCAAGGAAGTTTCAAAAGCTGCAGACAACATCACAAACTTGCCATTTGTATTTTGTATGCTTATATCTGTGCTTCTGTACACAAGAAGAAAGAGGAAGCTTTACTGACAGACAGCACCTGACTCATTGTCCTGTTGCAAATCTTACTTATGTCATAACACTATCACTGGTAAGTGCACAAACATGGAAAAGGCTTTATTTTATGAGAATTCACATAAGGACAGAAAAATTTCTAAAGCTGCCTGGACCACAGACATTTAATGGCACTTGTCATTTAGCATTATGGTCAGCTATCTGTAAAAGGCGTGTTAATGTTTCATAAACATAAGATTTTAAAACAAAAGTGCTCCTAATCAGATCTGGCAGGAGAGGGAGAAATGCATACATAGGATGAGGTAAGTGTGATCTTGCCCAGCTGAAGAACAGGGAATGGCAAGGCTTCAGGCCATGACTCACACAGACACTAAACAGTAGAGAGCTAGAGATAATTCTCAGGTAAACTTTGCACGAGCCACTACGTCATCCTTCTCTACCCTTCCTGCATTAATCATGTCATTAGTAACCTGACGCAGCCTGAGAAGAATGTCTGATTTACAGGGAGCAGAGCAATGCTAACAGAACAAACACTTTGGCAGGTCAAAAAAGGACACACCAACCTAAATTTCATTTTAGCTCAAACCACACCCTAGAAGAACAAGAAAACTAGGAAAAAGAAAAACCAAAAAAGGTATCTTCCCACAGGGAGACTGTGTACTTTGTTAAAAGTTCCTGATGAACCAGTTACTGAGAGAGTGCAAATATAAAGGATATGCAAGAGCACATGGATAAAGAACCAGCCTGGACAAGTACCTAAACAAGGCAAAGAAGAAAAAAGCCAAAGGTTTCTTTTGAAGTTTTCATCACAGTTATGTAATTTCCATATTAGTTTAAATGTTCCTAAACTTCTTTTACAGCACACAGTTGTGAATCAATTGTACAGTGAATACAAAGTGTACTGCTAGGAAAGATTTATGTCCCAGCCAGGTATCTTGGTTACTCCACAAAATTAGGAAGTACAAGGGAAAATACCGGTGCAAGAGAAAAATGTAAAATTTCAGATTTTTTTTTTAGGAAGGGCAGATCCCTTCTATTCATTCTGGAGCAAATAAGAACCCCTGTAGCTTACTTCAAAAGCAGAATGAAGTTATCCTTAAGTTTCTTGAAGCGAAGAAAATTATCACCCAAAACACACAAGGGTGCAGGCAGCAGCAGCTGCATTAAAAAAAAAAAGTCCACAAAATCCATTTCACAGCAGCAATTCACTGATGCACATCTACAGCAAACGTGCTGAAATCCAAGCGTATGGAAACCCCACCTCTTATGGGATTTTGTTCAGGTTCTGCTTCTAAGTCTTCTTAACTAGGTTGTCCATTTTCGTAATGTTTCCTTCCCATTGAACACTCCCCTTTTCCCTTGCTTTCCTCTCATTTTATCTTAGTGTCGATCCTGTGAATCACCAAATTGATTTCCTGGCTTCATGACTTTAAACCGCTTTAGGGTTGCAGGTCTACCTAGCATCACAAAGGAAAGCTCTAGAAACTGCAAAGCAAAGTCAGAAAAAACTATTTTATCTCCTCTTTTCCCCTTTTGTCTTTGACCCACTACAATGGCTGCATGTGAGCTACTGATAACTAAATGTGTCACCTGAGCTAAATACAGCTAAAAATAGTTTTGTTCTTACTGATCATTCATGACATCCCTTTCTCAATATTAAAAGTAACATGAAATATTACTAATTTTATAGCTAAACCATTAAGACAACACACCAGAATATTGGTGGAATGCATAATAAGAAATAAAATACAACATTTACCTTCTTCAGAAAAGATTTGGAAAGCTTCTCCATCATGGCATGACAGTGGGCATCTCTCACTAAAATTTAAATCAAGACGTTCTGATGGTGTTCTCAACTTCTGTAAATAAACATGTCCCTTTTCCAAAGCTGACTTCAAAGATATGAAAAACTTGGTTTGTCCCTGATGGTCATTCAATGTCACATGCAGAAAAAACCCTAGTAATCCCAAATCTGAAATAAGCAGTAATCTGCCTTGCAACTATTGCCTTTCTCATAAATTTTTTTGAAGGTCAGCTAAGGATTATGTGGGCAACAGCAAAAAATCTGTCATAAGAGTCTCTACATAGGCAAAGAAGGTTTGTTAGAAAATGGGGGCTTGGTAAGAGTGATCTGTTTGTGCCTCATTCAGCAAGTGTTAAGGACAGTTTCATAACTTTGGTTTATTTTGGGAGGAGTGGGGGTGTCTGGTTTGGTTTTTGTTGCTTGTTTGGTTTTTTTTTTAACTTAAGACCTTCTGAAACCAAAGAAAAGATTGAGATACAACGCCAACAGCTTAATGCATATTCTATAGAGTATATGAGCACCCTGAGGAAAACCAACACTCTGATAAACAACAGATTACATCTTCTCCTGCCTCGAGGAGTACAAACCAGGCTCACAGTTTACATCTAATCTAATGGTGGCTTTCAGAACAAACGCATTTCAGACATATCTAGCAAAAACTCCTCTTCCCACTCTGTATCCAAAGCTTTCTCTTGAAAAAAAGGCCTTCTTCGGTGATGAAGACTTCAAGGGTATCTTCCAAATCTGCCAAGAGCTTGCATTACATAGCATACCTAAGAATTTCATACCGACCTTTGTCCCCTCTAAGAAAGCCATCAATCTGTTCCAAATGACCCACGCACGCTCAGCAGAAAGCCAAAGCTCCCAGAAACTCTTTCAAATATGTAATATAGCTGTCCCATGGGGTGAGATTGTGTGTGCCTCTACACGCACACAAAAGGGTTCCAGAGTCTTGAATATCCCACAACATACATCCGATCCTTAGAGGCCTTTCCCTATTCCTTGCTCTGTGGCACTGCTTCCTTCCACATCCATGTCTAAAAGGCTCTCAAAAATTTACTCACAAGCTGGAAGCAACAGGCAAGTACACTATGCCAGCACAGGCTGTAGAAAGCAAGGAAGAGGAACCTCTACCAAGTGAACCTGCACTTCGCTTGGGCTGCACATCTATTGTAGTGAGGCTCCTGCAATGGGAGCTCGTAGTATGAATACCTCCCTCAAGAAGCTGCACCTTCCCCAAAGGAACTTGCACGGCTGTTATATGCCTCATGCAAATGCATGGTTTTCTGGTGGTGGGAACTGAACTCTGCCAACTCAAAAAATCTATCCCTAGTGAGGAAAAACAAAAACAAAGAAACAAAACAGACAATGGCTATACAGACTCCAGAGGAATGTAATGACTATAACAAAAGGCTATAACAGTAGTGTGTCAAGAGTTTATTAACAGGTCAAAAACCAGACTGAAACGGCTCAGCAGCAGAATCGAATCCCAGGAGGATTGCCTTAATTCTCCTTCAGAGACTGCAGGCCTTCATGTAGTTTGTGTTCTCTCGGGACCATTAAAAAGATGTCTCTAGTTGCTCTTTCATCTCTGGATCAGAAGGGCACCCTACCAAAGCAGTGGAGCATCGCTATCCCCTTTTAGCAGAGCAGAAGCAGGCTCAGAAGCATCAAGCTGTACCCTCTCAATGAAAGGCAGTGAGTCAGAGCAGAGCACAAACAACTCCTACCAAACTGCCACTGGTGTCACGCCAATGGTTTTCCTAAAGTTATTGCAAAACTAACTATGGTAAGAAAGTGCTGGTCAGTAGAAGTTAGTACAACTACTACTAAAAGAGAACATAAACAGGCTATAAATGTGGAGAGAGGTGACAGCTGTTTACTGACCTAGTTATACTATCCCATTCATTCAAGGGAGGGCACATCTAACCATCTTAAATACAGCTTTGCTCCTTCGAAACACTACCTGCCTTAGCCACTATTAAGATGTACTCCATATACTTTAATATCTCAGTTTGTTTATTGAAACATATGTAGGCACCATTCCAAGCATGCACGAGACAGCAATGTGTTGTGATTTTGGGCATTTCTACATTCACGTGTAAATACTCACACAACTGACATTTCAAACCCATCCACGTCAGGCCTTCTCTCAATTATCCATCTTAAATAGCTCGCTAGCACAAAGCTTCAAACATGAATTCAACAAAAATCTCAGTTCCTTAGTTACAATGATTTAAAAAAAATAATAATCAGTTATGAAGTCCTGCTTTTTTCACTAACAAATACATAGGTTTTCAAACCAAGCTTTCTAAGCAGAAAGACGTTGTCTTCCTTGATGTTCCAATGTTCACCATGGAACAGCCTTTGATGGGGACAATCACAACTGTCAGGTTTTAGTTTCTTTCAGATTACCAAGTCAGGTGCTAATTTCTTCTATGTGTTTGATGGGGAGATAAATGTCTACAAGAACGCTTCAGATAGATACCTGAAGATGAAGGAGGAAGACCAGAATGCATTGAGATCAAAAATGGGCAGTCATGGACCTTGCAGGAATTATGAACTGAACAGGAAAGAAACCCACCACATTTTAGACAGGGGTGAGACATGGAACAGACCTCTCTACAGTTGCCAGAAAAGCAACAGAAAGCCAAAAATTAAACTTGCTGCAAGCCATTACTCAAAGAGTGACTCAAAATAATAAAGAGCTTTTTGGTTCTTAAACAAAATACTATGACAAAGTGTCAAGAAGCATTACGTTATCATAGTATGACTTAAGTATATGAAAGCTATGTAAAAAGTTTCCTTTCTCCCTGCTTGGACAGCTGAATTGAAACAAGAAATCCTTCAGATGCTGCAATAATTTCCTTGGCTACTTAGCATATTGGACAAGTCACAGGTCTTGACAAGTGTATCGGTTCACATCTAGCATTGTCTTAATACCCACTTCTCTAACTAAAGACCAAAATGACCATAAAGCATCTAATTCTGGTATACTGAAAATAAGGAAAAGATTTTTTTCTCTTCCTTGAAGCCAAGGCACAGAATTTCCTTATATACATCTCATTACTAGTCAAAACTAAGGCAATATTCTTTGGAGAAAAACAAATTGAAAACTTAAAGAATACATTCAACTTCAATGTTGTAACTAAACAAATTAATTAAATGCTTTGTGATAAGTTACCTTGAAAAGTCAAGGAGACAGACTGATAGATCAACATCCTTTCCCATATCTTACTTCACTAGTTGATTTTCTATGAATCATATTTACACAGCACTTCACAGAAACTTTCCTAGTAGAGTCAAATTGTTTTAACCAAAAATTAGTAAAACAGGATTCTGGTTTTATCTCTGTCCAGTGATTTTATTATAACTATTCAGTAACGACAGAAAGTTTCTAAAAAGGTTAGCCCTTTTTTATTTTAGAGACTAAATTCCATGCTTCACCCTCAAAAATTAGGAGCTTAGTAGGAAAGTCACTACAGATTCAAAATCTAGCACTGTAATGTTAAAAAGTAAAAATGTAAGGAAGAACACAGGGCCTCTGTAGTTTTAAAAACCCAAAAATGCTTCTTTTGGTAAGAGGTGCTATTACAGCAATTATTTGGTATCTTATTATAATAAGGTATTTGTTAACTTATTATAACAGCTAATAGAAAAGTGATCAAATGGCATGTTACCTGAAGAAGACTATAACAGGAGTGGAGAGAATTCATCATGTCCAAAAAGCAGCGGGAAATCAACATAGCCTGGTATAAATTTAGGAATCTAAGAGTTCAATAAAGAGCTATCCAGAATACATGAGCTAACCCAGACTAACTGGTGCCTTCTCCCTCTACTCTGTCATTATCTATCAGTAATAGATGGTTTAATACTAGAAATATATTATGTGGTTTTCACTCTTGGCAATAACTTTCAGAAACAGCAGGCAAATATAATTCAGCTTCAAACAACTGTGTTTGTATATTAAATGAGTTGCTACCAGCAAATAACAAAAAATGCCTTCCTGGCCCTTCTCTTCTGTTACATCCTTGGATCATCTTTTGAAAAACACAGATCATACTAATTTCATTCCTCAGCACATGGCAGGACTGAGTTCAGTTTCACTCAGGTCTTCCTCCTAGTAACCTGCCTTTATCTCCTCTTGCACCTCACTTGAGCTCCTTGGTCACATCCCATAAAAAAGACAAACACCAATATACCATTCAACATCGATACTTTGTCGTTCCTTACCCTCTGTAGCTGCCTAGCTGTGGGCTTCTCTTCTCAAAGGCTCCGTCAAGATCCTTCACGAACCAGTGAATTCCCAAAGATAAAGTTCTCTAGCTCTAGCAGCTACAATTTACAAAGCAAACAAGTATTTTTGAAATTATAGGACAATACAGAAAAAGGTGTAGATCACACAAGTCTTTAAAAGAAACAGAAATCAGAGATTAAAGAGGAGTGCTTTATTTTAATATTCCCACAGACATCACAATAGACTTCACAATAGTAAATAAGAAGAGCATATTATTACTGTGCAATTTTTTGAATGCTAGAATTTTTATCGGATCTAGTCTAACCCTTAATACATTATTCTTCACAAATGTATCAAGTTAATGCTGAAATAAAAACCTCAAGTCAAAAGCAATCTCTCAAGCAATATTTGGTTATGCTTGTTAAAAAAAATAAAATTGTAACTGACTTCTGAATTTCATTGCAGATTCATACTACAAGAGAGATAATTCTGGATACTACTAAGAGGAAATCTAGGGAAAATATCCCTAACTAGCAACAGAAGAGCTCTGAACTGGTAAGATTTTTTTTTACGTTTTAAGGTGTGTTTTTAAGTGTTTGCTACTGAAAAATATAAACAAAATACAAGCTCATTTCTCACATATAAATTTTCAGTAAGATGAGAGTAATATGGACCTGTACATACAGAACACTTTTTGCAGACAACTTGGACTGACTATTAAAAAGAGTTACATCTTTTTAAAAAAGCACAGCATTCCTACTTTCTTAGCAAGCATTTGGAATACTTTCTCACACTTCCTACACATAGCGGGCACTGCTCTATTATCCAATTCTTTTAAAATTTAAGTCATAGAATGCAGTGGGGGAAAAAGGGGATTTTGTTCTGCTTCCTAAGGAACTCTCCTAGTTGATAATTAACTAAAACCTAGTTAGATAGCAAATCAGTATTTGAACATAAAGTAAATGTGAATAATATGTTGCAAGTATATTTATATTTCTCCTGTATCGCTTTTTCAAGCCAAAGCCCCCACTTAAAAATAGTAAACAAAACTATCAAAAAACTTCCTGAGGTTCAAAAAGTAGGTTCATATAGCCAACAATGTCAGTATATTATATAGTGGTTAACTCATCTGCTTTTGCCATTTGCACACTAGAACAAGCAGCAATGGCTTTTTTGGACCAAAATCATGTTTCTGTAAACACATTCTGGAATTTCACTGTCCCATTTAAATTAAGATGGATCTTACGGTAAGTGGCCCTGGGAGAAAGCACATTTCTGATGTTTTTGCATGAAACACATACCTTCCTGGAACACTTCCTCTCTTGCACCCGTTTTTGGATACTATCACTGTTGTCTGACAAGAATGAGGTCAGCTAGGATTGTAAGGATACTTCACAGCAGCTGTTGGCCATTTCTTTGAAACTCCACAAGCCTTTAACTCCTTAACTGCCTCACCAAAGCAGACATTATAGTCTACCAGGAAGGCTGGAAGAATAATACTGACTTTCTCAGGGTGCACAGGATGCCGTCCACTGAGCTGTCTTGTAGTGCTTAACTGAGGGAAATAAGAGGCTCAGCTTTTCAGGTGAGCAGAATTGAGAAAGATCATGAATGTGCCATGTGCTGTGAAACTAAGAAGTGTTGCCACCTTTGCAGCAGCCCGGCCCAAACAAAACCTGGCATCATTTATGCAGAAGAAAGAGAGACATTGTGCTTGAAAAACGTAGCCAGCAGCCAGGTTTAAAACAGTAAGGTTTATCAGCATTCTCCCACAGAGACACACTTGGCTGTCTCTCAGCAAATAAAACTGTCCAGTTGCTCAGTAGGACCAATAAAGCTGAACTAAACCTGTATAAGCAGCAAAGAGTACTCTGAATCTGCACAGAACCTAGTTGTGATGTGACACAACAAACTTCCATCCCCAATTCCCTCCCAAAACTTCTTGATGTTTGAAAACTCGCTGTCTCAGTTGAGGCGGGCTGTCAGAAACCTTCTTAATTCATTTACAAAGCTGTATTCGCACAATCACTAACATAAGCTCTGCGTATGAATGAATCTTGCACTAGCAAAAATTTGATCTGTATCAATCATGCCTATATTTCCACTAAATGAGCCAAAATCTTCACCCACGTTATATTGGGTGTGGGAGGACAGACGGAGCCATAATGATGCAGACTGATGATATCTGGCATACAAGCTTTATTTGTATAAAAGTTAATGCCCTGTTGCTTTTTTTTTTTTTTTTTTTTAATAAGAGTAGAAAGTTCCACTCATGGTGTAAATTTACTTCCGATGAGTTCATTGGACTGCACGGCCACTGTTTCCATTTGAGAAGCTTTAAGATGATACAGACTTTTAACCACATCACTGAACCAGTCTGTCTTTGTTGTTTTTGACACACTGCGTAAGAGCTGTTGAGGGGACGAGGAGAACAGTGCTGCACCACTCCATGGTCTCTCCAATGCAGGCACCAGAAAAGGCAACTGGGCAGCAACTGGGAGTGCAGAGTACGTTTTAAAAAGCTTCAGCTGTGAGATTCATGGGAGACAAAAAACACTGTGATCATGCAACACAAATGTCCTGATAAGACGTATTTTCCACAGCTTCTTTCTTTCCTCTGTGTTCACAGGTGTCCTGCACATCCTCCCCTTTTTTTGTACAGTGAATCTAGCTTACTTTTTTTTTTCCCAGGATACTGTAGTGATTTTATTATTTAAGCCATAATTCAGTGGCAATATTAAGGCTGGCACAGTTTTAAAAGAGCAGCGTTCCTCCTTGGGCTGCATACTGATCACGCTTTGCAGGGTTTTGGCAGCAAGCAACTTAGCTCATCTGTTATCATACTGTAACACTTCAGAGTGCATACAATATCTAAGAACGCACTTACAAACTCAACTTGGAAAAAAAATAATAAGAAGAAGAAAAAAATGAAAAAATATCTTTCACATAACTGATTCTGTCTTGTAAAAAATCTCTGTATGCCTTTGGCTGCTTCTGTTCCCACCTGAGATAAGGGTGTAGCCACATGTAATATATTATACATGTGCGTGCAGGTCTGTGGGGCAACCTTCTGTGCTTCCTTCCAAATGGCAAATTTTCAAATAGCAGTTGCCACTATGTACCTCATTGTGTACAAGCTAAAGGCTGAGAAGCGAGTCAACACAAAAGAAATCAGCTCAATTTTGCCTACAGTAAAAAACCCAAGCAAAACACAAAGACAAATGCAGAAGTAAGCAGTTTCCAACCACCTGACCTGGCTCAAGAGTCAAATTATAAACTGTACCAAGATGTGCTGCAATAAATATGACACTGCTCTAAACTAGAGAAATTGTTAACATGAACCTGGCACCACCATCGTCAGTAGAAGACCTCTTCCTGCTCCCTTTCTTTTAAACTAGCTGGGTCTCGGTGTCAATCTACAGGTTGCCTCCACGTTCTGTTTGCACCCAGCAAAGGACAGTCTGGGGTTCTGGATGAGTTAAAGCCTGATACACTGCGATACCGAACAAGTAGATCTTTATAAAATCCCATGATTCTATACATATGGACAATTAACAGAAAAAAGCCTAAAAGCTGAGAGATGAGATGAAATGAGTTGGGGTTTTTCCCCCAAGCCATAAACAAAACCATCAGATCCATGCAGCACTCCAGAATACAGTATTTAAAGGCCTAAGGGGCCACAGATAATTAACAAGATGGCTAGGACATGCTTCCTTTAAGCTGATATCATTACTTAGAATCACATTAATAGGATTGGGTTTTTATTCTGTTTATTTTTGGCTAGATTTTAAAATCTGTTATTTAGTGCAGGGAAGAGCCAGATGGACTTGAGTAAGGAAAAGCTGCTTTTCCCAACAAAGAATTTTCAAATGAATTGATCATTACATACATTTTAAGTCAGTATCTTAACAGATAGGACTTTTTTTTTTTTTTTTGGAATGCAAAAGCAAAAGTAAGAAGCGGCACTGTATTCAGCTACATCTGGCATCTGACCACAATCAGTATCGGTGCCACAAGAAGGTACGTGAGTTGACAAAACTCATCTGCTATCTAAATCAGCAAAATTGTCCATTTTTCATAGCCTTTTTTTCTCCCTTCTCTTCTAATATGAACATAAGTTATTTCTGCAATTGAGATGATGAAGGACTAAGATTTACAGGCAAGCTAGCAAAGCACACAGGTAACAGGGAATGTACAGCATAAGACTACAAGACTCCAAGAGCTACCCAGCATTTATAAGTTGTCACATGCCTTCTTCTAGCCATAATTTCTGAACAGGTATTAAGAATTCATTTAGGAAGAAATCAGTTCAGAAACCTTGTGCAAGGATCAAACCTTCCTGCCTTTCCAACTCCAGAAACCTAAAAGAACCAGCTTTAGCATAAGGGTGCATCCAGAAAGTCAATGCCTTGCAGTATCTATTAGCTTACATCCCCCACTTTTGAGGGCAAACAAGACTCATTAAATCTCAGGAATCAATAAAATATTTCCCAAAACCAAAATTTTAAATATGTATACTATTGTTTAAATTTGATTTCCAATTGCCCTCAATTTCCTTCTTGTTTCACAGCTATAACAATGAGAGTAAATACATATTTATTGTTTTATCTATATCTACATAATGGGGAGGAGGTGGAGGGGGGAAAGAGGGAACTAACTGAATGATAATAGACCAGAAACATTTTGGATTTTGAAAAAAACTGCAAAAGCTACAATACTCCTGCAGACTCAAGCAGCAACTCAGATCAGTCCTGTGTCCTGTGCTCTGTTCACACTGCCAACCAGCTATTCAGATACAAGCAACATGTTCTTCAGGGACAAATTATCTTTAATGAAGTGGGAGAAAACTGTCCAATCCTGCAAGCAGTTTCAATTGTTATTTTTACCTTTTACTAGCTGACTTCATCTTAATCTCAAGTGCCTATAACTGGCCTTTTCAAGGGCCTATGGTAAGGCTTATGCAGAAGTCCCTTAGTGTTAAAAGGAAAAAGGGTCAGGAAGAGGAGATCAAGTGGAACTGGTTAGGGAGATCCAAGAGATGCCAAACTGCAGGCAGAAAATTCAGCCTAAGAGAAACAAAAGAAAATGCAATAAAAGAAATTCTTAATAGCTACAGCTACTTCACCTGTTACATGCAGGTTGATTTAACACGTTCACAGCACCCTTCAGCAGAGAATAGCACAACACCTATCCTAAAACACTTGTAGTTTGAGTCATGCAAATGTTCGCTTGTTCACTCAGTAGAACAAAACCAGACAGCAGCGAGGGTGAAGCCTGAATCATTTTGCCAAAGCAAAGAGGAGGACAACCAATGACAGTTTGTGTGCGGGTTCTGCTCTGGAAATCTAAGGATCAGGAAACACAAATGAGGGAAAAGCTTTTTCAAGGTCTGATCAGGACTGCAAAATAATTTCCGAAGGAACACAGAAGACGTCTCATCCCTTGTGATACCTAAAACTGGATGGAACAAAATAGTGGAAAGTAACCCAAGGAAAAAGCTAGCACTGGCTAGTTGACAGGCTATATGGAATATTTTTTTTCTTGCATCTCTGACTTCAATTAACATTTTTGTGGCTCTTGATGCAGCAAGGTAGGAGCTCTGGTTTACACTCCATAAACACAAGCCAAAAACCTCCCACGGTTCCATTTGGTAATGTCAGCTTAACATGCTCAAATACACAGACTTCTAACAATGAGTCAAGTTCCCACTCAAACATAAATTATGCCAAAAACCGCCCAAGATTATTTCAACTAATAAACACTTGGTTTAAAAAACATGTCAAATCAACTTGGTCTTTACATCAATTTAATTGCCTCTTACCGCAACCATTGCCTAAGCTGTACTGTGCTGCAGGAAGCACCGACAGATAAAGGCAATTGAAAACATTCTCCCAGCGCTCCTCTGACTGTCATCACTTCCGTGGTTGCACAAAGCTAAGGACTCTGCATTAGGAAAAGAGATTCCTCAACAACTGAACTTATGTTGTAAAAATAATTTTAAGGATGTCAACGTCCTGAATTGTGTAGACTAGAATGTGGGACAAACTGGGGCAAAATTAAGTTCTTAAAGGAAAGGCCAAAATCTCGTATCCTGTCACACACACTATATGACAGTACAAAGCTCTCTCTAAAAACACTGTCCTTTGATTCAACCTCCATAGCATCATTCTTATAAGAGACCCCTTCATGAGAAATACAATACTTGAAAATATGCACCATGTTACCCCAAGTTTATACAGATGCTGTTCATTAGCATATTTATTCTCTTTATAAAACTGTGACATTTGGACTTCAGATTTTTCCAAATTCCATTCCAACTCCCCTACTGAGTTTGTATACTGAGCATTAAAAAGACAACTGAAGAGAAAAACAAAAAAAACAAACAAAAAAAAATCAACACAAGGAGACAACCAAAGTGCAAAGTCACTTGTGATATGTTGGATTTACAGATCCTGAAATCATATTCTCCAAATGATTGTTCTTTCCAAAATTTCATATGTAGTAACAGTAACACCAAAGACAGAGCTGGGTTGGTTAGCTCTTGCCTGAGAGGCCTTTCCAATGTGATAGACGTCTTTAATAGACCACTGTGACAATTCATTAGAAAAAAGCAAGGCAAATTTCTACCAGACGGATGAAAATAATACAACAGAAATGCATCGTGAGTTAAAACATTGATTGGAATAACATCACCAGCTGTTATAGGATGGAGAAAAAGACTGAAATCTCCTAGCGGCATTTCCACCACATTAAAAGCTAGTTTTCCTGGTTAGGACTGGGACATATTTGAAGGGCTAAGCTGAAGTGCACCTTTTCCATATGAGCAAGCCTTCGTCCTCCACAACTACCATGCTGAGGCTAACCACGGACAAATAAATACTAAATTTGCTCAAAACACTTCAGAGACAAAAGATCTTAAAGAAAGCTCAACTGAAAACACATGTACCCAAACATAATGTCCTGTCTCCATATGTATTTCCTCTTATAGAATGGTGACACGAGCTAAAATTTCGTTCCCACTGTGAGCTCTCTTGACGACTCATGGAAAGATGAATCACTAATTCTGAATGGAAATCATGACTTGTGACAGCTGTAAATTCTGATATATAAAGTATCACATGGGCAAAGTTAGCCTGACTCCCTGCTGTAAATAATTAGCGGATCGCAACAAAATGTATTTCACTATCTAGCTTTAAAAGTTACTGGAGAATTAATACTCTAGAGTCTCAACCCATGCTACAGGATAAACGCATGAGGGAAGTCAGATGTTGAACTAGTTCCAAAACCTTTCTGTCAGGGGCTGAGAGCAGATGCTTGGACAAAGAGAGCAACAGGAGCATTAACAGAGTGATCCTTCTCCTAGCATGCCCTCAGCTTCCATTTAAGGATTTAAGCTGCCTCCAGAACATCCTGCTAAACTACCACAACCAAAGTGATCCTCTGTGAATCTCCTTTCTGAATGGTTAGTGTATTAGCACATCTGCCTTCAGTGATATCCTGTGGCACCGACCTCTAAGATTTGACTTTGGGCTGTGCAAGGAAGTATTTTACTTGGTTTCAATTTTGCAGAGTGTCCCCTGATTATCATGCAAAGAGAGAATAATTATTTCCTTCACGTGTGCTGCTTGGGGTATCTGAGTCCTAAATCAGGTGCCTCTTAACGCATTTTCTTTCCCATTTGAACAGTCATGGTCTATTAGACCTAGGAGATAGAATGTAGGCATTCTAGTGCTACCTTACATTTCATGGAGACAGGGAATCAACTGTATCTAATACCCAAAATACGTTTGTACGAAGGCATAATGGCGCTTTTCAGTTTAGCTTACTTGCTTTGTTAAAGCCCTCTGGTTTCTAACCAGTGCCAGTGACTGAGCTGAAGTATTCCCAGAACAAAGAAGAGGAATCCCCTACAAGTCCTATTTGCTGAGTTAACAGTTGTGAATAATTACCTCAAGACTTTTTCTTAGAGGTATCTTTAGAAGCACCTAATTAAATAGGCTGATAAACCATTTGTTTTAATAAGTTTCCTGCTACAACTCTGACATCAATTCTGCAGGGCTTCAGCAAAATTAATTCTGGTGTGTTGCACTAACCAAGCAGTAAAACATCTTTGAGAAGCAACACTGATTCCTGTGGGAAGGAAGAAGTTTCATACGTCATTACTTATGGTAATCAACCAACTGGTCTCTTCGGTCTCCTGCTACACCTCATGGAGAAGGCAGTTCTTCTCCTGAGCAGGAATCCAGCCTTGGATTTGTGGAAGTGTCCTCTGATAGCCCCATCCCTCTTCAGTGCCCACAGCCAGCTAGGCTGAGCATGCACGCACAGCTAGTGTGAAAACCTCCCCGCACACTCCTCTGCATATCTGAAAGAAAACATTTACCTTAAGAGATCGGATTCTGGACAAAGAATCATCCTTTTTATACAAGGTGTTGTGATCTCAACCTTTACAACCTTCCCTCACAGTGGAGTAAATTTGCATGTGTATATACTTACACATTGTAAAAGATGTATTTTATATATGTAAATACATAGGAGCCTTATTTGTGCTCCACACTAGTGTTATTCACAGTCTTCCAGGCTTCGTCTGGTACAACCTGCTTGCAAAATGAAGACGAAACACTACCGCTTCCCCAAAATTGTCACATGCATTTTGCCAAGGGCTTGTTTTCCGCCCTCCCGATAGATCCTCCCAGGGAGCCGGGGTGCTCTGCCCTCCAGTGCTCAGCAGCAAACTCAGAGCCAGGCAGGGGCTGCCCAGCCTGGGGGCAGGGGGCACGGCATGGGCCCATGGTACCCCCAAGAGCAGTGCTGGCAAGCACCCCTGCTCCAGCAGTTAGACGATGGCCAAAAGGCTGCCTTTGTTGTAGCTGCCAAGCCAGGGAGCAGATGACATGGGTCCATGCTTAACAAGGCAGCTGCAAATTCGACAAAGCTATTTCTTACGAGTATTGTACAAGCCCTTTGGGAAGACAGCCTTAAATCTCCACAGGGTTACGTCTTGCACAGGTGGCTTGTATAACTTCTCAGGATCCTGTTCTTAATATTTTTTTCAAAGCTTGCTCGCTACATTTATTACTGTAGTTCTGACTAAGCCTCCAAACTATTTTTACGGGCCCTGAACAATAGTAATCGTTTAGGATCAAGTTCAACTTGCTAAACTGAATTATATCTAGTCCAGATCCTTAAAATCACACATCTCTGACAAACGCTGTTGATGACACATCATAAATGGTACCAATTGGGATACTGTTGGTTTAAGAGATATACAAAGAGCATCACAAGAAAAAGAATTTGTCACAAGGCTTTTTAATCATTTAGACCCTGAAAAAATGCAGAGCACTGTGACACCTTCAACTACTTCAACCTAGCAACAACTTCATTTTGAAATGCACACTGCAGATATGGTAAGGCAAAGATGATCAGGCTTCTGAAGTTTTTCAGTGGCATTTAAGAACCCTGTCTAGGACCTAACAGGACATTAAGAAGTTGTAAATATCATTCTTCAAATAAAGCAAAACTAGAACACATTATTTGCAAAACACATTATTTGCAAAGGGCTATCTGTAGAATGAAATGCTACAATTATTCCAATTTGACTCAGTTTCCTGAAACAAATCCTGATGCTTAAGCACTATTTACCATTGAGGCATTTGCCCAGAATGGTATACATTCTATAGAAATCACCTTTTTATAGAAATCAACTTTTAAGAGATGGGCAAGAGTTCTGCATCTCTAATTTGCATGAAACTGAAATTATGACAAAACTAATCCCGCTATGAAAATGCTCTGAAAAACTCATGTAAGAAAATAATGATGAATGTGCATGATAAAATGATATTGCTGCCATTATTAATACTAGTGTCATAAGCCATAATCTATCTCACCGCTACCATACATGCACATTTCTTCCTTATTTTTTCTCAGTTCTCACCCTAAAAGCCAAATGGACAAATAGTTTTTTCTTTTCAGGTACCACGAATATACCTTCCCTTCTCCTATCCCGGTGAATTTTATGCTTTGTTTTGGGGGGATTTTTCCCCTCATTCTCTTGTTTTTCAAGGCTATATGGCAGGAAAGTGACTAAACCTTAAAATGATGACAAAATATTTTACTTGATCTAGATTTAATTTATTTGTGTTAATAAAAAGCCTTTAAAAGTGCTGCATTTTGAGACTGTCCATACTGATAAGAAAATGCAGGTACTCAGAGTTATACTAGCAATAAGAGTCACAAAATACAATCCCTAACCCTGTAATCCTATTTTACAAATGCAGCCCTACAGACTTTAATGGGCCTAACTGCACAAGGAAAGCTTGCAGAATCCCACCATATGCACCCTGATGTTCACTGATACTTGGTATTAAAGGATCCAGGACAGATTCCCTATCCATTCATTTAAAAGCCTTTCCTTTCTTTTAGCTCCAGAAACTTATCTGAGCAGAAAACTTAACATTTTGGTATCAGGAGTGTTAGGATCTGTGATTGATTATTCCTCAAACAGAAGAGCTTGCCCATACAAGAACAACTAGCTATTCTGGGCTGTGTATTGTCTTAAGGTAAATCCACTCTACTGTTAATACTTTAAAAACACTTATTCGCTCACTCAAAACACATTTGATTGGAACAGAGTGCTAAGAAAAATAATTTTCTTAGAGAAATAAAGTAAATTCCATTAATGCCTGGGAACATACAATCACTAAACACACACACCTGCTGTGTGTTAAAAGTACTCCTTTACAACCACTCAGAAATAAATCAGGTGGCTGCTTTGGAACTTTTTTTTTTTTTTTTTAAATGCTAAGCAAATGTTCACATGCAAACTTACATGTCAGAAGTTTGACCAGAAAATACATTTTTCATATACATCTAGGAGAGATGTCTGTACCTATATAACACAGAATTAGGAGGATAAATTCAGGTGATGAGGTGCACAGGTACTTTCAGAAGTGGCATTAACCTGCTGACTTAATGTATAAGAAATTAGCGCTATTTGTGTGCAGAAGAGGCACAGTGCTCTCGGGAGCTAAACATTAGCTTCAGATAAACCAATTTCAGTGAAGTTTTACTAAGCAGCAGCTCTAAGGAGGCCCTCTGTTCCTGCAGGATATGACTCACTGCTTTGCTAGGAAGGACTTGTATGTAAAACACAAACATTAATAATCACCTGTCCATGCCCTCCTTAACACACCTAAAAACCTGCAGACCTGTCCTTAGCTGCCAGGAAAACACAGTAGGGACTCATTGCCACCGAGACCAAGAAAAGCAACTCCAGCAACACTCCTGGCAGATCAACCCTTTTACGATACCTGCTGCTCTCTCTGTCCCAATTGACAATTGCAAGGCTGAACACAAGTAGCAGAAAGGTCCCTATTGTGTCCCTCAGGTCCCACTTTGCCTCTGCCTAGTTCCACATTGTTTGTCACAGAGGCAGGTGGACAAACTTTCTGTAAGCATCTCCAGAACCAACACATGTGTAACACAGCTCCAAGCAAAAGACAGGACAACCAGTGCCGAGCAGCTAATACTAAGATTTTGGGTAATACTAAGATTTTGCTTTCATTACCACTCTTCCAAAAGGATGAACAGGTGTTTTGACTGGGCTTTTCAGAGAGGCCTTTAGAGGGGTGGGGATGGGGAAGAAGGCATCCAAGAGTTCAGCATTCCCTTAGGACCTCTTTGAACATCAGAATCTTGTAAAATATTTGGATAGATCAATCCAGTTGTGTCTGAAAAATCCTCTTCCTCAACTCCCACTAGCCACTGGGCTAGCAATGGACCACAGCTATATTTCTTCTGAACAAGTGGAAAAACAAAGAGAGGAACAAGCAACAGTATGTGCTCTAAGCCACCTCTCGAGGATGCCTTGCCCTACCCACCAAGGACTCAGTCACGGTATAATCAAAACCAGGGTGGAGGCACAGCTGCAGCCACAAATCAACATTTGCCTTTAGGTATGAACCTTGTGTAGCAAAATTGTGGGGTCCTTATGTAGCAATGAAAGAAATACATGAGTTTTCTCTGCTTGCTCTATACCAAAGCACAGATGATGGCCTCAAGCCCAAATTTCAAACAAGGTGGGGGGGAAGGAAAGCACAGTCAGAGACACAGAAGAGGTACATCTACCTGTCTCACTGACATCAATTCCACTTGCTTTTCTTTGTGTAGAACCTCACTGCTTCTGAGAAAATTCCTATTAGAAAGCTGCGGTTTCCAGTTCATTTTTATTGCATTTTCCAAAGTTGCATCATCAGAGCAGAGCATATTCCTATGGGAGCTGAAGGTCCAAAACTATAAGCCATTATAATAAATAATAATTAAAGTCATGGCTAGTAAAACCTGTAATCTGAACACATACAAAAATTAATTTCACTGTGTACAGTTACTTTTCAAACTCTGTGCCTTTCACATTTTCCTGGCAGAAACATATAGCCACAGTCACCAATAAATATGAACAATATAAAAAATACAAGCCACCACTCAAAGTTGTAATTTTACTTTGGCTTATTCAAGGCAATAATCAATCTTAATGAAAAAAAAAAAAAGTCTTTGAAATCTAAAAAAGAACTACAAAGCTGACTGGAGAATCTATCTGAAAGCTGATGTCTGCCTTGTACATATTTGTATGGAGGTAAATATCCATCAGATAATGAAAAAAACCACTGCTGTCATAAAATTAACAGGTAAAACCAAGATACAAAAGAAAAGCCAAAGAAAACAAAAGAAAAAGCCTCCAAAACAACAAAAAGCAAAAATCCACATTCCTGTCACAAAAAGAGGTTTTGATTGGAAACACCAGTGCAGCACTGGCTTCCACTAAAGCCTAGAAATGAAAGTTTTCAAAATTTCTTCAGAGCATCTTGTGACCCTAGGGAACTCTTGTCAAAATCATGCGATTTGTCACCATGAATCATGCCTACGGGCAGCATTTGTGGGATTAGATGAGGGGGACACAGGGCACTGCCAGTCAGTACTCCTGGCTCAGAAGGAAGGAGGGAACTTGTGCTATTCGCCCTGATGGCAGCATCTCTTCCCTTCAATAAAATCCAAAAACTAGAATCTCTGGTCAATAGGAAATAAAGTTTAATCTGCACAGAAAGGTTACAGTGAGAGGGCTGGAGATCTGAGAGAGATTTGTTTCCATTAAATTCCTGGGAAAGAATGGTTTAGGATATTTAGCTAATTTATCCAAGTTCTTCTCTTGGATGTCAAATATGGAGAACGTGGGCGTGGGGAGGGAATCTTCCACCAAAGTCTGCATGTTGCTGTTTTATAGTTGATGGTAGAGGAAAATGCCAGAGCAGATTTCTTACACAACTAAAGAGTGTCTGAGTCTGAAAAAGTAAGTCAGCCTACTGTCGCATACTTAAGTATTGCCACTAATGACAAAAGAAAGGAGAATAATAATGTGATCACACCACTTCTGTATTACAAAATACAAAGAAAAACTCAGTATTTCCCCAACTATAGGAACACAAAGTACCAAATCACAGAATGTAATAAAGATTTCAACTTTAGAATATAAAGGGAAAATCCAGCCTACAGCTAAAAGAAAGCCCTGAAGTCCAGGAAATAAAGCAACCTCAGTGATTTCATTTCTGATCAGATAAACTGCTGAAATCAAACTGTTTGATTTCTAGATAGTGGCAGAATATAGTAACTGATGGGGATGGTGTGAAGAAGCTCAATTTAAAACAATAAAAATCAAACCACCAAAGAAACAAAAATCGCATAATGTCAACTCAGAAATCCTAGGTTTAGACCCAAACCTGAAGTCTTATCTAATATTGTTCACAGTTGCTTGGCACCAGCATGACAAAATCAGTAAAATTATTCAAAAGAGAAATGCTTCAACAGCTTCTATAAGTTAAGTATGCTCTGCTATCACACAGCACATAAACATTTGGTAAAAGACAAAGTTCATGACAGCAAACAGACAAAAAAAACCCCAAACAACAAAACATAACCATAAAGAATACCCAGTGCTTAGGAAGAACAAAATTAATCTATTTTCCTGAAAGCTGTCTGAAGGTGGGGAATTCCAGATTACGAAGAAGACCACAAAGTTTAAAAGTTTATCTGTGTTCCATGCTGCTCAGATACAAAACAAAAACAAACAAAACAAAAAAAAAGAGATTTTTTGGTTTTTTTTTGACAAACCAAAACAAAACCAACCAAGCAAGCAACAAAATATCAGATACACAATTTGTGTGAAGTCCGGGAAGCTGTATCTGGACATTTCACGAAACTTCAGTCGCCACATAAGCAGATAAAATTGCATATTTAAAAAACATCAATCAAATCATTTTTACACAGAACTCTTGAACATGCAGTGCCAAAGACAGCTGTTTGAAGTAGAGCATCCCACACAATATAGTGTGAAGAACATCAGAGTTGGCTTAAAAAAGTTATTTCATTCATGTCTGCCTTGATAAAATTAGGGGGTATCTGTGGATTCCCCCACCTCCTCCCTCTTCAAAAAAGGCATCTCCTCCCAGAGTAGGTTGCAGATGCTCAAATCAATGGAATAAGGATTTTGATTGTCTAAGGCAGCTCTCCATAGACATGAGTTCACAAGAGAAGCAGCCACACAGCTTCCTCAGACAGCAGTAAAGACTTTTGATCTTTCTTTGAAGAAACTTTTCTCAGGATATTTAAAAGTCTGTGGTTTATTTTCATGTGTGGGGAAAGGCAATGGTGAGGCGAACACTCCCACACAAAGAACTGTCTCAACAAAGCTATGCTTGTCAAAAATACCCTCAAAGAAAATTAATATGTACGCACTCTGAAGGTGTACATTTTTATTCTGTAGTCCTTACTGAGGTCTCTGCTATCTATTTCATGACTGATGGATGTATGGCACTCCGTGCAAACTCCGAGCAGGAAAAAACCCAAAAAGCAGTTGAAAGGAAATGGAGATGCTGCAAGGGTTAAGAAGTATGGCTCTTGGATACACAGAGGAATTACTGTGGGTTAACAAATTAACTTACACCAAGTTACATATACTAGATAATTCTTGCTTACTAACAATACATTTTTCATTGAAAACAAAACCAAGGTACTTCAACTCTGTGTACTACTGCTTTTTTGTTGAAAGCTTATGAAAGACTACTTATTTTGCACTTCTCGCGTGCATGAAGCACAAGAGAATTACACAGACACACATTCCTTAGAGTTACATGTATGCGTGAAATAAACTGAAATACAAGAAATACCATTGGTTCTCTTTTGCTCACAGCTACTATAGCTAATAATATCACAACATTTTATTTCTTCGATCAGAGTCTGTTTGGAGGATTGTGATTACAGGGTGCTTTTCAAAATGACCTTACACCACAATACCAGCGTGTTTAAGGGCACAAAAAAAGGTGGTTTGTTAGGAGCACTTCTTTGCCAGCATCAATTTACCTTCCATGAGAAAAGAAGACATATTACAGAAGACACACTATTGTGAAGTTGTGTTTGTACACGCATATGTGTATGTGTTGGGAAAGTCAATCACTGAAGTCAGAGATGTAAAAATAGCATCACACTGTGTGAGCTTCCTTTGTTTTTTATTCTTAGAGACTTTTCTTCATTATACTTGCAGTTTGCTTATTACTTTGAAAAATGGTTTTAAGATGAAGATATGTGTTATGCTACTAAAGACATCAGAAGAAAAATATGAAATTGACAGCATTTTAATTCTGCTTAGATGATTAAAATAGAACACTAAATGTTCCCATTTTGGGAGCGCCAGGAACTTCTGGGAAGTGGGAGGGAATGCTCTAAGACTGGGATATTTTTTTAAAAAACAGCAGATAGCACAAAAAGATCGCCCTGAAATATTTATAAGATTGCCACACAATGATGGCATTTGGGCTACATCAGGTCTGCTGAGGACAACAAAAGAAGCGTGGGCACAACCCTATATTGTCAGGACGTCAGAAATTGCTGCTTTTACAGGTTCCTCATTTACCAAAAACACATTCAGCCTGGAGAAGGAAGGGCACATGCCTGTCAGCTGGGAAACAAGCAAACACATGGAGCATTTAGAGAGCCTTGTGCACTGAGAAACTGCCCCTGGCTTTTAAACCCTGGCAAATGCGTCATGAACTTGCTCAAATTGAGTATTACTGCTGAGACAAAACTTTCAGGTGTGTTTGCAGCGTGTTTGGCACAAGGAGATACTAATCTTGACCAAAGCCTCTCTAAGATTTCATTTAGTAAGTCTCTAGTAGGAAGGGGGAAAGCAAAAGCCAGAGACACAGGTATTGACCCGAGAGGCATGTGGATCTTGTGAAAAAAAAAACCACCAGAAATTAGAATGTACAAACTAGATCAGATCAATAATCTGTAAAATATAAAATAACAGCCAGTAAAAATCTTCCATAAAGTTGCAAAAACCCACCCCAAACAAACCTACTATTCACTAGACAGAAGGTATGTGACTTCCCACATAGAAAGGTGTAGCCTATCCTGAAAACCAAAACCTAAAAACTTTTGGTTTCAGGTTTTTTCTTTCTGCTTTCAATCTTGCATGTTATTATTTTATAACTAGATAGTTGTAAAAAATATTTCTGAAGACCTCAAATATCCTATTTTAGCTATGTATCACCCCTGGGATTTACAGAAATATGCTACACAACATGCAAAAACCTATTTGTTTACCAAGTTGGAATATGCCATCCTTCAGCTTTACGAATACCCCCGTGGCAGACGATTCTGGGAAAAGGCCAACCAAAGTTTCCAGTGTATTCTTCATAAAAGACAGCCAGATCTCGTTTTGCTGTGGTAGCAGGGCTGTGCACTTTGTCTATCCAGGGGTTCCATTAATTTCAAACAAGCCAGATAGAGAGGGCAAGATACTGACCTGTCTACGGATTTCAGGGGAACAGATGCCTGAAGAAAGAGTTGGGAGTTAGCCACAGTGATGAAAAACTGAAATGTGGGATTCAAACTCAGGAGCAGTAGCTGCTGCCTTTGCCTTTCTATAGGCACAGATCTATAGAAAAACAGGCTCCTTTAATACTTCTCTCTACACAGCTTCTTTATTTCTTTTTTATTTTTAAATATATACTTGGTCATATATACTACAGTTCTTAACCTAAATAGGAGCTGAATTATCCTGCTACACCAATGTCTACAGTCCAGTTAATTTCAAGATATTCAGAAATAAGGATGAGTTTAGATATACATTTTTTAAGATAGGGCCATATTCTTTTCACATAGCATTATTTCCTGGTTTTGCTTTGGATAATGCTGTAATTACAGAGTAATTATACATTGGAGCCAAAATTCCAGCAGCTGAATAATAAGTATTAAACCACAAGCACTGTATTAAATAACCTTTTTTATGCTCAAAAAAGAGAAAATTCTATATTTGGAAAGCAAACTCATGTAATTGAAATTGGAGCAGCTGAGTTTTATTTCAGTGTACTTTACCAATAAAAGTCTGTCATACAGACAACTGCAAGAGTCACATTTTTTTACTTAGAAAGAGAAACAGATAACATGGCATTGCAGAGTTTACCTTTTCAAACACTTAGATCTACCTGATGCTATAGTAAAATTTTTTCATGTACATCTAAAATCTCTCCTGCACTAATCCTTATAAATAATCCACTTTTAGTGTCTAATTACAAAATGAGTGTGAAATATTTTACTTTAAAAAGAAGAAAAAAAAACAAACATAAACCCAAGGAAGCAGGTAAAGAGTTACCCATATTAATCTCTCAGAAGCAATTCAGTGTTATTGTGTAGAATTCCACACAACTTTCAATTCCCAGAAGCAGAAAGTTAAAGAAATTCTATCTGTTTTAATTTTGATTCCTTGTCAACCTTTTGAACTCATGGAGACATGGGATTATACCAGCACTGTTGCCCTATGGCACCACATCGAAGCTACAGTGCACATACAACTTCAGAGTCATTCTCCCAAAAACTTCACTGCACATTGAGGTCTTGCAGCATGTGTAGGACCTCACTGGGAAAACAAATCACCTCAAACAAATCTACTGTCTACCCTATTTGCTACATAAATTGTATACATGTACTATAATAAACATACTGCAATTTTCTAAGACTACCATCAACATAGCAAAATGCTGGCTCACAAACTGGGAGAGCTGAAATCCTGTGTAGGAGAGAAAAGAAGGGTTTAGCAGGAGGAAAAAGTGATGTGAGTGCCTTTGAGTGTTATGTACCGTCAGAAGTTGTTCCAAGGTATGACCAGAGTAGAGGGAAAATTAGCCCATGTCAGAAAACTCTCAAAGTACTGTTTTCTGAGCTAAAATCTTTGTGAAATCCAAGTCTTCATTTCAGATTTCAGAACAGCTACCCAGTTTTGCCAAAGAAATGTTATGCAATACAGCAGGGAGCCCAAACTCTTGATTTTCTTAAGGATCACCACAAAGAAGCCTATTACCCAGACCACTTGGTTTTATGGACCATCTGAAGCAGCCTGCTTAGAATAAGGTTTGACATCTCTGAACAGGAGTATACATACCTAACCATATTTTCCTAATATGAAAGTTGCAAATGTGTTCCAAGCAAGCAGTTTACGCTTTCATGCAGAGTACTGTTAATGGGTGTGCTTTAAACTGCAACAAATGAGCTCAAATACATGGACAAACGTCACATGAACCTCAGCAGGAGATAGGCTGAGATCAGTTAGTCTACAGGAAGAGCTTAACTTGAGCTCAGAGCCACAAAACCAGCAACTGGCCACACGGTACAGGCTTTTTTCTCTACTTCAGGTACAAAATCCCATACTGTGTGTGCATGTACATATATATATATATGTGTGTGTGTGTGTATACATATATATATAGAGAGAGGAGGACCTGCTTTGGCGAGAGGGTTGGACTAGATGATTTCCCTTCCAATCTCACATAATTCCGTGGTTCCGTGATACATACATGTAGTTAGAGACATTACACGAGTAAAGAATGGATCATGGGTTTACACACCAATACTGAAATGACAGACAACTGACAGATATGTTCTTCAAAAAGACTTGGTGAAAGCCTCCCACGCAGCCACAGCCTTCTAAAGACAACTCTAAGCCTGCACAGACCTCACGTGCAAAACAGACTTGGGAAGATCTTACCTAACCACAGCCACTGCGTATGTGCACAATACTACAGGACTGGATGGGGGAGGAGGAGGCAACAGATGGTAGAAGTTTCACACAGTACCTTTACTGTCAGCGGAATAACACAACAACTCTCTAACACAGTTGAAAAGGCATCTTACTGTTTCAGAAGAAGATCCCTGTCTCTGAGGGATGAGAAATCTGACTTGCAGTCAGATGAGTACAAACCATGACCAGCCCAAAAATGACATCCAATTCTCAACCATGCACTTTTCCTGTCTGAGAGTGTTTACATCCTCTGTTGAATCCAGTTTTTCTTCCCATTTGATTAACTGCTGTTCTTGAAGGATCCTCCAGGGCTTCAAAAAACAAAATTTGACAAGATGCCTTGAGAGGGGAAACAGACTGCTAGTTTAGTTTCTTTTTCCTGCTTGACTCCCTCCAATTCCACATGCCAATAAATGCATCAAGCTACACAGGTAATCACTCCTGCATCAGTTTGCCCAGATAAACAGCTTAATCTTGCAGTTTCCATTCCAGGATGGAAACAGTTATCCCAGAGTCCCCAGGTGAAGAACACATTAAGGGAAAGAAGTCTCTTCCCACTTATTGCCCAGCCTAGACACCAAAACAGCACAAGAGTCCAATATGAATAAGAACACAGCCCAGACGAGATAGTCAGCCACAGTACAATAGAAAATCCCTCTGGACAGAGACCACTGCAAACAGTTTTTAGGAAAATGCTAAAGTAGTCTACCCAAAATTAAGGGCTGTATCTTTGGAAGTGGTGCAAACCTACCACAAAGCATCCATTATTGCTCAGGGAAAGGATAAAAGTCCTAAACACATTCTGTCAAAAGGCCCCAGTTCCAAAAAAAAAAGGCTCCATGATGCTGTGAAATGGCCAGATCCTGGGATTCCAATTGACAAGGAGACTTTTTCCATCTTCTTCCATAGTTCAGCATGGCTCAATTGCTGGCCCATAGGCCTTCTCTACAAAAGGAGAACAAACCTGATGCTGTCTCTGCTGGAAGACATGATGTGGCCTAGCCAAAAACCCCCTCTTCCCATGCCCAGACACTAGCTGGCACGCCACCATGCAAGAAAGAAGAAGAACAGGGATAGGATTTTACTTTTTCCTTAGGCATGTATGTATGGCATTGAGCTGAACATGATGCTTTGAAGTAGCTTTTGCTACACAGGAAAGGAAGAAATATCCTTTAGCCCTGTAGTAACTAAAGGTGAGATCACCTTTTTTCTTGTCCCAAGTCACATTTGTAGTGGTGAGCAGAGCTGCAGACCCTTTTCCAAAAGACATGTGCTTTGCACTCTTCCATTACATTGCCATGCTGAGCGATCACATTGCAACTCCTTTTAAAATCAGTGAGTTGGTAGGAGTCCTGACAATTTCAGCAGATCAAAAGCATTGCCATATCTCTTTAGGGGATGTTAAAAAACAGAAAGACATCACTCCTTGCTTAGTCACAGATTTTTGGAAGAAACAGCAAGTTTGTAACTATTCAGGATCCTTACCCTGGGATTAAGGGAAGATTTGGTCCTGTGAAGGATTTTGTTAGCTCATAAGTCAATCACTGACTAAAGACAAAACAATAAAGGGAAAAATAGATGGAAAAAAAATAGATGCCTCTAAAACCCTATGGTGTCTATGGTGAAGTCATCTCTGAAGGATATTTCAGTCTCTCCCCCAAAAGTGCAGGGATTTCTGAACCACCTGCTCGTTCAGTGCTGCCAAAGAGACAAATGCAGTTTCATCTCCTTCAGAAAATGATTGAGAGGGTGGAGACCAAGTTAACATCATAGAAACATTTGGTCATCTGGCTCTTCAGGAAAGTATATTTGGATCCCTCAGATTACTCACTCATCACCAAGGAGAGGAAAATTTCTCCTTTATATGCAGAAGGACAGCATACATATTCAGAGATGAGCAAGCTCTTTAAAAATCAGAACAGAAAACATACTATAAAAAGAATAAAAAACATGAACACTAATAATAGATTCAAACTTTGCTGAGTACATCACTTACAATAATTTGATTTACCAGACTTTTCAATGGTACTTTTCAATGTAACCTACCTTCCATTTTGAATCTGAAACCAGTCTACCAAGCAGCACTGAATCTGATGAGCTTGGTAACCATCACCTAGTGACTTCAAACAAGATACCACTGCAAAATTTTCAGTAAAAAGAGACACATCATCATGTGAAGGAAAGCACAGAACACAGGCCTTGTGCTCTTCAATTAGCACACTTACAGTAAGTTAATCTCTGTTAGGTACCTGCTGCATGGCAGTACTCATTTCAGGACATGGGACTTCATGGTCTGGATAATCCCTTTCAATCTTCTTAGATTTTTGATGAAAGCAGGTATTGCCTAGATGATACGTAAAGTATCATATGAGAATGCCTCAAGTATCCTTGTTTCTTCCATTGACATAGCTACAATACCTGATATATTGTAAGTGATCCAAAACAGATGAAAGATCAGAAGTGCAGGGCATACAAGCCCAACTAAATCTTCTCACCTACTTTATTCTTTCTTAGCAGTTGTTGTAGGGCAATAAGAAGGCTTAAATAAATAGAGAAAGAATGTGTTAATAAGGCAGCCTACTAATACCAGTGTGTTTGTGCCTTTCTTGTCAGCCACATTCAAGTACCAATGAAAAAGTGCTTAAAGCATACATTTAGTATGCCACTTTAATCTCAAATTGTTAATGTAAATTGCTAAATCTGATAAATATTTGCATTAGCAGATTCAGTAGTAGGCACTGGCATTCAGGAACACCCAAATGGAATGCAAGTAAAGCGTACACAATAACTGCTCAACAAGAAAAGAAGAAAAATCCACTCTGGGATGCTGCAAAGGCACCACTTCCACAGGAGGGTAACCTATTTGGCAGCTTGGCTCGCATCCGCATGGACTATTTGCCAGAATGGCTATATTTGATCTACCTGAATAAGAAGTAGGCATGACAAGCTTGAAAGGGAGTCACAGCTAGCCTAACCCTTTGCAGTTGTGAAAACTGTGTGGCATGTGGCCTTGAAGCCAACAACATGTGTACAGCCTAAGAGAAAACGTGGGGAAGCGTATTCTTCTTGGCAGGATCACTGAGACTACGGTCCTTTCAGGATCCTGTTTCTAAATGCAGCCAATTAAAAAAGCTTGAAAAGGTATGAACCTCTTTGTTATGCACTAGTTTCTCTTCCCTCCCACAGGGAATGCCATATTGATGCTCATTGTCAACACGTTTGACAGTAGCTTGATGTCCAGTCAAGACTGCTGCTGCACATGCTGCATGAGAGGGGAAACGCAAGGACTTCTTGGACCATTTATGCATTTCATAGAGTCCGTGCTTGCTGCATCAAAGCGCACGGACAAGTTCAGAGTGCATTTTGGTTACCTGATTTAACTCCTAACTCCTGCATTCAGTTTTTTAAACACTAGCCATTAACTGTACACAGAAGCGAAGCAGGCAGTCAGCATTTTACACTCAAAGGAAATCAGTAGTCTTCTTCCAAAGTAGTAATAGTCAGTAAGGAGGATGCAAAAGGTAAGTCTAATAAGCAGAGCGCAGTGAACAATTATCTACATTCAACTGAAGGAAAGAATGAGCACCAACTTAAACTAACCACCATCAGCTAACATCACTGCATCAACAGAACAACTCTGTTTCCTACATGCACTGTAACAAGGTCCCAGCCCTAACCTAACACTGTTGAT
Organism: Pedionomus torquatus; assembly: GCA_013398155.1. Classification (NCBI taxonomy): domain Eukaryota; kingdom Metazoa; phylum Chordata; class Aves; order Charadriiformes; family Pedionomidae; genus Pedionomus; species Pedionomus torquatus. The sequence continues at coordinate 597,512 of VZRU01003689.1, forward strand.
GCACAGCTTTACAAAAGAGGTTCCAGAGCACACTGCAACACAAATCTGAAACACTTTGGTTATTGGAGACCTGGAGAAACAGGCATTTCTAATGAAATACAAGCTATTATGAGAGCTTTAAATTAGAACAGAAGAGACGTCAGCATAATAGAAAATGTCACTTGTTTTTCTTGTAATGTTTTTGATAATTCTCCCCAGCCTCAGCCATCATCCATTACAAACAAAAGGCTTCTTCTACCTCCTCTATTCTTGCCAAAAAGAAACCAAAGGAAGCATCTGTAGCATTCATTGAAAAATTAACAGTTAAGGAGTACAGTCACAGAGCTTAGGATTTAGAGTCAAAGCCTGCTCGAAGTGGGAAGAAATGGTTCTGTGAGACCACAAAGCAGTAGTGCAATCATCTCCTGCCTACCATAGGCCATAACAATTTTCTAGACCTTTCAGCAATTAGCTATGCAGTTTAATAAGGAAAACCGTGCCTCATTTGTATTTGGAACATGTTTAATTTCACTTCTCAATCATCTGATTAGGCTTTTGTCTGCTAGATGGTATCCATGACCGCAGTTTTCCTGTAGAGGTGGACTATAATCCATTCATACCTTAATCTGAGCGGTGATAAGCAGAACAGAGTTCCTGAGGTTAATCAATATTTATACAGTGTCAGTCATTTATCTACAAAGGCATTACAGTATGTTTTTCCTTAGCAGTGGCACTTCAAAGGGGCCCAGTAAGGACAAGTCTCCCCTTGGATAGGTAAATAACACCTCTAGAGTGCTCGAGTCTAGCAGTGAAGAAGAAGTAAGGTTTCATACTACATGGTTATCAGGGGGAAACACCAGGATCAGCAAGGTAGTTTGTTTTTTGGGGGGGTAGTGAGGAGTGAGCATTTACAATGAGGCTTACCATTGCAGTGTGGCTAACTCCTATATTTTGCCAAACATGGAGAACGCAACTGCGTTAGCTTACCGTAGTGGAGCTCTGCTTTTGAGCTCTCCCTTGGAAAGGCAAAGAAAAAGAAACCATGGCTATACAGTAAGGGAAATGTGGTCTGCGGTGATGTGTACAGTACTGCTGCTAAAGCTGCCACCTTTGCAAATACTGAGGAGGGGATGGTTACAACTGCGTAAGACCAGAAAAAGCTCACTTCACTACAGTAAGGATGACAGCCCAGTCCTGTTGGCTTGTACAAAGTTGCCAGCTTTTGTCAAACGACAAACAGCCTTGTGTGGGAGGGAAAACTACCAGTCTGGGGGGAATAAGACCCACAAAAAATTACTGCAATAGTTTTATAGTATCTGCTAGTTAAAACAATTACTTTTTTCCCCACCTTCCTTCAGCTTCAGAGATATAAACCATGCGTTCCAGAAGTAACAGCACAGAAAGCCCAACCAGACCAAAGATGAGCCAACAAAGGCCGAAAGACCACCATAAAGAAGAGGTTGGTTACAGTGGGAAAGGAAACATGCAGAGGCGGCAGAAGGAGGACGATGTAGCCCAAGCCAGTACCATCCTAAGAAGCCCTAAGTCAGAGAAAAAGCAAAGAAGTTCTTTCAAGAAAAGAGAGGATCTCTCCCGTGATGACTTGTTATTTCTTCTTAGTGTCCTTGAGGGTGAATTACAGGTGATTTATTATCTTATTTTATATTCCAGATTAAAACATGCCCACCTCCCACTCCCACAAATTATTTCAAAAACATGCTGCTTTCATGTTAAGGAAACATCCTACCTAATTCTTATTATTAAAGCTAATAGCCAGAAAAGGTGATCTTCACATCACACCTAAACGCGAATAAAATTTACTGTATTTACTGTACTAAAAGCACTTGTGGTCCACTGTAAAGGATCATGTAACTCAAAGCAGAGAACTCACAAAACTTCCCTATTTTGCTGCTCAATTCTAAATACATTGAATACAAAGTATTTGTCATTGTAAAATCTATGTAGAGAACATATTAGAGAACTTTAAGATCTGTTACTTTATTATTTCTTATCTCCCCTCTCCTACGAAGTCATGAGCATCACTTTCTGTGAATCAGTACATGCCAGATCAAAAGAAATAACTCGCTCAACAGTATTTTAACATCTTTTGCTAGAAAAATCAAAATAGCCATTTTACTTCCCATAATTTGAAGAGTGAGCATTTCTGTATTTGGAAAATGAGCCAACTGATGACGATGCCCAACCTGGTCAAACGTAATTTCAGGGAGTGGGACCCAGCTTTCCAGTGAGCAGGGAGAACACTTCTGTGGCAGGCTGCACAGAAGTAATGACAGTGACTTAAACTGCTCACAGGACACAGGGAAGAGCAACCTGCCCAAAGTGGCATAAATGGGTGTATCACATGGTTTCAGAGTTTATTAACTAGATAGTACCTGGGGAGTTCCATTCTTAAGATATGCATATATATTTACATAACAACACATAACAGAACACACACACAATATGAGTATTTGATAGATGTACTGATCTCTGAGGGTAGATCCAAGGCAAACTTCTACAGAACATTTCACTATGCAAACAGAATGATTTCTGTGTTTGCGAAACACTCCTCTCCTGCTCGCTTGCCCTTTCTTAATTTAGATAAAGATTCAGATGTCATACACTCCTCAAAAAGTTCTCTCTTCCTCTCAAAAAAGAGATGTGTGTATATATATATTTATATA
>VZRU01003689.1:600231-682704 GCA_013398155.1 Pedionomus torquatus
ACCATAATTAAGTTTCAGAGTTAGATGCCATTAGTCTCTGATTCCAGAACACCTAAAATGCACCAAGAGCACTTGTAGGTTTTTTTCCCACAATTATAAGTATTAGAAATAGTTTATTTTATGATTTTTTTTAAACACAGTCACAAATAGGGATACAGAAGTGCTCCAGCCAAGAGCAGTCAGACTGAAAGTGTTACCATTTTCTTATGCACCCCTCTTTACAATTTCCTCCCTTTTTATTCTACCCTTTGAGGAGTAGCATGTATGTTGTTTTGTTTTTATCAGAGATAACTGCAGACAATAGATGTTTGAGACAGTTCATTTAGTTATATCACTGTAACAGAAGGCAACCTCCACCACTGGAGGATGCAGTGGGGCAGGGTGGGGGAAGAAGATGGACACAGCCCTAGGGGAGGTGGTGATCTCTCCCGGTGGAAAAATTCACGTAATCAGATACTCTCATGAAAAAAAATATGTTGTTAGAAGTGGGACTTGGAGAGCACAATATTTGCAGCTAGTAACTTTACTATAAATATGTGCTAATAAAGATCTTTGCTCCAACATAACATCTAGGAGCTAGTAACTTCACAGCAAAAAAAAATGTTCTTAATGCTTTGATTTTTAAAGAGGAAAGAGAATCAATCTATAGATCACATACTGCAGATCGATTCAGCATGTTTCTCCAGCATGGAGCACGGACTTAGAGAGCAGTGCTATATGACAGGAATGTGCACCTGCCAGTTTGTGCAAGAATTTCTGAAATACATACATAGAAGAACGTATTATAAACATGCCTGAGAATATATCGTATCTACTCTTTGGTAACAGGATGACATCAGATATTTTGCAAGATTAAGGAAACAGTGCAGTGACATTAAAAAAAGAAAAGGTATAATAGAAATTTTATGGCTATATTTTTTAAAACTACATGATTTTTGGAAACCAGGTAACACCATTTTCTTGTAATCATGATCTTCTGAAATGTTTTTTAGCGTGCACTCACAAATTGAGAATAACATTAAAGCAGTTACTTCCAAAAAACTTGATGCTGCTAGGTTGCTTCTTTCCTGAGGTCATGTACATGAGTGTGTGCACATCTACATGCCTACAAATAAAGAAAGCATAGTCTCACTTACACAAGCACATATACATATACATGCACACAGGACAGCACTGCCAGCTTTGAAGGAAATTAATCTTGTTAAGAACTGACATAATTGCATGGCTTTGGAACAAAGGGTCATATCCCCAGTACCACACACCTCACTACATTCACTGCCCAAACAAGTTCAGAATAATAAAAGCAGACAACCCCAGGTAGGTTTAAACTACCTTTGCACCCAGAATATATAGAATGTGCAACACTTCCAGGCTTCAAGAACCCTTCTAACATTTTTCACTAACAATTTAAAATCAGCTTCTAACACCACAAGTCACAATTTGTCCTGAACATTTGTGTTGTGAATGCAACATGCTGGTCGAGAAGCAGCAATACGATCTAATCACTAACAAAATACTTCAGCATTGATGACGGTTCTGAAGATGTTGGATTTTATGCAAAACTAATAAAATATGGAGACCTATAATTCCCCTGTGCTTTTTGACTGTCTTCATGTTACTGACTATTCTGGGACACTTTACAAACACAGCATTCTTTAAAAAGTTTTTTAGTTTTCTCGAAATCAAAAGTAGAAAGTTAACATGTATACATGTAGGCAGTTTAACAAAATAAAACTTTACTTTGTGTTTCTGCAGGCTCAAGATGAAGTTATAGGAGTACTTAAGGCTGAAAAAATTGACTTGGCTTTGCTTGAAGCACAATACGGCTTTGTTACTCCCAAGAAGGTATTAGAGGCCCTCCAGCGAGATGCTATTCAAACAAAGGCTGAGCAATGGCAAGAAGATATCTATGAAAAGCCTATGGGAGAGGTATGAGCATATAATTGATATTTAACCATAGTTCCCACCTAATTCAACAGAAAATATCTCACTGGCTTCAGGAAAAGGAAGCAAATAAGTTCTAAATCTAGAAACCCAACATGAATGCGACAGCAGAACAAGGTTCAGGGTCTAGCGAGGTCCCTGATAAAAGCAGGTATCTAACGATCCTCATTTGTACTGCACACTGGGGGCTTTAAACATTGACAGACATGATTTTGTCTAACTGAAACTCTAATAGTCAGTCTTCTATTTTTGACACTGTCTCCTCTTTTTCCCCTTTTTGTTATCCAAATTCACAACCCACACAAACAGCTGCCTCCTTATTTGTCTCATTGAGGCCATCTTACCAATGGCTGGTAAGGGTCCATTCAGCAGTAATGGCACAGCCATCTATCTACCTTTACCTATCCCAACTCCCACTAATTCTATGGGACTCACAGGTATATCTACTTGGTCTGAGTAGTTACTGTAATGAGGTGTCATCAGAAACTTCACCCAGGCAAGTATCTAATATTTATAACATTATACCTAAGTAACCTTTAACTACGCTGCAGCAGCAGCCTCCATAGTTTCTGAACAACATTATCTGAATTTCATTTCCATCCTGCAATGTAAATTGCTGGATATAAAAATTCCCCTCAAAACAGAATATGTTCGGGGTTTTTTCCAAAGTGTCTCCTCTTAAATTTAGATAAACATTTTAATATACTGCTCTGTACAGATAATAATCTTCAAATTAAAAGCAGAATTTTATTCATAATTTCTGCTTTTAATTTGATTTTTATCTGTACATTTTAATATACTGCTCTGTACAGATAATAATCTTCAAATTAAAAGCAGAAATTATGAATAAAATTCTTCTATCAAGTGTTTCCCAAGCTTTCTGAAGAGACATGTACCTAAGGATACGGAGTTAATTTCAGAGAAAATGATGTCAGCCAAAAGGTCAACGCTCATTTCAGAGGCTCAGAGGTTAAAATCTCAGACTATAATCTGAAAGTTCAACTGTGGAGGTTAATTTATTTTAGAACATTGTGGTATTATGTCACAGAAACTTTGAGTACAAATGGAAATGATTTGAAGAGAAGTCCAAAAAGTCTGAAAACATAAGTTCACTTTACGTAAGTTTATACATGCTTTTTCCTTCTTACACTTAATGGCAGAGAAAGGATTTCTAACACCACTGGATTTGGCAGTTCCAAAAGGCAAAGGTAAACATCCTGAGAGCAACTAAGAGGCTAGAAGGACCCCCGGACACTTCGTATATCTTGGTAAACAGAAAGGATGCTGTAACTGGCAGGCATTCCACAATTTCAGTTTCATAATCCTCCCCCCCTCCCCCGATTAAGTCAGAGATCCATTAAGTTTTTGTTTGGATTTTTTAAACATTCATAAAAACCAATGGGAGGAGGAACCAGACACAAAGTATGAGAACCAACCATTTAAATTCCCCCTTTGCCACCATGAAAATGTACCTTTGTATCTGCCTACAAAATCTCTGCTGATCCAGTTTCTATAGAGCATGTGTCTCTCACCCTTGACAATTTAGCCCTGTAGCCCCGAACACAGAGGATCTTCCCAAAACTCAAATGAAAAATACATTGAATTTCAGAAGGCATCTGTAAGATTACTGGTCCTTTAGTATTCTCTTACAAGTCACTCATCTATCCTAACTTTTATGAAATTCTTGGCAGATTTGGTTAAGTGGGTAGTGGGAAAATTTGGTGACTGGACAGCTTTACTCACTAGGAACAGGATTTAAGGGTGAAGAAATGTAGCAAAATAGAAAATAGTAGAAATACATCTTCACAAACTCTATAAGGAGTGTGACAGATAAAACCCATGTCTACCGTGGCTATGAGGAAATTTTAAATTTTTTTTGAAAGAAGATTTTTTCAGCCAAATTTGCTCTACAGCTATTTCTTTCTGCAACCTAACAAATGCCAGGTAAACTTACTCTAATTCCTTTCACTTGAGGATACAACAAATTGGTTTATGTTTAAAGAAAAGAAAACAACTTTAATTTTGGTTTTGCTTCTGTCTGACCCAAAGGCCTGAAAAGGTTTTTCACCTTTCACGGTTTATAAATTTAGATCAAGTCAGTTATTAATGAAAAAAATATGCCTTCCAATCAATTGCCACTTCTCTAGAATAGAAAAAGAATGGTATTCAACATTCTACTAAATACAGAATAGCATAAGAAGAATTTTCCCAGATTCAAAAATAAACATTTTTTATAAAAGAATCAAAAAGCCATCAGAGAGGGTGATGTAGGAAGAGAGAGACAAAGAGGAAAACACTGCATAATTTATGTGTCTTTTTTCCATGTTTCAAATCTTCATGGAATCAGAAAGCCAGTTCTGGTTTCTAACTCTCCTTAGCTTCCAACAACATGGTCAAAGAAAGAAATCTGGCCCCTCACTGTTTGTGATGAACAATACCTCCTGCCACTTTGAGAACTCCTCTAAAAGCAGCAATACTAGAGAAAAGCCTATATTCTGCATCCATCAAGGATACTTCAAAATTGAATCGATTTTTAAAATCCCAGTGCAAATCAACTCCGGGAAAGATGCATCCTCATCAGCCTTTTAACAAAGTATATCTGATTGCATCCTCCCAACATTTATATAAGGGTTGGTCACAATTTTCCGACAACAGCTGTAGGGCACCAATAAGTTAGTAACAGGATGAGAATGAAACAATAAAGTTGACAACGTGGCACACAGGAAAGGCAGAGCAACACAGCTGCATGGAAATTTGGCTCAGCTAGGGTTGAAAAAGACAAGGAAGGAACTGCTCACATAATCTCCAGTAATCTTAAACTTGAGATTATACACTTATAAATAGTGACCATGAGGATGTTGTTAACGAGAATAATATTTCACTGAATTTTTGATTAAGGAATGTAACTAACCTGGATTTTATTCTGGGACAGTGCCAAACACAAAACAGACTAAAAAGAGAAAGATGTAAAGTTTGATTCCAACTTAATGGATACGAGACACACCAGGCTAATATGACTTCAGACATGAGAGGGTGGCAAAATGTATGTAAATGATTAAATTCCTGTGAATTTTTAGCTTGCTGAACTATTCACAGTTACGTAAGACCATGCCGCTTATTTTCCATTGTATTGTACAGTATGTTCAAGTATTAATTCTAGAAAAAAGCCCATATGGTTAGCAAGAACAAAACAACAAATCACTTAATTAAGATTTTATCACTTTAATTTTCAACAGAAGACATTTATATTGCTGCTTATTAGTCCTCTGTGGTTTGTAGCCAAGAACTGTATATGCTGAGTAAACGTGTACGCGTACATATAAAGGGATATTTCTCCATGAGCAGATTTAGCATTTGGACAGAGTAAACTGAGGAACCAGGGGCTGCTGGAGACCACTCCTCTGAGAGCATCTCACACTAACAGGGGTTCACACGACTTCTTTCTCTTCTCTGCTGGATATGTGGGATTCAGCCACTAGATCTCACAGGGAAAAGGCAAGAGTCAAATTTGCTCCCCAGGGAAGTGCCCTTATCTTGCAGAGGGACACAAAAAAGCTTCCAAACAAAACACACAGAAGTGCAGCAAACCCGTACCAGACTCTGCTCTGCTCGGTCCTGCGGGAAGGGCGAGGAATGCTGCACAATAATGTACACAAGACCAAATGCTCATACCCATTACACAGCTTACATGTGGATCTCAAGTGTCTGCATTAATGTGTGACATAGGATTTGCTGCCTCTCCAGTTCTCTACTCTATCAACTACATGTACCAGGAGACAGGTCCAGCACCTCCTCCCTTCTCCCCCAAGTGGAATCCCAAGTTCTTGCTCTCCATCTTGTTCCCGGCCACAACTGCCACATGCCACCTGTGAATGCTCATAGTAGAACTGATTTGACAGCATTCTTGAAAATAAAACCCAAACACATCTTCTAATCTGAGCAACAGGAGAAATCTGCAACATGCAAACAGCTTCGAGGCAGCAGCTTACTCTTCTTTTTCTCACTTTCAAATTCCTCATTCTCCTTCTCTGCCTTGAACACACACTTCTCCCATTCCAAAGACCAGTTTGTAATCCAAACTGCTAATCTCAACACTGACAAAAGCACAAATGTGAAGTAAAACACACTGACATTGATCATTCAGAACTGCAAAACCAAAACCTGGAGTGACTACCTTTCTTCTTGGATACCTGCTGCTTGGATTACCTCTTGAATTAACCTCTCATAGGCATTCAACACACACTATAGAGCAAACAAAATACACTGAACCCATAAAACACTGTTGGCAGGTCCCATACCCTTCACACCCAAGAGTACAGAAGCAGAACTATTTTCTATTTGGTTAATGTTGTTTATGTTGATGACTAACCCTCATCTCCATCAGGCATTTATATGTTTGGAAACAGGAGTCATTTGATTTATGATCAGCTCGCAGCCAGAAATCCTAGTGGTTTTGAATGATAGCAATTTACACATCCCCTCAGGTTCTTACACGCACTTTTGAAGCAGTGGTCCAATCCATACAAATGCATCACTTGACTTTCTTAACCCCATCCATGCAGAAGGCCTGCCAAAAGAAATCAGAAGTTCACACCTTTGCCTTCTTCTCCACCTGACCTTGCAATGAGGACTGAAACCAGCAAACATGATCACATAAGGCTAATGCCCAGTTTGTATCAATTTAAGTAAGACAGGATCACAGCTGCAAACAGCACTGCATGAGAATTTTATCAAAAAACAGGAGATAGGTTGCCTTCTGGAAACAACGTACATTCACCTGACAGGGTGACCTTTAAAAAGGTGAGGATCAGAAATTGGGGTGATGGTGCTTCGTGCACCTGTGCTATTGCTGTTCCAAAAAGCCCTCTGAGAGAAAGGTTGATTAAACACACTGAAAATTCTCTGATTCCTGTAAGCTAGTAGCTGAACAAATTTTGAAATTTTCTCTTCTGGTGGAAGACAGGAAAGTGTAGAGAAATTAAAAATGGCTAGTTTTCTTTAACCTGACCTTTTAAGGCAGTTCAGTTTTCAACTTTTGTAAAAAGGCCGAAAACACAGCCAAGAGATTACTGTATAAGGCAGCACTTGCCCACTGGCAAAGCTTGCATATGCAAGGGTTTAGGTAAGAAATGCTTTCCCCAGAGGCGTCCTACTTGAGGATGATGATTCCAGAAAGCCCTGACCTTGCTGGTGTAAAAGTTTGCAAATTATTAGTGAACAAGAGGAAAAACACCCAAACAGCTTAACAACCTGTTGTAAGAGCACCACAATACAGCCAAAAAGGACAGCCATAGGTTTCATCACAAGTTTTGATCATTCATGAAATAAACTCAGCTGTGTTGGAACAGAAAAGACACTCTCTAAAGTTATAGCAGAAAGAATGGGCAATTCTCAAAATGGTCCAGATTTCTGTTGGAATATTTTGGACTCAAACCATCCTCAAAGTCTTGTCAATGGTTTCTTTTTCTTTATTCATAGTAATGTCACACAAAAAAAAAAAAAAGCTAACAATGATTTATAAGAAACAGAAGGGAATATATAAAGCTTACAAAGAAGTTGAAGCAAACAAGAGAATTGGAAGACGATGCAGAAATTGAGGATATTCTTACTCATTCAAGAAACTCAATTTTAGGCATTCCAGCTCTGTCTATCACTGCTTCTATGGGCCAAACTGTGAATAAACATGAGGAAAAGATAATTAATCATACTCCTTGGAACTAAATTGTCCAAAATAAGCAGTGGCCCTAAGAATCTGAAGCCCCAGTGTTTCTTGTGGCACATGAAATTCCTTGTAGGGGAAACATTGGAGAACCAGAACCAGCCTTGCTTCCCACACTGCTCATTTGTGAATTCTTTCCTATTAATAGAGTGAAGCACTGCAAAGCAGTTTGACCTCCTAGAATAGACTGAGGTTAAAAGGAAGCACTAGGCTTTAAGCTCAAAAATTCTCTTTTCCAAAAAGGATATGAGGATTCCTGTGTTGACCTGATGAGGGAGGCAGCTTCCACAGAGCAAGGGGAATGAGCAGGGAACAAAGATTCTCACCAGTACAGACTCACCCCAGGTATTTAGGTGGCATCCAGTGAGCAGTCCTCAAACTTCATCTAGATCAGTAATGCCTAAGGAGGAAAACTTCTTCTGGTTCATACACACTTGCATAATTCCATTGCATACTGAATTCAAATTTATAAGAGATAAAATAATGATAATCTTTTCTCAGTTTGTGGAAATAATTTTATTTAACAGCAGAACTCCAGTGAACAGTTACGTCAATACCTCTGTGATTTAGAAAAAAATAAAAATTATTACCAAAACCGAAACCAGAATATTTAAATTAAAACATCACTATATAATAGGTAGAAGCTCGGAGAGAATCCTTGAGGAAGGGGAGGGAATTCGATGCTCAGAGTGTGCTATCAAGGCACCACCTGCAAGGCAAGACCCTTTACAATGTGTGAAATTTGAGGAACAAAACAGGAAATGCCACCATTAAATAGAAATACTTCCAGCCATTTCAAAACCTAGCACTTAATTATTCCAGAAACTCAGAGCCATGCTCAGAGTAAGCACAGGAGACAGAAGTGTTCTCCACTCTTGGTTCTACCATGCACTTACTGTGAAACCAGAGGAAAACTGCTTTCTAACCTACCTGTCTACCTTACGAAGCCAATTCAATGTTCTCATTTCCTATGTGGCTACAAAAGAGGCAGCTATTTCTATTCAACCAAGTCGGTCTACTTCTGTGTGAAGCAAAGGCTTCTTCTGCCAGGACATCTGTTTCTCTACCGCAATGATCAATGAGAAAAGCACAGCCCTGGGAACAGTAACTGTTAATTAGTAGCTGTTGCGGATCAGCTGTGGCAGGAGGAGGAACAGAAGGTGACTGAGGTCCCACAAAACAGTACCTTAAATTATTTTTCCAATTTGTCAGAATTAGACTGACAGAACTAAATAACCCTTTCCAAACAGATACCAAAGGACCTAGCCATCAGACTGTTAGATGTACTTTATATTACTAAGCCTCTCAAAGTTTTTCATTAATGAAAGCCTGAGCAAGTAAGAGTTTCAAAAGACTTCAGGAGTTTTTGCTTTTTTTGTAGCTTGATAAAGTTGTAGAGAAACAGAAAGAAACTCACAGACGAATGCTGGAGCAACTTCTAATGGTAGAAAATTCGCACAGACAGACACTGATTGAACTAGAAGAGGAGAAGAGGAAGCACAGCAAATACATGGAAAAAAGCGATGAGTTTAGAAACTTCCTGGAACAAGAACGTGAAAGGTAAGGTTACCTCTTGGCATAGTACTAAGAAATACCTACAATTTAACATTTCATCTGAGACTTTGTCCACCTTCTTGTTCTGCATCCCCTAAAAAATCAGAAATTGCAGAATTGTATTTTCAGAGTTCAGCTGTGAAAACATGACGAATTCCTCTTAAACAACAGCAGTGTTTACATCTCTATAAACAGGTGAGGTAAGTCAAACGGTGAGCAGATTAATCTGCACTGTGGTGAAATGCCAAGGACGTCACACTACAGAGAATACAGGGAGATAGGCAAATGTGTAAAGGTACAACCAACATGAAGCAAGTGAACCTTTCAGCATGTTTAAGATGCTCAGTGAGTAATGGAATATGAAGTCAGGCGTGCAGCCTTTGATGGCAGATGAAAAAGACATGAGGAAAAGTAGAAGGTGTTTGGACAGACCATAGAAATTCAGAGTGAGGAAAGCAAAGGCAGAGGAAAATTTACAGAAAGTTTGGAAAATAAGAATGCCATAAAGTTTTTATATCAGGATTGGCATGAAAACCATAAATCCAACTTCACCTTTAAGTGTAACCTAGAAGCACTGCAGTTTGTTTAAGCACAGTGTGAGAGTTTCACTACCAATTCTCAGGAATTAGGAAGACTATCATGTCATTTACTGTCTTTTAAAAAGCCACTTTAAACTGTAGCTTCTCTGAATCTGCAGTAAAACTGAACACATCCTAAGGGGAAAAAAAAAAATTATCGAAGAACATTTCCTATTCCCTGGATAGCTGCACCAGAAGATAGGAGAATATTGTCTCTGTTTCCTTTTGCTTAGGAACAGCTTCCAGATGGAAATGTTTGGGTGTGAGAACGTCAAGCCTATTCTAAACTCACATTATGCACAGATAATTCTTCCTCTGCTTTGCCTGTGAAACATCATGTTCCATGTATTTTGGCAGTGTTCACCCTTTGCACTACACCTCTCTCCTGCAGGTCTATCAAAGATAGCACATATGCTTCCCACAGAGCACACAGCCCTATTTATGGATTGCATTTAAAGTTGCTGGGCAAAAAAGAGCCCCTTTGCTTCTCAGAGAAATGTATACAAATGCAGGCAAACACACACAAAAAAGCACATACCAAGTCCCCCCGCGAGGCACAGAACTGACTTTTTTTATCTAAGAACTGCTTTTGTGAAGCACTATCACATCAGGAACCAAAACCTGAGATGAATAGAAGTTTTCACCTCTGCTGCCTTTTTCTCAAAAACTATGAGACCCTCATCTCTTAGAGACAGAGCTAAACAACTACAGTTGCTAAAAGTGGCAAAATGTTACATCAGACACGTGTGCTCACACAGCATGAAAAGCAAGCTACACAGAAAAGACTCAGCTACACAGAAGACACAGAAAGACTCATACACTGGAGTCTGTGGATTTTTTTTTCTTGTGAAAACAGGGTAGGCATGGGACTGAAACTCTCTTCCCTGCCCTTCCTCCATATTCCCCCCAGTAAGCCCATAAAACGTATACCATTATTGTCTGCAACATTCAGTCAATCTGACTGGAAAAAAGTGGAACGGGGGAGGGGAAATACTGAGGTGCCTAATGAGACCTTAGAGGATGTAATAATAGATTTCAGATTAAATCTCAATTTTTGTATTTTCTTTGGAGGACGTGTTTTATGTGGAAAACCTTAAGGGGGTGTGATGTCACATATTGAGCTGATTCCAAAACGTTTGCCAAGTAATGTCACCATCAAGAACTCCACGCAATCTGCCGTAACAGAAAAGAGAAATCCAAACCCCAAACAAACAAACAAAAAAAACAACAAACCCGCCTCCCCCCCAAANACTCAGCAAGTTAAGGCACAGTTCTTCCAACGTTAGCCTGCTTGACCTGACATTCAGGACACACACTGCAAAGTGACCTTTTCTTCAGTTTCAAAAGCCTTAGTCCAATTTAAATCTTCTCAGGATGCAAATTTTGCATGTTGATTAAGAACCAATAGAACTCTATGAAATGTTTCATATATAAAGCAATGACAAATGAACTTTTGCTCCCTCCACAATTCCTCTGAAAATATCATGGAGTTTTAAATGTTACGTAAGCAGAGTCATTCCCCCATTTTCTGAATACTGAAAAGAAATGAAGGTATGAGTGGAAGAAACCAGTCATGGGTTCCTTGGGGTACAAGGGTTAAATTGGAGGAAAGGAAAACAATCTCCCAATGTGTAAGTGCATCCCATTTTCAGACTTTCTAATGGACTCTCAACTACACAAAGGCCAAAGCTTTATTATGAACATACACCCATTAAGTAAGTGAATGTTTTTCAACACAACAGGAAAAAACAGCAATTTGCTCGTAAGCAATGTAACAGATTTTTAAAAGCAGTTATGAAAAATTATAAAAAGGAATTCAAAACTGTTCAGGTTGGTACAGCAGCAACTAATATCTTAGGTTTAAAGACCGTCTACTAAGATGAGGAGTGTTTTTCTACAGGGAGGAAAGCCATCATAATGTTTTGCTTTAGCTCTTAATTCACACTCACAGAACCCATATAGAGAACATAGTCAAGAGAAGATAACACAATTATTTACATATGAGAGAACCCTAACATTTCCTAGAAGGAAACTTACTCCTTACGCTCTAAGCGAGTGAAAAAAGCTAAGCTAGCTAACCAAACACTATACCACTGTATCAGGCGTTTCTTCTAAAAACATTAAGTAAAGGGCATTTTCAGTGATACGATAAAAGTTGTTATTATACCCATATGAAGGGTCAGTGTTCATCAAGCATAAAAAATAGAACCTAACCTGCAAAAGTCTCGCAGCTGTAGTCTCTCATCTAACAAAACACATAAAACACTGTGGTTGATGCTTCAACTGCTGCACCCCTCAAGGTCAGTCAGTTAATACGATGTGCTGTTGAGTGATACAGGCTAGAAGGGATCTGCGGACGTCTCCAGCACAACCTGCTGAGTGTAGGGCTACCTTCTCAGTCGGATCAGGTTGCTCAGACCCCTGCTCAGCTAACTGTTGGAGATGCCCAAGGAACAGCGATTCTTTTGGCTGCCTGGGCTCTTGCTGCAGTCTTTGCCATCCTCACTAGGAGACCTCTTTCCTCAGTTTCATGTGTAGGCATCATTCTTGTCTGGATTCTGCCCCACGTTCAACTGAAACTGCTCTCATTAAAGGCTCAATAACTTCCCTTCTGGCAAACCTCTGAACCTAATCCATTTTCAACGTCTCTGATCTTTTCACTGCCTTGGACACAAATGAGTTTTAAGCACTTTCTTGCCATCTTACCCACACAGGGTTTCTGCAACTCCAGCTAGACTCATTTCTTTAAGTGTTTCCACAATGTAATCTGAGTTGGAAACTTCTCATTGTCCACTCCTGCTCTGTTCACAGGACTCACCAGGTCTTATTTTTTTAGGTCTTCTCTTTTATCATTCTCTGTGCTTCTCACAGAAACTCAAAGCCATCCATTATCTCTATATTAATGTCTCAAATATATTCTGACCGCTATCACAAAAACAAATCTCACCATTTGTGAGCAACCTGCCATCATCCTCAATTCCATGAGAATAGAAGGAAATGCATTTTTTTAATCTCCCTGCCCTTGGCTTCATTCTTAAGATTCTCTAATACCTCAGCTCTTAAAACTGGGGTAACAAACTCACACTGCTTATCATTTGGCCTGTCATACCTAGGCACATTTTCTACATGACCTCAATAATTCTTTTTCGTAGCACCTCCAAGAAAATAAAAAATAAAACCAAACCAACCCTCCTCCCCCAAAAAGCAAACCAAAACACCAAACCCACACAAATAAACCAAACATATCTTTCTGTCCATTCAAATAACTAAATGCATTTACAGCCCCTCACTTCAAAAATACTTTTTTATCATTCCCACATTAGCTATTTCACCCCTCTATGTCTCTTCACTGGATGCGCTCTCATTACTGCATTAAAGCTATGTATTTCCACTTGTGTACCTTTACAGTACACCCATGCTCTCTCATACAGTGTTATTACATGGACTAAACATCTGTACCCAAATTAAATCATATATCAAGACATTATAATACTGCTCAGGTATTGAGTAGGTAAGAAATGTGTTTTCATATTCTAGGTAAAGTGGCTTGCTTTGGTTTTTTGACAGTATCAGATGAAATTAATTGCTACACACAGTAGGTCAAGTGAGAATGCTTGAAAACTGGGACAGGGCATCAAGGAGAAAAGGAACCATCTCAGCTAAAAGGTGAAGTGTGTTAGTACGTTGTCAGCATGTACTTTTTATTCTGACACATTCACACGTTGGAATAACAATATATTGCATACCCAGCTCCAGAAAATTCAATATTCTGTAACAGTGGGTATAGTTAATATTTACTGGTTTTCTTAATGAAGCCAATTAAATATTATAAGCAGCAGGATCTTATCTCTATAGAAAGCTACAGTAAAAATAAACACTGTCGACTTATTTATTCTCCATGTGTTACCAGCAGTTTTTAATTTCATGCACACTGAACTATTGTTGTAGATTGCATTGTACTCAAATGCAATCATTTCCTTTTAGCTTTCTGGCAATGAGTTATATATATTACATATGCCTGAGACTATGTCTTGCAAGTTGTGAAATGGATGCCAGATCTCTGTACATTTGACCTTTTTCATGGGTATCTAGTGTTTTGTAGGTGAACAAGAGAGACCTGCCACAAGCAAAACATTAGCATTCTTATTCTGTATTACACCCCAATGGGACAGTTCCACTAATAATACCACTGAGGCTCAAAGACAGGCTCAAGGAAGTGATGTACACAGATTAATTACCTCATGCTCATACGTGAAAAACTATGTACCGTGGCACTACATAACTTTCAGCAGATGTTGTGAAATCAAACCCTTGTCAAAATTCAAGGATTTAAAGATTTCTACAACAGTTTCTGTGCATGATGGAAGGCTAAAGTACTTTATCTTAAAGCAAATAAACTAGTAAAATCCAGGTTAACAAAGGGGTTAAAAAAAACAAAACTGTTAAATAAGTTCCTGTTATGTTTATTCAGAACAAAGAGTAAGAATAAATACAAAGAGAAACAGGGCTTTCAATTCAGTGTTAACACAACTGAGAAATTCTCTAGATTCATGGTGCAATTCTAAATTATTCCACCTACTGTAATCCACAAGCAGATGCAAGATCTAGGTGACAACCATTTCTCATGCAACTCCACTTCCATTGGTGGAATGACAGAGAGAAGTGAGGCTTATATTTATTTTTTCTGAATTCTGAGCACATAAGATGCCTGTTCACTGCTTCAAGTAAACTGTCACAATTACCAGCCAATACTATCATTGCATACTTTGAGGCTGTGGAGAAAACAATGGAGAACCATAGTCAAACAACGTTCTCCTACATTGCTACCCTCTCTCCCTTCATGAGTGGGGCATAAATTCTTCTAAAAGGGGTGATCATGGAAAACAACCCTGGTGATAACTCTGGTCAGCACTTTCAACCATACTATCATATTTCTAAAATGGCAAGTCTCAGAATATTTATGGCTCTTGTAAATCAACACCGACTCCATATACTCTGTTTGGAACCTAACCAGTGACCAACACAGACAACGAAGCACTGGCCAAATATGCTCACGGTGAGGCACTGCCCTCAGTAATGGGGCACTCGCTCTAGTCACCAATTTACATTTCCAAATAAGACTGCGCATGCTGCTCCATGTGCAGCTCCATGTGCAGCACAGCATAACTAGTCTAATCATAAGCAACAATAGAAGCGGATAACTGCACCAAGACCTGTGACCAAAAAAAGACACGGTGCACTTCTGATTCATTGCAGGGTGGGGCTGGGAGAGAGGGAGAAATTGGCACAGGATTTTGTAACGAGAGTTTGAAAAGAAAACACACAACATCAGATAGAGAGGAAAAGCTATAAATTGTTCTCCAAGACAGAAAGTTTGACACTATCATAATAATCCAGAACAAAATATTGCTATGGGAAAAGTTATACCCCTGTTCGAGTGTGGAGGAGGAGAAATCTGAAGTGAAGACCTTTCTCGTAGCGAAAATTTTCAAGTGACTTATTTGTGCTATAATTAGTGTCATATCCTAAGAATGGGCAAGAGAAAAATGGCCATGAGAACAGAGAATGCTGGTCATACAGCAGTTATCAGGACCTGTGGTCTAAACTCATAACCAAGCTTCCCATGGCATACTATGAGCTTCAACACAATTAAGCCCAGCTACAAAATCTCTATATATACATATACGTATATACATATACGAAAGAAGCATGCATCTTCTCACTTGCACTTCCTTCCATGCCATGCTAGCCTCCTTCCTCCTCATAACCTGGGAAAACACCTGGAAAGCACCAGAAAATCCTGTGGAAAAGGAAATAAAACCTACCAGAAAGGGAGCCCACAAACCCTCCTTTGGGTTGCAAACCCAATTTGGTTTGCATGCTAAGAATTTTAGGGTTATCAGAAAATCCTTAGTACTGTAAACTTCATACTGATGTATAAATTTATGACTACTAAGATGACTTTCAGGAATGTTCAGATCCTATGACTTGCATTTAAGTCATCAGGAAATTGGGACATCACTTATTCAGATGTTTAAACAAGATTTCAGATGTTTCTCATTTTAAAAATTTATCTTACATCCAACTAGGGAACTAAGAAGCAAGACACACTCCCTGAAATCCTAAAATTCTCCTTTTTTTTCAATAGTCTTGCCAGCTAAACTCTGGATGTCTTCGTGTTCTGTCAGACAGCAGAATGAGTCAGTCTGTCCCTAACTGGCCTTCTAAAAAGGAAATTGAGAAGTTTGATGACATATTTGGATAAACACACTCATTGGATAAAGTTACTTAACTTTTTATATCTCTTTAAGTTTGCTATAAACCTTCAAAATCCTTATAGACTAGATTTAAGTATAGCCAATAAAAACTATATATTGTAAATAAACTTAATGAAAAGCACTATATTAAAACTCAAAGGACCTTGTAAACATACTCATCAAAGCTTCACCATTGTAACTCAGCACCACATCCATAAATCCATGTTATTAATTGCTAGTCATCCACAAGTCTTATTGAAATATCAGTCCTATATAGATCATCTTTGGTTCAGAACCCAGTTTTCTCATGGTGTATGAACAAAACCTAACAGCCAACACTGTAGCTTTGACTGAAAGAACAACGAATACACCCAGAGTTTATACAGTTCAAGTCTCCTGAAAAGAGAGTGAAGACTACTGTTATCATCTGCATGCATTTTAGTCCTCCCCGAGTGTTCTATTTGGCCTAGAAATAAAGGATGGTTGAAATACATAGTACTGAACCTATAGATGGGCACAAAGACTGAGCTGATTTAGCTTCATAAGCCTCCAGTTTACCAAAGGAGATTTAAAATACCTTTTTGGAAAGCATAATTTCTTACAATAGTGAACATCCAACAAGCATGATGTATATAGAGTTTTATTAAAGGGATGTACATTAGAGATTCAAGATCCTGATATGTATGAATTCCCATCTCTTTAGCTCTGTATGAACTTCAGATACAAAGAAAGAAAAGAAGGCATTCCAAACAACAGAGCTTTTCCTTAATTTTCATAAAAGAAAACATTTATTTTACATTCATTATATATTAGGCTGTTTTTCGTACATACTTAAAAGCCTTATCAAATTTTAAGATTAGTCAGGTCTAAAATTCTTGTCTGTAACTAATCTTAAAATTAAGTTAATTTCATGTCATATCAGATTTCACTGCCAGCATTTCAATAAAACATGCAGTTTAACGCTTACATATGTAAAGAGCTGAGTCTTGAAACAGTATACACAATCTGGCTCTTGGGTATTTTGACTACTAAATGAAAAGATAGTTGGTTTTGTGATACCCAGGAGGCATTCAGAACATTTCTCAGAGAAAACTGAGAAGGAGATGATTATGACAAAAATAACAAGCTATGAAGGAATTTGCAAAGTGCTTGAAGACAAAATTAGCTTTTTAGCCACCTGACTACAAGACTGTCTCCATGGCTACACCTTTGAAGTGATCCCAGTACCAGGGCAGGTTCAGGCAGCAAAGTAGCATTTCAGAAAGTAATTGGGAAAATGATGCAGGAAGAAGGGGTTCAGTTGTATTGGACTTTGTAAAGACTTCTGGAATGGGATGCACAAACTCTACCTAAAATAACACAAGAATAGGCTGCTGGTATTTAAGTTTAAAATGAAGATGAAAACTGGTTAAAACTAGCAGAAAGTTGGCAGGTGCAAAGGTGTGTGCAGCTCAGGATGACACATCAATTAGGGATGCAATCATTAAAACTCTGTATTCTTGGAAATAAAGCATTGAAGTAGCTAACAAAGTTCAACAAGAATAGCAAAGCTCTGTCTAACCAAACAGCATTTCAAGCAAGCAAAATTAAAATAATAACAATAATAAAAAAAAGCCAACAGCCAAAGAACAAAGGTGCAAGGGGTTCCTACACAAATGCAAGTCCAATAATCCAATGTAAAAACTAGACTGTCTAGTTTTAAACATGGAGATGAATAGATTGTTCTTCTCAAAGTGTGTGTGAAGAAAATACTCAACATAATATGATTATACTATTGATAAAGTATCTAAATCAAAGTAAGAATACTAATTATATTGACGTGGGCTCTGTAAAGCTATAATACAAAAAGGAAAGCACAAAAGTGGAGAGAGTGAAATAATATAAATATATTTAACTCTGTAAAAACATACTCAGACTTTCTGTGAGATGAAGTTCATTTACAGATAATCATATAAGTGCTAGGCTACTGACTGTCAATCCAAAATGATGACACTTACCACATAGTGATGAGAGGTAGAAAGGGCAGAAATCTGCAGTTACGTTTACATGCTGGATAAATGTCACACTGGAGTGTAACAAAAAATAGCTATTTAAATACTCTTAACTGTAAAGCTTCTAATAATAAATTTCAATAGGAGCAGCAAGTTATGGGTTTTGTTCCCACTGGAACCATGTACTAACCTACAGTGTAAATACTGAAATGCCAGAGTTCTTAAATTCAACCTGTTTGAGGTAAGATGGAACAAAACATAAAATAACTACCATAGCTAGCTTTAAGTTGGATATATACACATAACACTAATGGAAACTAATCAAACAAAGCATATAAAAGACTAAACCCCTTGAAGGCATCACAGAACAAATTAACACCACTGACAAAGCAGATTCCATGTAATTGTGTATCAGCAAATCAAAAGCAAGTAAAATAATCTTCCCAAAGCCAAATAACCAACTTAACAACAGAATAAATAAAGTATTAAGACATCTTAAAGGGGAAAATACGTGCAAAGATAACACAAGAGCAGAAACACAAAGAAATAGAAAAGCTTAAAGCTTAGGTTAAAATCCATCCATCCATCCAAAGTGGGAAGTCTACATCCGACTCAAAGTGGAGAACATTGAATTGCTCTGGATGTGCTTCTCTAAACACTGTGGCATAAAATTAATTTGGTTCATTTTCCACAACCATAGGTCTTTTACATTTGTGTTTTTCCCTAACTGACAGTATTGGATTCCACTGTGTGGGAAGTCAAGGAGGTTTTCACATTAGACTCTCTTTATTGAGAAAGAGTATGGGGAGCCATCTGAAGTTGAGCTGATAATAGAAACAGCCTTACAGCAAATTTGTACAACACAAAGTAACAATCTTCCTAGCACCATACCAGGACTGAATGGTATTTAAATATTTTTAAAAGTTGCACAAGAAACTGATGAACAATTAGCTGGTGGATAACTCAATCCTAAAAAAAAAGCCACAGAAATGGGAGGCAGCCCTAGTTTTTAACAAGAGACTCTAGGAATAACTCAAGCAGAACTCAAGACCAAGTCATTTGATTCACCAGCTAATTAGAAAAAAATGTAGTAAAGAGGAGAACTGACAGACATCAGGCAAACTTGAAATACGCCAGCCAGTTGAAAGGAAAGCAGAATTGTGTGCCAAATCTGCCCTCCTTCCCTATCTGTCCTTAACCTGAGTAATGCTTTGCCCTTCTATCATCCTATTAACCCTGGTATCTGCACTGAATCAAGACCAACCGAGCTCACAGCAGTTCATTTACCCCTTTCCCAGCAGGAGTATGTTTTTCATACACTTTGACACGCATTAAAACAAAACTTAAGTGTTTGACTAGTTACATACAATTGTTTGAAATAGATGTTTACATAGGCCAATTCTTAATTGAGTTTCTTATGGCTATGTGCCTATCCATCATCATCCCATTTTCTCATCTCCCAGCTAATTTCAAATGAAATGCTAGAAAGAAGCAAAACATCTAAACTATGAAATGCCTACAGGGTTCTTGAAGCCATATATCTTTTAGTGTCCAGGATATTAAGCAAGAGTCCAGTTTGACCCCGTAAAAGTACATTGCTGAAAATCTTGGTGTTCATCCTAACACGAGGGAAAGCCCAGTAGCCTGCACATAATTGCACACTAAAAAAATCCAGACAAGAAACAAACTTCTACAATTAATTTTGTTTCACTATACAAACAGTGGTGGTTTTTTTTCCCTACAGCAAATAATGCTGTTTTCACAAACCTTACAGGAACAGCTGCCTATTGCTACTACACCCAAATGAAGAAGTAAAATAAGCCTCTTGATTTGCTATTGCAAAAGCTGAATATTTGGATAGCTGTAGAATATCCCAATCTTCAATTATTCCTTCTTTTCTTTCTAAGAACCAAAGAATGAGATTATAGGAACCCATACAAAAGTCTCCTTTCTCTAATGAAATATTTAGTCAAATTTTCAAGAAATAAGTTCTAGTGTGTGAGGTCAAAGTTTCTGGACAGCTTAGCTTTCACTCTCTTAGAGAACTGCAGACAGAGACAGACCTTTCCAATGCATTCAGGCAAGCAGCAGTTCATAACAACTACAGGGGAATGAAGATGCTGAGCTCACTTGAACTGTTAGGCTTCTAAAAATTATTCCAAATAAAGCAGAGCTATCTCTAAAAAGAAAGGTGAAAGGCTATTAGTTTTTAAAAGAAAAATACTGAAACTATCTTTGAATATGTTTATCTTACAAAAGGCTTGAGAGAACATATCGCAAGTGCTCTTCAGTCGAATCTGTTGAATCTTGTTGAAAAATCAACAAGGCAAAATGTATATGATGAATGTTTACAATGCTGAAATAACTTCAAGAAGTAGGACACAGGAGTACTTGGATCCCAATACAAGAAGACACTAAGACCATGGTTGCAGGAAAAACCATCCTGAACCATCTGAATACCATTCCAGTTTTTGTAGCAACCAGACATCTACCTTAATTAAGAAACTTCATGTTATCTTGTTTGTTCAGCTGTTATAATTACAGCAGGAAAGGGAAAAGCTGATGATTTGCTGTATAACACTGAACAAGTTGTTATGCTTCCTTACTTAACCTCACTTTCCTCAAATGTAAAATGGAAGGATGACACAGCACTGTAAATCATTACTGCTGCCAAGTCTTATTAACTGTCATTGTCTTATGTATTCTTCCTGAATGCAAGACAGTACATACAGCTATGTGCTACAGTTCATAAACTGTATACTAAGCAGACATATCTATGAAAGCACCGCACATTGGTTCTTTTTTTCTCTCTCTTTTTTTTTTTTTTTTTAATTTATTTGGTTTGATCTATCTGTCCTTAAATACTTCAGTTCTTAGTATTACAATAACTCATTTGCAGCTCCTTTTTGACCCTTGTCATCTGCTCTACAAAAGGTACTATTTTTGCAGTCATTATGGCCAAAGAGGTATTTTTTGGTTGCAGCGCAAAAAAAGAATCCTAACCTTCATTTTCTTTTCAGATAATATTTCTGTTTCTCCATTCTTATACAAGTTATCCAGACTGTCTTACAATAGGTATATTACATCCCCTTTTAGTAAGCTTCTTAACATGGAGCAAATTTTGCCCTCCTAGTGCTAATGCTCCCTTCTCTGCTTTTGACTGTAGCCATAAACAATGTTCAGGAAAAAAAAAGGAAAATTTTGTTTCATGTTTGACATTAAAGGCATGATTTGGCTTATAGATGAAGACATCTAAAGTAAGCAACTTTGTTCAGATGTCTCTGTTGGCACCTAAATTGGGAGCTCTGGTCCATGGCAACACACTCATGACAACTCCACTCAACTGACTGAAGAGAGGTGTCTTCTCATGGACTAAAATCCCACTTTAAGAGTGGTAACATGGAGATAACTGATCTAGGCTCACTACTCCTTTCTGTAACCTCTCTTTGAATAGGCAATTTGAAAAATAAATCTTTACTGTGCTGTTTACTGCATCTATAACAAAATAATTTGCAACACAGTTTCTTGTACTTCTCCCTCATCTGCTGGTATTGACCACTGACTGACCCAGCTTTACCACTTAGAGAATCATAGGATGGTTAGAGTTGGAAGGGACATTAAAGATCAAGTTCCAATCCCCCTGCCATGGGCAGGGACACCTCCCACTAGACCAGGTTGCTCAAAGCCCCATCCAGCCTGGCCTTAAACACTTCCAGGGATGGGGCATCCACAGCTTCTCTGGGCAACCTGTTCCAGTGCCTCAAGACTCTCACACCTATTGCATCTGCCCGTTCAGATTTCTTACCATTTTACTTCTGTTTACACAACCAAATTTCACATTTCGGTTCCTAAGGAGGAAAAATCATCTTTTGGAAGACAGAAATATCTGAAAACTACAGATTTTATAGAAGTCTATTAACTTCCTTTCCGCACTCTGAGTTTGGAGCAAGTTGAATGTGATGGCCAGATATGCAATGTATGGTGGAAGTTACGTCAAGTCTCAGTTGACAGTAAAAGATAAAACGGTTAAGAAATTGGTGCTAAACCAACATGGTTTAAAAAAAAAGAAATGTGAGAAAGAAAAAACCTGAGGTCTTAGATTCCTGCTGTCTTTTTCCATTATTCAAGTTCAGATATCCTTATTTATCATGAAAGGAAATATATAATGACATTTTCATGCGAAAGGGGAAAAAATACAATCAGTATTTGATTTCTAGCTGTTTGGCTAAGTTTAAAGTTACATTAAGAACCTGAGGTTTGTCTGAACATTTACTTTGTAAAAACTCTGAGTAGAGAAGCTAGCACAATAAACTGCGTGTGTCATTGTTGTCTGTGTACATTACAGGTTTTGCCTGTAATTTACATTGCCATAGCTCTCTGCAATGAGCAGCTGGCCAAGAGCCAAACAAAAGTGAGTAATTTAAAATATTCAATCAGTTACATTCTGAGACATTTTGTTTAGTGTTTAATAAGCTCTCCAGGGATGGAGAAATTACTAGAGCATATTGTCTTGAAGTGAACTAAAATGGTGCTCTCTCATCACCGCATTTTTGGGAATTTGACATTAATGCATTAGATGAACATAGGTCTGTATATATATGCACACATACATATATACGTGCTAATATTTTTGTATATATGTACATTGGGATACATTTTATTTGACAGTTTTGTACATCTGATGTTCTTTACTACATATTATCATTGAACTGAAATGTCCATATTCAGTAAAATTTCTGTACACATTTATATATTCACTTGTCAATTTACTCTCTCTGTAGGGTTTCTTGTTTTATAAATTACAAGAGGACAAAATCAAATGCATCATAGACGATGCACCATGAATGGAGACAGAAAGCTGTTCAGGAACTGTTCTTTAGTTACAGAGAAAGAGAGCCTCTATTAGCATAAAAACACAGTAACTCCAAAACTAAGAGAATATTAAAAACTTTGTGATTCTTTCAGTGATAATCAGGTCATGACACTCATTTTTACCAGAAGCTTCTGAGCCCAAGAACATAAGAAATTCTGCTGAGCCTTTAGATGCAAAACAAAGGCACTGAAATTGTTAACAGTTGTTTCTGAGGATTCAGCAGCAAGCAGGAAAAAGAAGGGAAAATTCAACTGAGATCAAATACATCTCATCTTAGAAATCAAAATGAGACATTATCATAGAACAAATCAGTCTGCCCCTGCTTACCCTACAGTTTGGCTCCTTTGCTTTTGTTAGGCATTCTATGTCAGTCATTGTCAACAGTTCTGATACTATACTAGAATATGTGTCCTACAGCAGCATGTAGGGTCTGATTTCAACACATCATTACATGAGACCCAACCTGGAGCACTGGATCCAGCTCTGGGGCCCCCAACCAAAGATTGACATGAATCTGTTGGAGTGGGTCCAGAGGAGGGCCACAAAGATGATCAGAGGGATGGAGCACCTCTGCTATGAAGACAGGCTGAGAGAGCTGGGGCTGTTCAGCTTGGAGAAGAGAAGGCTCTGGGGAGACTTTATAGCAGCCTTCCTTCCCCCTGAAGGAGCCTTCAGGAAAGATGGAGAGGGACTCTTTATCAGGGTGTGTAGTGACAGGACAAGGAATAACAGCTTTAAACTGAAAGAGGGTAGATTTAGATTAGATATTAGGAAGAAGTTATTCAATATGAGGCACTGGAACAGGTTGCCCAGAGAAGCTGTGGATGTCCCATCCCTGGAACTGCTCTAGACCAGGTTGGATGGGGCTTTGAGCAACCTACCCAGTGAGAGGAGTCCCTGCCCATGGCACAGGCGCTGGAACTAGATGATCTTTCAGGTCCCTTCCAACCAAAACCATTCTATAACTTCTAAGTTTTATTTAAGACCAAAAGGGAGGTTGGGCCATTCCATATAAATGCATTTCAGAATACCCCGAGGCTGTTAATTGAATGTGGTTTCTTTAATTACACACCTTAAGAAATTCAGGACACCACACAAGGTCTAAGGAGCAGACAATATTGATGCTTCTCAAAAATATGGCATTTAATCAGTTGTGCAGAAGAACAGTGCACAGGCTGGAGGGTTCACCATAAGGGATGATTGCTTATCCTTTGAGACATGATATTCATGCTTGTCCCATTCTAAAGGGTGTATATACATATGTCATCACACAGGCAACAACTGATTCTTTGAAATAGCATCTGCCCAGCTGCAGCTCTACCTGTACCTTAGCCACCAGCTCAACAGAAGGCATGACAGCTCTCATGGCCTCCAGCTACAACTTCTGTCAGAGCCACCAACATTACCCTGTAGCCTCTAGCCAGTCTTTTCACAGATGTTATCAACATCCTTCCTGTCACAGGAGGATAGTTTTATTTAGTACCTTAGTGAAGTTGGGGTCTTATCTAGAAGTCTGCATCAGGACTAAAAGGAGACTGTATACATATACATGTACACATACACTTCCCTTCAGTCAGCTTATCTCTTACCAACATCGTATCAGTGAGCTGTAAAGGTATCAGCAAGAAGTAGAGTACTGAATCCAATTAGGATATTTGCAAATACATTCTGAAAGGTACTTCAGGTATCCAATAACTTCTTCTAAATAACTGTAAATGCCTTTGAACCATATCTAGGAGAGAGCAGGTTGTGAAAAGGAATCAGGAAGGCTTAAGGAGAGAGTAAAGGAACAAATTAAAAACAGAAGCGAAGAGATTATTCTACCAAATTGGAGCAAAAGTGCTTAGACTTTCTCTCAGTTGTCCAACAAAATCTACAATGGGGCTGTTTAAGGTCCAAATCCCTGTGTCTCCCCACATCATATGAAAGGTCAAAATACTGATGTTCCTTATAATGCACGTGCCCTCCAATCTGACAGAAATGTTCATTTCATCCAGGAGGACAGCCGAGAAGGGACTACAGGCTAGTAGGACAATTCATAAAGCCCACATGGGACTCCTTCAGGAATGACAGTGAAAGCAAAAAATCCTGGTGAACTGTTCTGGCAGGCCATGCACAACCCCGTGGTCACAGACTGGCTTTCCTGATCTGAAATGAGGTTTTGGAGAAATAAATTGGGAGGAGATATTTATCAACCAAAAGCTTCCAGTTGTCCTTAAAAGCATAAACTTGGGATGAGGTCTGGCACAGGGTTCCTGGGAAACTGTGCTGTATGAAATACACACCCTGCAAACCTGTAGTTTACCCGTTGTTCTTATAACTTGTACTGGCAATACGTAGCCTAGGATTAAGAAATAACTGAAGCTCTGAGAGACAGGAGGTGAGGACTCCTCCCTGGTGCTGCTGCACAGCCTTCCAGAATGCATTCTGGCACCAGGTTTGGTACCTGCACCATACACTGCTTACCAACCTCAATAAAGAATAATTTCTCATCAAAAATATCATTTAGGAATCTCTTATGTGATTTTGCCATTTTTCTTCTTTTCTCATCAAATTAGCTTAGATTTGGCTAAGCTTTATGCTTATAGATTGTCTTCTATTTGGAATGTCAACAAAATCCACAAGGATTACACGAGGCAAAGGATATGCTACACTCCCCACCACTGTCTTTTTTGTGCTGCAACACTCTGAACTGCTGCAAGTTATTGAAACAAGTCAAAAATGACACAGGATGTAACATTTACACTTTGACTGTTTAATAAACAGGAGTTCTTACTGCAAGAACAACAAGTAAAATAAAATCTCATCTCCAAGGGTATCTGTCCAATAAGAAAAACTGCAGCCTCTATAAAATGAGTTGCATCCAGCAATGTGTTGCACTTCTCTCTTATAAAAAACAAAAGTACATTTCAAAACGCCTTTTTCATTTTCTTTAGTAACATTCTGAAGAGGACAGAAAATCTCTATATGAAATTAGCAAAGAAATCCTAGAAAATACTGAAGTTAATTTTACTGAACTTAGTTTAAGCAATCTTTTTATTCTCTATTACTAAGTCACTATTAAATGGCAATGGCTGTTGTTGGTACCCTAAATACACATAAGCAAAATGAGAAGATGAAATTAGGATGTTTCAGATTCCTGGAAGGGCATGGGAGTAAAGGGAAAGGAGTTTGCAATGCCTATTTGTCAGGTATAAAAGTAAAAATGCTGACCATCATCTCAAAAGGTGAGCTAGGTTTCAATTTCTGTCACTTTTTTTTATATTGTTGAAATATTTAATTTGTTAGTCTACATGTAAGCTATTTTTATACACTTCAATTTTTCCACACTAATTAGCAAACATTCTATGAGTTTACATCTTTTAAAAACATACAAACAGTCTGCTTAAAAGGAAGTGGTACAAAATAGCATCAGAAGACATTCTAGAGCATAAAACCCAAATATTTATATAGGATCTCTATGCTAATTCACGTTGCATCCTCCTCGTAGAATATTTACAAAGTTCAAGCTATCATTTGCAATAAAGCCCCCAAAGCATTACATTTGTTGTCTCTTTAGTTCAGCCAGTGAGCTCTTCAGAGTATGCAATTCTTAATCATCTCTAGCCAAAATTTCAACATCAATCCAGAGAGGATGGGGAAGTAAACAAGAAAACTGATCCCCAAGACCCAGAGAAGAAACCCATCCTGATAAAGCAAACCAATACAGCTTACATTAAGTCCTGAAAAAACAACTCCAATGACACTGGATAAAAGGATTTCAAGAATTCTAAATTTTGAAGCAGCTCAAAATCTACCCCTGTTAAAAGTCTCATCTAAGAGCACATCTCATCTTCTCAGCATTAGAAAAGGCAGGCTGAACCCAAACAAGACTGTGATTTCAAAACCAAGGTCAATTTATGACTCTCTGCAAAACAACTTGTACCCACTGCTGTATAACAGCACAGGTACAACACACATCTGGCAGGTCAGCACTGATTCATCATGCCACTGCTTTTAGAACCAGCTAAATTGTCAGCAGTCATCCTTACAGTACATTAGGTCTTTAGATGTCTTCCTGCGTCCTGCAGAAAGATGCATCAAGTGAATTAAGAACAAGGATTTGTTAAAAGAAGGTAGGGAGAGATGCACGAACCGCTTGTTCCATGGATCTTAATTCAGAGCATCCAGCTCTTAAAACAAATACACAAACCAGCTCCTGAATTAGTTCTGAGGAGTACACTTGGCCAAAATCTTCTTGAAAATGACATATTCACAAACTTCAACATCAGCATTACTCTACTGATGCTTGACAGATTATCTGCCTGAATTATCTAATATGTAGGAAGAGATTGGGTGCTGGTTGGATATTAATTGATATTAATTGAATACACTGCAGCAAAACGTTCTCTCAAGCATGACAAGTCTTCTAGCATTTTATCCTGGTGTGATTGGGAATTCATGGAAAAACTCAAACCAACTGAAGGGTTTATGATACAAAAGGTAGTTATCTCCTTAGTGGTTACTCACTCAGAAACTGAAATTCGAACAGAACAGCAGGAGGACCAAATTTCTTTAAATGCAGTCTACAAAACTGATTCATCATTAGGAAGCAGGGCCCCAAAACAAGGATACAAGTCCTTGTCCCTTCTGAACTGCATCACTCTAGTCCACACATAATTAGTTACAGGATTCTGTGCACATGGAAGTGATTCCATCAAAGTCAACTTACTGAAAAAAAAAAACCACCTATGGGACAACTAAATGCATTTACACTTAATTAAAATAAGACATACAGAAGGTACCAAATGGATTATACTTAATAATTTTCCCAACACTTCTTTAAAAATGTCTCTTCTTTCTTGCAAACAAGTAGTACATTATTAATTTTTGATATAAAATTTAAAAAAGGGAAAAAACATGTTCCTCCCCACAAATTTGTAAAAACGAAGAAAAACCCCTAACCAACTCCATGGATTTCTACAAATTCCAGATGCATTTCCCTGGTTTTTTGCTAACATAGGTAATAAACCAAAATAAAATAAATAAGTTTCCCTTCAAAACCTTTGCTTTCATTACTTTTCCTGACAGAACTTGTGATGTCATTTACTCTGGTAAAGAAACTAGCTCAGATTTCTCAAGTTTTCAGGGTCTTGGTTGTTAAGACACAATACTAATTGTGGAGGTTGTTGCCTTTTTTTTTTTTTTTTAAAGAAGCTAGAGCTGGCTTTTTATCTATTTTTAGAAGTTTAACACTGCATACTTTCTGAATTTAAGTAAGATTGGTAAAGCATTTGTCCTCCTTCTCCCTCAAATAAGCTACATCTGCTGGCATAATGCAGCAATTTATAAATGAGTATTTCTTTGCAATCTCATACAGGACTTACCGTCTCAAAATTAAATCACTAGACCATAAAATCTTAGAGCAAGAAGAGGTCAAAGCGAAGAGCGAACAAAATTAACATGTAATTTAGTCAATTTTCCTTTTACATGCAAGGATTAAGACCCCCTCGGAGTACGGACCATAATACAACTAACCAGTTGCTGAGTTACAGTTCTCCAAGGGCTTCATCACTCTTCAGAAAAGAAGCCACACTTCTGAAGGCAAACATGGTGGGAGACTTTCCCAGGTCTTGATCAATCATTTTTCAATAGAAAGGAAACAGACTGCTTTCCTCCTAAACATTTTGCAACCACATTCTCTGGACTGAAAAGTTTTCAGCTTCAGGCAAAAGTGATTTCCTAAACACACAGTTTGC
The DNA here is from genome assembly GCA_013398155.1 of Pedionomus torquatus. Taxonomy (NCBI): domain Eukaryota; kingdom Metazoa; phylum Chordata; class Aves; order Charadriiformes; family Pedionomidae; genus Pedionomus; species Pedionomus torquatus. The sequence continues at coordinate 628,886 of VZRU01003689.1, forward strand.
ACGTCAAAGGAAGCCCTAGAGGACCAGGTTCGTTTTGACCTTCCCAACAACACTCTCACTTGAAACTGATTCTTCAACTCAAGGCGCAAAATTAAACTGAGGAAACAGAAAGAGCTACCCGTGTTTTATCCACATCACATACAGTTTGAGCCTGCATTTTGCTTACAATTGTGTGCAGATGTTTTTGCGGGGCAGAAATGTTTCTTTGACTAAAGTTAGCAGGTTACCTCAGCATGTACTTTACACTGGAAACATCATTTGGATGATGCCTGTTTCCAGGACAGCTCTTCTTTTCACCAAGCAGTAAATCTTAAGTTGCATTAACCCATAAACATTCTTGCTAACTTAACGCTTAAAAAAAACCCACAAATCTGAATATTAGAATACAGGACGTTTTCAATTTTTCTTCTCTCAAAAGGAGAGTATGAATGAAGACAGGTTTGCATTTCTGCATCCAGATTTTTCCCTCTATTCCTTGGCAGAGAGGCTCTGTACCTCGCACATCACCTTCCATTCCCTCAGAGAGCTCCTTGAACAGACATTATGAAGGAACTACAAGATATGGGCTACACATAGAAAACCTGAATAAACGGAGCATACATTTTTGTCTTTACATAAATCAGTCCCTCAGAAGTTAAGTGTACCAATTATGTGGCTAACATTAGGGCAACAAATTTTCCCTTGACTTCCTATTGCCATATGCCTGTCATTTTTTTCCTACAGTTTCCACTCACTGTTTCAAACATATGTTGCCACTTATATGCCAAGAAAGGAATCTCTGAATTGCCCCCTTCATGTATGATGAAATGGCAGACTGAATGGAGCCAGAGAGAGCACCATTAGCAGTTATTCACACTTCTGTTTTCTCTTAACTTCCTCTTCTCCAAAGTTTATTCCTCCTATGCAAGGGGATGTAGAACTATAAAGCCATCCATGACTCATGTTGCAAAATATATAGCCGCAGCCATGTAACAGAGAGGCAATTTAAAAAAAAAAATATAAAATTTAAAGGCCACCTTAAATAAACTTTTTCTTCTTTCAGTTTCCAGATGGGGGATTCTTTTGTGAATCGCTTACCCAAGCATCAACACTGGTGATCCAACATTCTTTTCTTGTAAACTCACTGCTCAGTTTACCAGTGGTTTGAAGCCTCCCTCCCTGCAACTCCCGCGTCCCGGGGTCAGCCTGGGTGCGCACTTCAAAGTTCCAGAGCAGTGGACTTCAAAAAGCATCTGTAGAACTACCCATGTTCTTCTTTTTCTCCACAAGAGAAGCCCATAAAAAGATAGTAACATACACCTAAATATCCAAGGAGGGGAAAGGATACATAAAATCTGAATACAGGGGAAAAACAGGATGCACAAACAACCAAAAAGAAAGTCACTTGGATGACTTAAGTTCCCACAACACCAAGGCATCCATGCATCTGAGGGTGGTTTCTTCTGGCACCCTGAAAATCCAGCCGAGTAACAACCCATAAGGATACAGTACCTTCAGCGTTCTAATAACTCAGCAGCAAAAAAAGCTATCCAGTAAAACATATGCCAGCAGCTACCTTTCAACCTTGCTAACATTAAACAGGGGTAACAGGAAGTTAGTCCATCAAGAAACATTTTCTTAAAACAGGTTAAAAATAACCAAGCTTTTCCAGGAGGAGTCACTCAATGACACAAGTAGATTTGTTGGACAGTCTGAAAAGAAGTTACCAAAAAAAAGGAAAAAAATTAATTAAATAAAAGAAATTAATAAACTAAATTGAATACAAATAAAACTAATGCCTTCATTATTTTCTTCTCTGATGCTCTTGAACTCATTATCAGCATCAAAACTGCCAGGTGGTAATACTAGATTTTTTTTCCTTTTCTTTTTTATTTTTGTTTGGGTCTTCTTTTGTTTTTTGTTAATGTGAGCAGATACAGACACAAGTTTTCAAAGGAAAGAAAAAAGAATCATATACTCAGTGCCAGAGAATGACTTAAATTGTGTGACCAGAGGCCAAAGAATTACCTTCTGCATCCACTTTAATTCTCAAGAGCATAATGAAAGGAATAAAGATGCACAGTCTGAAACCCAGTATTTTTCACTTTTACAGGAACATCATTAATTACTTAAAGACATGGGTTCACACTAAAAATGGAAACTATCCAACACATCTCACTTTAACAGTGTTTCACTATTGATTGACTCTACCTGGACATGGTTGGTTATTTTTACCTGTTTTTTAAACATAATTACCATCCTGCAGTTGTATGTTTGTTATTTCCTAAGTGTCCTATGAAACCAATTACAATTTCTTCACAATGCTGCTTTTTTCTTAATTCTCAGTGGTGACCCCAAGGAGGAACGATGTTATGTTCTTCTTATTCCTCTTCAATATCACAAATTTTTGCCCTTCCTGATACCAACCTCATCTTTTCTGGAAGCTCATAAGCAATTATATTTCTTGACAAATGGAAGCATAGCAGAACACAGCTCAATCCCTCATATTTATGCTGATTCAGCAGTGACAATTTAAGAAACTCTCTAATACTTACTTCCATCCCTAAAACGAACCACTTAAAGCTATTTTCAATTCTAACTTTATTCAAAAAGCATGCAAAGAAAAGAACAGTCAGCAGCGTGAAGGAGCAAACAACTGGGAAGCAGAAAGTTTCAAATGAACCACTGTTAGTGAGGGGATGCAAAAGTTTTTTGGTCCTTTTACAGAAAAAGATATATTCAGACTTCAGTCAGATAGACCAAAAGGCAGGGAAGTCACACGGCAAGCTCCACTGCTGAGAGAAATCCCACAGGCTCATGTTTTACTACCAAAATCCAAGGGGAGGTGTGGAGTGTTTGTGTTTATCAATCTTGTTTTCCTAAACACACATCATCAGCATGTGAATTTAGCTCTCCAAATTAACTAAGAATCCTTTGTCCCAATGCCTGCTTCACAACTGGTATAAAGATCAATGGGAGACTGAAACAAAAGGCTGCCTACATAACCAACTATGAGGGAGAAAATGCCATATATGCACACCCCAAATGTTCCTAAATAAAACTGCTGAGAAGTAAAAGAAAAGCAAGCTGTTAGGATGCTAACCACCATCTATTGCCTGTCCAATGGATAACAGTTGGAACTTGCCTTAATTTTATTTAATTAAAAAATTGAAATATTAGCTATACTAATTGAGCTGTCTGAATACTCATTCAAATTCTGTGCTGTGGATAAATCATAAAAAGAAAGTCCAAGAGCTACACTGTAAGTAAGAACGAACTGTCTCCTGTGAGTGGATAAAAATACAATGAAGTTTTAAATAGGTCTTCGCGGCATGTGCCTTCCTTTCCACTTGAGTATCTTAAGTATTATACACTTATGTCCCAGTTGTCATTGAAGCATCAAGATGAATATCTTGAGGCCAACACTTTAAAAATCTGTATCTTGTTTCAAGATTTTATGGGAGCACTGACCACCTGGAATTGATCTGGAGAAGAAACTGGGGGATTTTGTGAAATGACCAAATCAAATGTATTATTTCTGAGGATATGTTGGGGCAGGCATATTAACAAAAAGGTTGCCAACAGGTTCCCACTTTTCAGCAAATATATCTCAAAAGCAAAGTCAATATTGATGGGTGACTCATACTGGTGCCTCATTTAGTCTAGCAGCAGGGCAAGAGGGAAGAGGGGAGCTAAAACCCACAGCCTTAGGTTCAGTCAGTCTTTCCACTGAAGAACACCTTCTGGGCTAAAGGGTACACATACTCAAAAGCTGACTAGCGGTATTAAATTGAAAGTTTGGTGCAATTTTCCCTGAAGTCATGCATAAAATCTATGCTAAGAGTTATAGACCATCATAACATAAAGCTCAAATATTTGGTTTAGGTTCTTTTTGTTTTGTTTTTTCTTTTTTTCATATGGTCTCATTTCCCACATAGTGGGGACCTACCTATTTAAGATGAGGTTTATGAAGTTCAGGGTCATTAAAACTAGACTGAAATCACACAAAATACCACAACAATCAATAAGAGACCAAACTGGTATCATTTTCATACAGCTTGAGAACTATAAATTCCACATCAAACCCTTCACACAAAAAAAAAGTTCCTACTAAAAAACTAGATTATTTTTGAACTGCACTGATTAAAGTTGCCAGATGCATAACGATAATTTCGCATAATAATAATTTTGTCCTTAACAAGTGAATAGCTCTAAAAAGTGATTAAATAAGCTTAGAAAGAAAAATTTAATATTCCATAACAACAACAAAAAAATCTTTCTGGTATTTTTAAGTGGATTGTTTTCCAATAAATTAAAACTACAGATTGAGTGGAAATTGGTCTGCCTCCTTTGACTTCATTAACAACAGCACATGAAATTTCAGCATATTGGTCTACAAACATTAGCATTTATAAACATAAAACTCTTTTGATTCTTTTTGTTTCTTTCAATACATTTAGGTACATTTGCAGAAAAAGGTGAACTCTTTACCAATTTAAAAATCTTGTTTTCTTCAGCTACACCCTTTCCAAGTTAATCTTATCCCGTCTACTATTTCACTTCATACCTGCTAATAGGATGGCTAGGAAATAGTTAACTTTGCAAGATTACGTCTTCCACATGCAACTACCATTCAGCATCCCACCCTAAGGGTACAATCAACCAATAAAGACTTTGTTCTGATTATGTAATGCTTATATTTGATATCCCACTTGAGAACTCTTTTGGATGTAAAGACAAGTATAGCATAGTGACTTTGCAAATAAGATGATGTAATGTTACTCTGGAAGCAACAAAACATCCGAGCATGCCCACTGTGATCCACACAATTCACAAGCCCAAGCACATTTCAGTCTGAACCATGCAATTGCTGGAGAGATGTGTTTCCCTTTCTGGTTTGTTTCTCTGTAGCACTTACAAGCGTTCTGATACCAAAACCAGAATTGCATCTTTCTTCAAAACTAGTCACACAAATTTCCACCCAGAACAACCCACCTTCGTCCAGCGTTAATGGGTTCTTAAAAAATTGGAATTAAAAACCCTCTCCCAGATGGCATTCATGAGCAAGAACGTGAAAAATGTTTTCCAGATAACTTTAAGCAATGCATATCCCCAAAAGGCAGCAGTCAAAAGAACACCTGCAGGATTTTGCAATTCCTAAAAGAGAAGTTGTATGTGGAAATCCAACTTGTATCAATACACCTGTAGCTTAAGAGTTATGAAGGTGTTTCACTTGGGATTTACACTCAAATGTTGCAAGTTAACACATACCCAGTACATTCATCGTTCATCAAAATAGAAATAGTAATAGCCTATGAATGTCATAAGACCGTGCATGCACACATACAGTTTTAAAAGGACTGTCACCTCATGAGACTCTCTATATAGCAGCATTCATATTTCAAGTCAATGAAGAGGTGTTTTTCAAAAGAGAACATCCCTTACAGAAAGTAAAACTTTCAAACGATCACCAGAAGTATCACACAAAACGAAGAAATTCTACTGTCAACTCAGTAAAATGGCTGTCACTGAAGAGGTTACTATGAGTAGTGAGAGACAGAGAACAATGTCAAGGTCAGAAGAATGAAGACATACAAACAAATCAAGGCAAAGCTTTACTGGAAAATAAAATGAACCTTTTTCTTTGTTGTGAAAGAGGTGACCATTTTCAATATCCTCAATGCCATGCAATTGACAGCAACAAATTTACCCTGTTTGAAATTAAAGATTCCCAAGACGATTCCATGTAGAAATGCAAGACAGCTATTTTCCTTACTAAACTCAGATTAATGCCAAAGTGAAAAGTATGCATTTGAGACTCTGTGTGGACTACTTCCCAATTCTGGACCCCTTGCCCTGCCCATTGACCTCCCTTATGGAGCAAAAGTGCAATCACAAGTCTCTCTGCATGCCAGTAAAATGCTAAAAATGCCTCTTAATCATTCTTTCCTAGTCACTCCATTGGCCACTGGCATCTTCTAATTGTCCTCCCTCCACCTTCCAATAATCCCCTAGCGAATTTTCTTCTTTCAACATGACAAAGGCAAACTGAGACCTCACCTGACAAATATTAGCCTCTTATATTGCTTTTGGCTCCTGGATACCCTTCTGACAAGGACTGAATAGCACAAGGAGAGAAGAGAAAAGACTTGTTAGTATCTGGTGAAGCAGTTAAATTTAAAAAACAAAACAAATTTCACGGGGGGATCGGGTCTACTTGTTCCCATGCAGTTCTGAAAAGAAACAAATGATAGCTGCAAAAGGATTCACAAACGTGATTTCCCATTATCCTTTCATATTACTTAAGCTAGCAGTGTTACTCCCTGAAGCCCGTAGGAATTCACCACCAAAAATGTGTAGCTTTCCTGCTTTTGAGATACCTAAAATAGAGAAGATGCTCCTCCAAGAAAGCATTTTGCATGCTACTGAAGTGAAAGCAATGAGTCAAAGTTTGGTTAAACAGCTCAAATTCTGTGACAGCAATACACGTCACGTACAACAAAACTAACTGGAAGAAATCAACATCCTTTGGAACCATAGTCCATAAAAGCTCAGATGTATCCACAGCTCCTTTGTGTACACTTGCAAACGCAAACTTCTCAGAGCAATTACCAAAAAGTCTGGAGGCATTTCAGCGTTCACTCCCACTCAGAGCCTGCTTTCCCCAAGCAAAGCCACCGATAAGGGATTCCACAAGCCTCTGAGGTATGAGTGTTTCTGCTCCAGGGATACCTATCCCCATCAGATCTGCTCCAAGAACTCTAACCACCCACATCTCTGACCACTGAGCATACTATACATAGCAAAATCTTTCAGGCATGACTTGCATCGATTTAGATATACATGGATAGCTGCAAGTTAAGGCTCTACTTACATTCCCAAGCCCCAAGGTCACAGGCATTTTATAACTCTCAAATAAAGTGTTTATTCTCGTCAAGCTCTGTATAACCTCATGTCATTCTGGACACACCTTAGGCTTCTAGCAAAATAACTCCTCCTATTTTGGTAGAGTTGGATCCACGTATGCTCTTCTTTATTCAGCAGCAATATCCCGAAGGACTGATTTGTTTTCTGTGAAAATAGCTTTTACTCACCTACTATGGATATTCTGAAATAAAAACAAATAAAACATACAAACAAAAGAGGTAAACCAAAAATGCATCAAAGGACAAATAAACTTCATGTGTCCCAAAACACAGACGCTGTGGAGCAGGAAAACTTGAATGAAATTCTAAGAGGTCACCCACAACTAGGCCTGATTTAGTCAACACAACATAAGTTACGAATTTAGAAAATGCTTATTCTTTTGCTTCTTCTAATTCTAGGCCTCCCTCTATCATACATAGAATCCAGACACTTCTTTATGTATCACTTTAAAAGTTAAAGTAGATAATAAGTGTTGTCATTTTCCATAAAAAGGCTGCAAGTACCGTATTATAGTAACTAGAATTGCTTTCCTCCCTCTGCTCTTGCTACTGGATAGAGTTATGCACAAATATTTACTTACACATACACTTATGTAACTGTGGGAGAGGAAGACACAGGATAGGATAGGACAGAACAGATGGGACATGTGGGAAACAAACCAAAGATTAACTAATCTACCATGCTTGAATCTTTGTTCTGTAGAGTCATCTGGGAGTATTGAGGTCTATTGTGTTTTGCTATACTACCCTTGCTATGAAAACACCGCTTCATTAAAAAGATATGCAAGAGAATAGCCTGAAATTATATGTCCATTTAAGAAATCAGTTTCAATTTTTTTTTTTGAGTAATAACACAATCTGTTTATAAGACAAATTATTAACAATTATCAAATGTACCATGAGATTTCATAGCAGAAGCCACTTTGGATTTCTCTTACATGAAATGATGACTACAAGAAAGAATCCAACATACCTCTACATTTAATCAATTCTATATAGTTCACACAACATTTTATGGACTGTAACTATCTTTCATCTAATTAATACTAATCCTCATATTCTGAGCTTTTGAGTTTACTAGCCAGAGCAAACAGAAGCCAGAAAAGATGCTCTGTCAGAATGCATTTGGCTAAGTTACCAAGGGAAAGTAACAGGAAAGTAAAAGGAAGCGAGACTTCATTCTTACAACTAAAAATAGGTAGCTGAACAAAACAGATTAAAAATAAAGTACACTAAAAAGCCCCAGAAAATAAAACAGACCACAGAGCACTGGGGAAGGTTGCAGGGATGTCACCTTCAAAAGCATAGGATTTGAGGGACTAAAAAGGAGTTTTTGTCTTTCCCTTAGGTTCTGGAAGAGAATCTCCTTAAATGACTTCTTTGTGCTTGAGTACAATTTTCTACAAAACAATCTGTAGGTTATTTAAGCATTTAGTTCATCTCCTGAAAGACTTTCTTAGTAATAGTCCATCCTGTTGACATAACATCCAGAAACATGAGATAATAAAAGTGTTCCCAGATACGACACAACTTTAGTACTGCCGAGTTTAAAGTAACAGTTCTTAATACTGACATGTCTCATGCAGGCTGTCATAAAAAAAGCCAAATTAATACCCTTTTGTATTTATTCCCCTTCTTCACTCAAGGGTTTAGGGAAATTTTTGTTGCACTCTGCAGCTATGGAGTGTCTGAGTCTGCTAAATACATTTCCCCAAGCCCAAGAGACTCCTTGAATAGTACCTGCTGTGGGCAATACTAACACACACAAAAACCTACGTGGGACTACACACTAGGAGGACAAGAAATTCTATAAATACTTTTCCAGACTAGAGAAGTGAACCACACAACTAAGTCACATTTCTGAACTATGAGTTTATCAGATAGCTCAGCAATTCTGAATCCCAAAGGGATAAAAATTTTACAAGGTACATTACATCCCTAGGAATCCACAATCTAAAATGGCCTATATGGGATACATTTGCCTCTGCATTATTTCAATACAGATTCCTTGAACAGGTCTTGAAACCACCAGTAACTGAAAGTACTATGCTTTAAACAGGGACTAGTGTGTGGCCACTGAAATGACAGAGAATAAAGAAAGTCTTCTAAAATGTATTTTTAAGCAGGAATCCAAAGGGGAAGAGGGGGTGGGAATTACTGAGGCAGAAAACAATGTCTGTTGTTATGCAGGTTTCAAAACACGAACGTTGGCATCTAGAGACTCAAAGACAGGCCTGTGGGCCCAAGAGAATGTTTGTGTTTTACTCAGCTCTTGCAGGCAGCCCAACAGAAAATATTTCCTCTTTGCAAAGTTTGCCTTCCTTAGCATCCACAGTTCTTCTTTTACAACCTTATTACCTTTCTGATAAACAATCTTTAAGAGCTACATTTTCACTGGGTTAATCTGTAGGAGGCAAGATAAGCCTGCTCAAGAGAACTATAACAATGAAACAGAAGACTCAAGATACATTTTGATCCTGGATTCTCTCTACTTAACCACTAAAAAAAAGCATGAAAACTTTGCACTCCTGTACGCATAATATCAACAGCTCCAACAAGCCTTCTTATGGTTCCTAAGCTGTGTTCAAGTCTGCATTCACCGAAGTGCCTGCCTCACAAGCCTGTGCTCTCAAACCAGACCATAGCCTGAAATGACTCCTGTAAAACTCACAACCTGTAAGAAATGCACCAAATGCCAAATCCCTTCTACTTGTATGCTGGGCTTTGCACTCCAAGGCATTGGTGCAACAGCATCACCCAGCAAATACTGAAGAAACAACAGATGTGAAGGGAAAAACAGAAGTGAAGAGATGGTCAGTGATATGGAGGAACTGAAGAAACTTTCAACAATTTCATCTACTTCTTCCTTTCATCTGCATCAAAGCTTTGAAAGGAACATCCCTCCACTGACACCACATACAATTCATGCCTATGCAAAAAGTTGAGTCAACTTCACTCAAGCCTGTGTGTTTATTATGCAAACAAGAATTAAACTGCTCAGAAAGAGGTTTGATCGCTTTGAACAAAATAACTGAATTCACAGCTTAGGTGAGCACATACAAAAAATCCAAGACAGGGATTCAGGCAGAGTCAGATTTGAAGCTCAAAGTGTTTCAGTCACATCGTTTCCCTGAAGTTCTACAAGAAGAATCTTGCTTTCAATGAATTTCAATGGATTTCACTGAATTTCAATGGAGACGAATGAAGAAAAGTAGGCAACCAATTAGATAGTGTCACATACTTTTTCCTGCGGTCTAATGACTAAAGACAGGCATTTAACATATGTTCTACTTCCAAGCATCTTCACAGATGTGGAACTTAGTACCTTCCAAGGTACCTCTTAGCAAGTCTTCACATGATTACAACTCATTTGTGCTATTGCATTAATACTGAAGTGACTGTCATGCCTCCAGAAATAGCCCAACTAGACGGGCATACCTGTGGGGGAGGAAGCAATAATAAAAAAGTCTCGGTGCAGGACATCACAAACAAAACAAACCTCCAAGCTTCTTAAAATACACTATTGTGCACAGTTCTCAAAGACTAAAGAAAGTTATCTCATTTCTTTATGGAGAAAAGATTACTTGGCTATATATGGTTTACACAGACTAGGGGAAGGCATACAAACTAAACTATTAATCTTCGTTCATGGTAAGCTCTGCCGTGAAAAAAAAAAAAAGTCTTTTTCATAAAAAATAATCTCAGTCCCATACACAAGAGGAAACCATCTCACACACAGATATGGAGCCCTTGCCAGCTCTCCTTAGGAGAGAAGTCATTAGTAGTTAAGAGATGCAGTCATCAACTTCTCAAGGCAGCGCCCAACAAAAAGGGATCTAATTATCCCTAATATTTGGCTAGGAATTTTATTTGTATCTGCCAAAAAAGGGAGAATAATGGAATCTGCACACAATAGGAGAGTTTGGGAAAATATTTCTTCCTGCTGCCAAAAAAAATTAAAAACACACAGTAATGAAGATATGAATCTCTTTCCGTCCATGGTCCATAGTAAAAGACACATGAATCCAAAGAATGTTATCTTTAGAACTTTCCCCTGTTTCTCCCCCTTGCCTTCCACATGCAATTTATCAGTTGTCAGTGCGTTTCAGACTGTCACTTAGCCATAATAGCCTCTGTTTCTCTTTGGAATATTCAGAAATTAACACATGCATTAGGATATAAAACACTAAAACTCTCTTTACTTATGAAATCCAAGAAAGTGGCAATCAGAATGCTAGAAGTCATAAAGATAAATTGGATAGAAAATTTTTCAAGAGTGCTATCATTCCAAGATATAATTAAAGAGTGAGCCATCTTCCACTGAGTTAACGTCAAAACTCCCACAGATTTCACAGAGAAGGCTGAGCATACGTTGGAGAAAAATCCTTGAAGTCACATGAGATATGAAAACATTAAACACCAGATCACATTTATGCATGTCATTAAAATTCAACTTGTCAATCTTGCATGTGCTTTAGCTCTCCACTATCGTTTACAAAGCTCAAGCAGACCACCTCCAAAAAAAGCAAACAGTTTTAGTTAATGTAAAATACTAATAAAAGCTTTGAAAGTATTTGTACTTCTGTAGATGTCTATTTTTGGAGTACAAAAGTAACCTAAAGATTTAGCCCTTGTGCAGAATTTCAAAAGGCCAAGCTTCAGCAATATCTACACGAAGTAAATGTGACCAAGAGCCTGATTCAGCCAAGCATTTCAATATATCATTAAAATCAGGCTTATGTTGAAGTCCTTTCCTTTTTCAACAAAAATACACAGGGCTGTGTTTTAAGTGCTTTGTTGAACTGAGGCCCAAGTTCTAATTTCCTTTATTTATCTTAGATACAAAATAGCTAAAGGAAGGGGTCAAATGCTGCGATAGATAGGATATGGGTTTAAGGACACTGGAACTGCTGCTATGAATTGCCATGGGAAGAAAAAGGAAAGAGAAGTAGTTTAACGATGCAAGTAATGGGAGGAATTCTGATAGTTTAAGATAAAGTCTAAACAACAGCCTCAAAGTCTTTTAGCTTCTTTGTCCTATTTTTTCCCTGCCTGCTACAATCTTGCATCTTTCCAGCTTCTGTGTTTTTCAAGGAAAATCCAGAGAGAACGTGGGCACAAATAATGATATGAAACATTAAGCAGAGAGACCAGGTGAAAGCCATTGCAAACAGGCTGCAGAGAGCAGCCCCACATTGTCAGGGCATGGACCAAATGCTCTAACAAGGTTTTCATTTGGTTTCTAATTTCTACAAATCTGCAGTTTCTTTTGCTGCCACAATACTTGCAAATGCACCAACTCCGAATCACTCCAGTAACTAAGGAAACTGCATTCATTTTCAGAGAGCAATGGAGAACGAGACAGGCATATCTGCCTGCCCAAAGCCTTTTTCCCTGACTTCACTGAAGTTCAGCAGTGCCAGGATTCTACCTGCAAACACTAGAAGACAGTAAAAAAGCAATGAAAGAAGGCTTCTCACCAACTCTATTAACTGCCTCAGATATAAATAAGGTTTTCATGTTATAAGAATCCAAACCATGCAATTTTTAATGTCAGAGATCTTTAACAGGGCTTGGAACAGCACTGTACTCTGTCCTTTATTAAGTTGTGACAATACAAGAGAAGGAAGTCAGGTCATTACACACTCAGCTGATGCTCTTTGATAAAGCTGTTTTGCAGAAGGTCACAAGTGTGCACTTCTGTATCACAGGGGAGAATTAATTAAGAAACCAGAAGTTCATACTTTAGCCATCTCTACATGTAAACACAAACTTATAAACAGGAGGATATGCATTCCCTATTCCCTGCTCTAGCCTGCCCCCAGACTGCCAATAAAGTTATCACCAGCGCTATCTGAGCTGTGATCCTAGCAACTCCAGAACAGAACTGTAAGGATGGATTTTTGATTGCCAGCTTTAGAGAAGTTCTGTTCTTCAAAACTGCTTATGGTCTACAGCAACTGTTTCATGTGGGAGGATAAAAACGCAGGCAATTTTCATATAGAGACAGACCAGAGAAATAGTGGGTGCGCAGGGGAAGAGTAAGATGCAGGGGAAAAAAAAACAATTGCAAAGGGAAGGAAAGAAAAAAATTAACCAAGTAAAATACAGAACAGTAGTCTTCCCTCTAAGCATTTATATGCTTGCATACACACATATATATGTAAAAAAGAAAGCATGCACATTTAACTTAACTCCTAGTTACTTTTCAAAGCTCTATGTATTTGATTTCCCCTGCAAGTCTTAACTGGATACAGCATCCTCCACAGCCTGAACTAAGCACCTTGCACTTGCAGTTGTCCTGTCTTTTTAAACACAATCCCAGCAGAAAGGGTGACTTTACAGTTGAAGATTAAGTCAACTTCACGTTTCCCATACCAGGGTCTCCTGAATGAGCTTTTATGCAATTCAAATGATCCACATTGGCACAATAGAGAAAAACTATACAAAATGTTAGCTCCCAAAACATTAGCCAAGCAACTGAACAGTCCCATCTTAGCTAAAGGAGAACTTTTTTTTTTGTTTGGATTTGGTTACTAAGTCTCCCTAGAATAAGAAATAAAATATTATCCCGGTCTATCCATTGGTTACATTCAAAAAAGACATTTAATTATCTGTGACACCATTTTGGAAGGGTCAGTATTACACTATTAAATAGATACGGAAGTTTTCTAATCAAGGACCCAAACCCAATCTTCCTCAGAAACGCAGAAAGGGGACACAGTAGGATACACACACAAGTGGCATGCCTCCAAGGAAGTTTTTTACCCAGTCACAGTGCAAAGGGCTGGCTGAAATTTTCCAATGAAAGAATAAGTATCTTTTTCAGGCTACACTGCGGGTAAATACACGCCAGGTAGCTAAGAGAGGTCTGCCCTTTTAATGATATGTAATCATTTTAATCACCATTTGCTTGCGTACCTACAGACGACAGCCTCAAATAACTCAACTGCCTAATGTCAGCATTATGTTCATGTATGATAAAGCATATAAAAAGCAGGCAGTAGGACAGCTGAAGTTATACTGAAGTTTATCTGAAGACTAACATTCAAATGCTGCCAAAAATGAGTTGTGGATGCATCTGCTTTAACAGAGCTGCACAAAATAGCGTAGAGCGCCTTTCAAAGGTCTAATTTACCCATCGACACAAAAGGAGTTTGTTTCATTAACTCCTGTTAACCCTTAGTGGGATTTCAACAATGAGTTTTATGCCTCTTTCAAGTCTATCTTTCTCATGTTCTCAATGCTTTTTCAGGGTGTATGCTGACGGACGGGGAATACAAGAGATACATGTTAAGCTCTTCAATCTAAATCTTGCTTTTTGGCTTCCTGCCTCTTTCCTAAGCATTAAAACAAACGATTCGTTTCTTTAAGACCTTCTTACTAAAAATAGTTGGTTGGACTGCTTAATTGTGTTAGCTGAAACACAAACACATGAAAAGGAAAGGAAAGGGATTTGTAGGAAAAACATTGAAGAAAAAAAAAATAAAATCAGATTTCATCTGGCCTTCCCATCATCACTTAGAGAATTGTTTTGTAGTTACATCATCAGGAAATAAAATACTATCCTCTGAGGACCCCGACTCTTTACAGAAGGAAAAAAAAAAAAGGAAGGCTCGAAGTTCATATCACCCTCTGAGGAGTTCAGCTAAACTCACATTTTTTGTCATATTAAAAAAAAAAAAAATAAAGGAAGAAAAAAGAAAAAGCTTCCTTAGAACGATTAATTAAAGAAGATGACCTTGAATTTAATTTTTCCCCTTCTCAAATTCTAGGCTGTGAGACTGAGGGGAAAACACTGTAACTAATCGGCTAACAACTTCTAATGACTTCATTATCACTAAAAGAGAGGAACTGCCCGAACCCAAACCTTCCGCGCATTCTTCTTGGCCATGAACTAGTAGACAACTGAAATATTTCACACAGTCCTGAGCGTCAGCTGGAGCCAGAACACATTAATAAGCTTTCTAAGTTCTGGCTATCACTAAAGTACACCAGGCAGACACGACGAGTCTGCACAACACAGAGTGCCTTATATGGCAAGGCAATGACGTAATGCTCCATAGGCTTGGGGCATGCAAAGAGCCTATCTCTCATTGTTTAGTGGGACTGCTGGAATGCTCACATCTCTGATGCTACAGCTGAATGCCTCACACCATGGAGCAATAGCTGACCCAGGATTTCTATAGTCCAGGAGCGCAAGGTAAGGGAGAGGGTGGGAAGCAAAACTACTTCTGGCACGCACTGGCACTTCTTGCTTTTTCCTACTGAGATACTTTTTTAAAACAATGAAATGCCCTAAAACGGCACCAGGAGATCTAGAAGATGTCCGGTTCCTCGGAAGTAGGATGTTTCAAGCGTGAAAAACTACATTTTTAACAATTCCTAGGAGGCAACAGATGAGGAAATAATTGAATGCTAAAGAAGGAGGTAGTTATGAATTACACACACTTTCCAAGTGGTCGGATATAACCATGACTGCATTTAAAGCTGTGGAAAGGGTCCAACTGTATTGTAAGATATTAGGTAGAGCTACTGCCTCGCTTTATGCTGCATTTATATGCATATGCTATATATCAATAGACATGTACCCATATATGTCTCTAATAGTTTACTATACTTTTGAACAACTTCTAATGTAGTTTACAGAGGGACGTATAAATTGTCACAAAAATTGGTTTGCGATAAGATTATTCTATGTCTGAAAGAAACAACTGTAACTAGTTGAATTACTAACAAACTTTCCAACTGCTACCCACTGCTTCCCTCTTCTGTGTCTTGAGTGCAAGTGTCAAATCACAAGAGGACAGAACTGTCAGATTTTGAGGCAAAATCCTTAAATCCTGGTCATCAAACAAATGATGATGCCTTCAAATTCAGAAAACCCACTGGTCTCTGACGTTTATTCTGCAAGATGTTGAGCAGTATCGCAATTAATAGCTCCAAAAAACAGAGATTGGAAAGCAATTCTGATGAGGCATTAAGCACCTCGAAAGATTACACCTCAATGTGTTTATAAATCACAGCTAACAGTATGAAAAAAACTACACTGTCCTCTCCCTTGATTAAGGACCAGTGTCAAATCCCTGTTTATAGGAACGACTGCAATTAAGTCAATGGTACTGTCCTACTTGCAAATTCAGACTACTAAGCATTGCTCTCCAGAGTCCTATGTGTAATTTAAAATGTTAGAAAAGTTAGACTTGTTAAGACCTTTAAACTCAAACTCTTCTTAAAAGCAAAACATGGGGGGGGGGTGGTGGTGGTGGTGTATGTTTTCATTTTCCTTAATACAAAATTAAAGCAGCATTAAATGTTAGGACAGCAGAAAAGGGTTTTTTCCCTGCACTTTGTTTTAAATCCTGCAAAATCCTTGTTCAGGTATATAATTGAGAAAAATCAAAGCTGATACAATCATCTGCATTGCTGTACTATCAAGCATACGCAGAATTAGAGACTGAGTCAAAATATCATGTGTGAACATTTTTGTGACTTTTTTTTTTTCTTCAAACAACAAGAAAATATTTAGTTACTTTCCACATGCTTCTAAAAATGTAAATATACAGAAAGAAATTTAATTTCAAAGATAATTCAAGGTACTTGTGTATTATTATCCTTGGCATTTAGGTGAAGGTCACATTCATGTTTCCAAGATAATGTTTCTTGTAAAGAGCAAAGTTTACACCTCAGTTGATGCTTCGAGTCTGCCTAACTACAGAATCAGGGAAGAGGGCACTGTATAGTATTATATAGAACGATAAGAATCCTAGCAACCAGAACAAATGTAAGTTTACAATAGAAAACCAATACCCCAGATCAGTATCCAAAGCCCCTTACAATGTCTTCTGCTTGATATTCTGTCATATCTGCAGACTTGAAACCCATGTCCTAGCATTTTTAGATATCTTTCCTGATAAATGCTTAATTGTTTCCCTACAGAGCCTATATCCAGTGAATTTAATAATAAATACATTGTCAAGTTATAAAGTCGAAAAGTAAGCTAAGTTATGAAAACATATGTTACGAACCAAACTTAAGTAAAAGATCTCACAAAATGTGTCTTAGTCGAAAGTATAAGCTGTAGTCAAAGGGTCACGACATGATAAAGAAAAGATTTTATAGAAATGCTACACATAGAATACACATACATAGTTGAAAAAGGCAGTCACTAGAAAAAGAAAAAAGCCTACTCATAGGTAAGAGACTATTCCAGCTGCTCCGAATTCCACAGAGGAAGGTAACATTTGTCATTAACTACCACTTTAAAAATACCCAAAGTACTACCTGTACTATGAATGCTGCTAGCCTAATACAAATTATAATAGCTATCAAAAGCCAGAACAACTCAATTTCCCATAGCCTGTCTTCCTTAGATCGAAAGTGAAAACATTCTTCACTTACTACTTATAGGATCAATTTTGCTCTCATTTATACTGGTAAAAAGTCAAAAATAATTACACTGAGGAATAATGATGAATATGTCTCACTCTTGTTCCCCCGCACCCTCAGTATTATACTCCTTTGTTTTATCAGATTTCTTAATATGTATTGAGACTATTTGATTTTAAGCAACTAAAGTTGCATCACTTAATAAAAGGAGACAGTAAAGAATTATCACCCAGTAAAGAATTATAACTCAGTCTTCAACAATTGTAATTTTTCACTTATGTTTCTTTTTATAGTAACTTTTTACAACACTCAATGTAAAGAAAAAACATTTTAAAAACAAGTATATCCTCCAGAAGCGAAAGTCAACTTCCTACCAAAATGTATTGACCCTTTGTTCTTTTGACATCACTTCCATTTGCACCACTGACAAATACAGTGTAACTGTTGACAATAGAATTTTTTGAGATTTGACCCAGAAGATCAAAGGACATACCTTACATGTATTTTATTTCACCCTTCAGTATTACTAACATCAAGATATTGCTTGATTTTGCTGAATAACAGCTCTTTTATAATATTTACCTAATATTGTGATGAATTATCACATTCGCTATTGTTGTGGGATAAAAAACAGCCCAATTTTACTTCCAGCAACTTTTTGCCTCTGTGGCAGTTCTTAACAGGCTGGAACTTCAGGAAAACTCTTCACTAGGTGTAGTTTGGCATGGGCAAGTAAGCAGCCACTGATTCTCCGGACCTGTCCTGCTAACAGCTTCTCTCAAATTCTGGGTGTGGTATTACCCCAATACTGTTCATTAAAGAAGCAATTAAAATATCTAAGTCAGAGAAGCAATTAAAATATCTAAGTCAGAGAATCCTAAGGAGTTTACAATGTAGGAAGGTGTATCTTTAAAAAAACATCCTCTAACATTTTAGTTCTGACTCATTAATAGTTCCCCTTAATGCTTAAGGCTGTCATAAAGTTAAAAAGAGTTGAGCTTAGAAAACTATGCCTTACCAATAAATAGAAATTATTCTTAATTGCCTAGGTTTGTTTTTCTCATATTGAATGAATTCTGCTATGGCATCTTTGAGGTTTATGTTGAGTTTTTTTTGAAGTGGCTGAAAGCTTGGTAAGTTCAGCCATTCACTAAACTGCATTACTCAGCTCTGAGAGGGTAAGGGGCATTGATGAAAAATTCTAAACATAGTGCCCAGTCTTGTGATTTAAGTGAAGTAATGGACATTTTGAGCCTTAAAACCTCTCAGTACATTCTGCTGATTTCGAGGTTTGCTGCGTTTTCTGTCAGCGAGACAAAAATCACTTTGATTGCACGTCCAGGGCACCATGTTGTTTCTGGAAGGTCAGTAACAGCACCTGTGCTGATGGACCAACGGAACACACTCAGGCATTCACAGCTCACTTTCCTCAAATGTTCACAACTTCAAGGAAAATATATCTGAAGATTTTCTGTGGCAGTCTACAGCTTCCAGGTAAAAACAGCACAGAAACACCGCCTCTCAAATCACTGCCTCCTCACCAGAACAACAGAACTGAGGTCACAATGAAAAGGTCATGGAATAAATGAATGCTAGCTGAGAGAACACTCAGCAACATTATCATATAACCCTCTTTAATAATACAATGGAAAGCTTGGGGGTGAAAGTTCAAACCAACCTTGCTAGACAACATTTCAACACAACTCAAAGTCCTATAACCTTCAAGTTGATAAACGTGAATACTTCCTGCCTGTGTCAGAAGTCAGCCTTTCTGCTGCAGCACATCTTACATAGCACAAGGATTTCACACAACTGCTTGACTTTAATGTCGAGCTGGGCAGGGGACCTATGGATGGCCACCAGAGACTGGCTGCTGAGGTAAATAAGCAGAATTTGAGCTGTTTTGCTTCACGCTTCACGCTCATAAAAGCTGAGCAACCAGAACACACAACCACCTATCTAGTGGTGCTCAGGCTTCACCAAACCTTTAGAGACATGCTTCAGGTAGGGTACACAAAGCTCTGGTGTACATCACTGAAAGTGTGGATGGAAAAAATGAAATATTTGTGACAAGAAAAATATTAATCATGCATATATTTCAGGGATGTGAAACAACGCATCAACCAGACTTCATTGTCCTTTACAGGTTTCCAAAGGCCTGGGAAGGAACACAATTGCACTTAAAAGAAATGATAGGTTAGAGCTCTTGAAGGTCTCCTTAAACCTAACATTCAAAGTAATTTCTTTCAAATTAATTGCAGAGAGTGCATTTAAAACTTTATCATTTTTTTTTGGAGACACAAAGATTACCTAGTGTTTGCACAGCTACTACAAAATTCAAGCATAAGAGAGAGGAAAAAATTTAAAAACTGAAATGAAGCAGCATATTGCTACTACAATGAGAAAAACCACACAGGATTGGCTGTTTAAAAATGGAAAGTAATGCACTCATAAAATTTATATTTTAATTATGTATTGGATTTCAGCATATGGACAAAACCATCTCAGAAAAAGTATAAGGCGACTGAATTCCGTCAACTTTTTATGGATTTAATCAATACTCTGGTGAAACTTGCGTAACTTTCAGTCATTAAGTCCAATTATTAACAAAATTAGGAAAGTTTATCACCACTAACCTTGGCTTGCTCAAAAATAATGTAACCCACCACATTCCCAAATGTGATTCTATTCTACTTAGCTACACAGAGGTTTCTCAGAAGAAGCCTAGTAAATGCTTTTTTAACGTCAAAATGTTCCCGCTCAAGTCAAGCACATTCTCAACCTCAGTAGAACCATTCCGTTTCCCTACCTAGAAAAGAAGAAAGTAAATTATGAGCCTAATTTATTTTTCAAATTTTGGTCACTTGAATATGGGGGTACAACAGCTCCACATTTGGGGAAGCCAATCCCTGAAGTAAGTATCTGAAATCAAATGCTGAACTTGCTAGTTTGGACATAGAAAGGTGGACAAAAAATGCCATTTCTTAATGCTCAAAGCTGAAACATTTTATTAACCTGCAAAATAGTACCATATTCTCTTTCATGTAAAGAGGAAAGTCTTTTCACTAGCAGCCCATGTCATTTCCAAATTAAATACTTAATTGGCTCCAATGAAAAGGCCACAACGAACCTTGGCAGGCTTAAAACTTCTCCTAAAATACATGTTACTAAAAACATATCTAATATATAAATGGGTATGTGCATTTGCTCACATATGCGTAAGCAGAGCAGGGGGATAAAAAGCCTCTGAAGGAGGGTCATCATGTACAACCTCAATATAGGTCAATTCAAGATAAATAAAATAGGCTGTTTATGAGTGCGGGAATGACATCAACCAGTGGAGAACACTTAGGCTTGCTCTGGGAGGTGCACACATTAGTTCCCTTTCAAGAAAGCCGCAGTCAACAACAGACAAGAATTTTTGAGCTTATATATTCTGTTAACCCCTATAAAAGAGGGGGGATGAAGATGTAATATGGTATATGAACGAACAGCCTCTTTGGAAAATGTCTGCTTGCCCTTGCTTTGTTCCCACCCTCTGCTTAAAATTCTAGATGATTACCATCATCTCTGTGAAGAGCAAAATTGTCCTATTTCAATCAGGATTAACTGGGTGGGGGAATCAGGTTTTGACAAGCTATCATTTTATAACCTGTAAATGACCCTCTCATTTATCTAGGCTAATACAGTTAACCAAACAACTAGTAAGTTCTGGTCAGAGATAATTGTGTCTTTTCATTTTCAGCATTTGAAAGCATGCTGTAAATTAATGATAAAAGCTAAAATGTATTACATCAGAAACATACTGTACATGAAAGCATGCAACAGCTCCTTCATTTTCAGAGTGACATCTGCAAATAGGAAAATATAACCAAAACATCACAGAAAATCAGCCAAGAGGCAAGCAAAGAGATCAAATAGGGCATACAGCCAAATGCCCTTCAGTTACAAAACGATATATAGTTATAAATTAATTTGGGGTACAATAACGAGGCAGAGAATGTTTGTTTGAAGAACAGGCAACACTTGGTGTCTAAAAGTTTTGCCATGAAGAGGCAGGAAGCATACATGCACGTGACCTTCCTCTTTCCTAAAAAAGCTTTTTTTCCTAAAATAAATAAATAAATAAATAAATATTTCCTAAAAAAACTGTCATAGAAATTGCAGGTTTTGAAAGGCAGAGAGAGAAAACTGGAAAGCAACTAAAGATAGAATAAAATATGTATCTCTCTTGGCTTTAGGAAGACTGTTCAGACCAGTTTTAAAAGAGTTTGAGAAACCATTGGTCATAGAATAGATAGAATAATTAAATCCACTTTATCATCCTAACAGTTTAGCTTTTTTTCCTAAGAAATGAAGAAAGTTTATTTTTCAAAAGATGCAACAGTTACTCCTACTGCTGAACATATATGCAAGTAGCTACAAACAAACAAACAAAAAAAAACCACCAAAAACAAAAATGAAAGCTGATTCTAGATACAAACTGTTATTAGCACTTTCAGTGGACACATGACTAAAGGACCCCAAGTTTCTCTTGTGCTTAAGCAGAGTATTTGGTTTTTAACACAGTGAACTACCAAAGCTGCAGAAGGATGGAAAATGTGATTTCAACATGCCATAATCAATAAAAAAGATGTTATACACAGGTGAAGAGGCTATTTAAATTATAATCTCTTATTCAAATTTGTCAATTAAAGCTATGAAGTAAACCTTGGTTACCTATAACCATTTAAAAAATTCTCAAACTATCACCCTTAGCTCTCCCCTGTAGCTTCCTATTCTGTAAACTAAACCAATGCATCAGTCCTCTTTGAAGAAGACCAATTTGCGGAAACCATGTAAACTTGATCAATAACATCTATGCTAAGGATTAACACACTTCAAAGAAACATGCATTGACTTTTCACCTTGAGTTGATCCACCAAGAGCTCCCAGGCCAACATGGCCCAGGGTCCTACTGAGACAAGAGAAAATGCAACTTCCAAACATCCCACATTTCAAGTCCCAACACATTCAGATATAGGAGACATACAGTAAGATGTTTAGCAGGATTAGGAGAGATAGCAAGCGATTAATCTCCCAGGTAGCAAAATCCCCAGAACTACAGAGCTTCAATACCTGGAACAGTACCACAAGCAATTTGTAATCCATCAGAAATGGTTTTAATACAATTTCTATAGATCACATACTGCAAAACAGGAAATTAGCAGCATTCTCCATCACTTGTAGCTTCAAAGCCACCTTTATCAAGATATCAATGCTGCAATACATTGCTATAACTTCCTGTTCACCTGTGTCCTCCAAGATGAAGTTCTGGCCAAGCTTGTTTTAGAGAAAATAGACACCCTTACATTAACAGGTCGATGGGGAAAAGATGCATACTTAGCTTTGAAATTAAGTATCTCTGTTAGACATTAGTGTAACTACCGCTGTTATTAATTCCACTCTTGGCTACCAGAAAAAGTTGCAACTGTATCAGCAAACCCGATTAAAGTTACTCATTTGGAAATCCTCAACTACACTACTTCATGCAACCTTGAATCAAAGAAATTGTAAATATCTCAAGCTAATTTTCCAGTAACAATTAAGATTCATGTTTTCTGCCAATAAATAAATAAATAAATGGAGTGCCACCCAAGCCCAGTCTTCAAATACTCAGTTTATTATATATCTATATCTATATCTATATCTCCACAGAACTTTTTCAGGAAGAGAGCATACCAAAAAAAGGGCTTACTTTTGTCTTAGGATGCCTTCAGTTCAACAGAGGAAGTGCACGTGGCAGTATGGAAAGTTCTAAATTTTGCCACTGCTGATGACTTAGAATATACAAATGAGGCCATGGTTAGCATAAGAGATAGGCACAGTGCCTATTCTACTCATGGATTAAAATGTGGCCCCAGACATTTACTTCTATATAAAATGTGTGTTAAAATTGTTTTAGAGAACATCCAGTTCCTGTAAATGTTATGGGAAAATGACATTTACGACTAACCAGTCTCCTCTGAGTAACATGATGTGTTATTGTTGGGTGAGTGCCATTTTCTGTCATACCAAAAATATTAACTAATTGAAGTTTTAAAAAAGTTTGTATGAATTGGATCCTTGCACAATTATGCCCAGTTCTGGTCATGACAGCTGCACTAGCACTGCCCCCAGGTGAATCAGACACCAGAAAAACACCTATTTTCCCAACTGTCTCCAGAGAAAGTATCCACAAAACAAAGGTCCACCTTGAACCTTTGAACCTACACAATATCATGTTATATACAGAAGAAAAAAAACAAAACAAAACAAAAAAAAACCAACATCAAATTATAGACAGGATTTAAAAAAATAAATTGCTTAAAGAAAAAAAAACTCAGATTGTTTTCTTAATCTAAAACAAGTATGATCATTAAACTGAAAAGTGTAGAAAGATGTCTTAGGGTTACAGGCTTACAGAGATGAAGGAACTGACTCATTCAGGGAATCAGAACTTCTGCAAACTCCTCAGTCACCCGAAGGATACAGATTAAATAGCCAAGAGAGAAACTTAATGCTCCAACTATTACACTTCCATTAACAGTAAACATACCATGACAGTAATAACTAAGTAGTATTTGCCTCATACAAACTAAACATACATGGCTGGGGTAATAAGTGCTAGTAGTAGCCTGACCAGAAATTTCCAGAACTTGGGCAAGCTGCACTCCCTTATTTGTGCCTAATCTTTCGACGGAGAATGGATAGAAGGCAGACAGGGCTTTAAAAGATTGTTTTCTGAAGCTCAATTAACTCCAGCTACAATTTTTCACTTGCTAAATCCTAGCACTAGGGTGCAATGGTAACAGTTACTGGTACTGACACTCAGACCAGACAATGCAAACACATCCACCTGCCCACAGATTGGAAATAAAAAAAAACCACCCAACCAACAAAACCCCACCAACAAACCAATGGACAAACACTGCCCTGTTTGTCTCTGTAGTTCTGAGTGGTTTCTAACACTGGTGATTTTAAAAACAGCTCGATTAACTGTGGTGAAGCAACAATGTTCTAGCAGTAGTGCTTAAAGTACACATTTAGAACAAATCTCATGTTCATAAAGACACAGGATCTCTCCCATCAATTTAATTTAGCATGCAATATTAAATATCAGATCATCAAATGCAATACTTTCACCAATGCTATCATTAAAAATCGCAAGTTTTAAAAAGCAGTAGTTGTCTTGGTTTATTTTGCACAGTTACCATACTGTTAAAACCTCTTTGGGTAAATGTTAATTCTCAAAATAATCTGTTACAGTAAGTCAACACTGCTTTACCGTTTTAATAAATCTGAAGTCCAGGCACAGAATTTTACTTGTTAAAGAGGAATAAAAGACACAAGCAGGACCTGGATTAGTAACTGAGACGTTCTGCCTCAGTCTTGTAGCTTTGACCCCTATACCACATCTCTTGTGGTTCATCCTTCCATTTCCTTCTGAAAGCTTTCCATCTGCAAAACTATAATTTCCTGGCTGACGTAAATATGAAGAGTTCCAAATTCTAGTATTGCATCTGAAATTACTTGCTTTATTTCCGACTTTACAGGCAGTGTGGAGAGAGGGGATGAGAGGCAGAGAGAAAGAGAGAGGGGGAATGAATACGCACTGTAGTAACAAAAGTCCAAACTACTAACCAACTCAAGTAACGTTCCCGTGAGCCAATTAAGTTATAGATGCGTTCAGATTCAGAACAGAGAAGGATTAACAGTCATGCTACATGCACAATTATACACCACTGAAATGCCAACAGTAATAGATACTGACTTCAAAGAATAACTGAAATAGCTGTTAAATCTAGAAAGAGGGAAGAAGAAAGAAGAGTGCATCTCAAAAATGGCAACACAGAGTCCTGCTCCCAATTCATTGTGCTATGTTTTCTAGTAGCTGAACTCTGGGACACAGAATTTTTAAGGCTAACTTCAAGTATGGCTTATTTATATTGTGGTTCTGTCAGGTCAGCACTCATTTACAATTGTTTGTCAGGATATACAGTCAATTAAAAAAAAAAAAAAAAAAAAAAAAAAAAAAAAAAAAAAAGAGAGCAAGAGAGAGAGAGAGAGAGAGAAAACCAAAACAAAAACGTGCCAACATTCCAGTAAGGTATCAAATTCCTCACTCCCACCTAAATGTCCTGCACCTTCCTATCACAGTTGCAGACGTTGTAGATGGTCATCATGACAGGATTAGAAACGATCAGGCAGAATTAATAACTATCACCTTGAACATCCAAACAGTTACTGCCACAGAAAGCATAAATAGATTTTACACAAGACTGATGTTTTGCTTGGTGATTTCCAAGAACATCTAGATACGAAAAGAATATAATTCAAGATAGAAAGTTATTTTCTTAAACTGAGGTTTCATGGTAAAACAAAACTGAATTTTAGTACTGAATTAAAATTACTCCAACTAGAAGTGAATGTTAATCCAGCCTTAAATTAAGCAACATAAATTTGTTAAAAACATCTCATGCGATTTACTGTCGCCAAATTTACACAGGATTTTGTAACATTTCTGAGTGCCAATATCCCTATATCATCAGGAAGAGTTTTATCAGCTTAGTAGTTGTGAAATCATGGTCACAATGTTACTGTTCCAGATTAATTAATTTTTAAAAGAATATATTATCTGCTTATGATTACTCAGCATCACAGCTAAATAAATCTGGTTATGCATTTGAAATTTTGCCCAAGTTAACCCAGAACTGGCAACACCATTCATCATATATGACTTTTATTAAGATTTGTTAAGCAAGTCAGCATATTAGCCATCAGATAAAACAGTGATTACTCTGTGGCAGTTTGCAGAGTACTAAGCAGAACTCACACCCTCCTCGTTAGAAGTTCTCATTTTATAAGCCAGATTTCCTTATTGGGAAATTTGCCTTATACGCAGTCTCTTGCAGTTGAGACATCCTTTGTGGAGGTTTGCATCTTGGTATAAACTAATTTAAAACAGACATACGTAAATAATACACTTAAAAACACCTTTTAAAATAAGTGTTCGCATTCTGTTGGGAAGTGCTGACTGATTCAGATAAAGCCAACAGATTACACAACAGCTATGGTATGTTGTTGCTGCTGTAATTTCAAAGGCTTTTGACTTTCTTTATGACGGGGTAAAAAGAAGCATCAATAACGACAATAAAGAGAGCCATAAAAGCAGTTATAACTATGTCTTCATAGAAGCTACATTTCAATGAGTAAAATTGTGGAAAAGTTACAAAAGCAAACAAATGTATAGCCACCCCAACACCAGAAAGACATTTTAACAAATCTAGATTTTGTTGCTAGAAGCTGTGGAAGGCATAGACAAACTTACTTTCTTCCAACAATAAATATGTAACTGCATTGGTGTCAAAAATTACAACAACATGTAAGATTTACCAGAAATGATGAAGCATATGTCTTGTCTTATTAAAGGCCAAACCATGGCTTATTGCTAACTGGGAAAAATGCCTCAGCAGAAGAGGCATGACTTCATCTACATTGAAAAGCTTTCAGCTTAGTGTTCTTAATTGCACTGTAGAGAGGGAAATTCAAGCACATGTCCAAAAACTTCAGAAGCATGTATCCCTTGTGCTATAACCTGTAAAACCTCTAGTAAGATATGTCTTTTTCCTGGGGGAAGGGTGAAGAGCCCATGAGCTAGATAAAAAGATGACTGTATGATTTACAAAAAAGAGAGTCACTGACATTCAAAATCTCAGTCATTTCTGCAGAGTGATCTGATATATACCTTATTAATATATTGGTATTAATATATTGATGTTTTGGTGAAATGAATGATAGAAGTACAGCTTTACAAATTAACACCTATTTCATTTGCATCCTTAAAGAACACAGCCTTTCCTAAAGTTATCACTGCAAGATTGCTTAAAGAAAAAAAAAACCCTCATTTTTATTTTTAGAATAATTCTAAGAATAATAATTCATTCTAGAAGAACTTAAAAATATTAAAAAGAAATAAACGTCTTGCAGTCTCAGTCTCCCACGTTTTCTTTAGTCTCCCTAAAATTAAAAGGAAAAGAAGCCCCCTTAGGCTCCTGTAAAAACATAAATTAAATAACATCAATGTAACATAGGTCCCCCTGTGACAATGGAAAACCCCACTTAAAATTACATGACACCAAGAAAACGGTTAACTGTTTTGGGAGTCCCCATGTCTTGTAGAGAACACAAAGTTATTACATTGCTCAATATACTGTAGTGTAGCCAAAGTTAAACGCACTTGAAAAAAAAAACAACAACAAATTACTGGAAAACTAGATAATGCATAGTATTAACACCAAGAAGCTATAGCTTACATACTGAGGAAAGCAATTACAATGAACAGAGGAGAGCTGACAAATACAGTATCTTTAAGGAAATAAAAAAGCAGGCAACTGATACTGCAAACAAGTTCAATAGTAACCCAAAATAACGCAGTAATTTATAATAGAACCTCTGGAGAAAAAGCAGTAAGACACTGCCCCGACTCTGTTTGACTACCTAACATTCATATTCATAAAACCAATTTCCAATGCCTGTTTTTGCTGGCCAGGATTCAGAAAGGGTTCTTGTAGTCCTATGAAGTCAAGTGCTTGAAATTATCTATGAAAGCTTTGCCTAAACAACATAGTTACCTTTGCCTTACATGATCATGAAATTCAACTGGAAAAGAAAATGACAAAAGTACTTTATTGGATAGGGTAGTGCCGGTTCTTTTTTTTATTCTTTTTTTAAGCCAACCTCTTTTGACCTTTGCATATTTTTGGTAAAATTGTTCTCTCAAATACCTGGATGCTCTTCTTCAGGAAAAGAGTATTTTGGATGAAGTTAGCACACAGTATTGTGTCACAAAAGTATGCAAAATATCACAAAGTGCTATTATTGGTTACAACAGGCCTTCAATTAAACATGTAATTTGGCTTAATTCAAAAGACATAAATAATCAAGCCCTGACCTGCAGAAGTCAGGTTCCCCAAAAGAGCTGACCAAAAACAAGCAATGAATTTATAAAAAAAACCCCA
The DNA here is from genome assembly GCA_013398155.1 of Pedionomus torquatus. NCBI lineage: Eukaryota > Metazoa > Chordata > Aves > Charadriiformes > Pedionomidae > Pedionomus > Pedionomus torquatus. The sequence goes on from VZRU01003689.1 coordinate 657,219, forward strand.
AACCCAAACAAACAACAACCACAAAGCCCCTAAACATTTTAGGGTCCTTTTCCATTCCTAAGTGCATGTGTGCAGACAAAGTTGCTGTGACCTACTGAACCATGAAACAGGAATTCAGCATCCAAGGAAAAAATCCTCAGCAAATATTAACAGACTCCCAGTTGACTTCTTACAAAATCAATCACAACTCTGTACAAGAAATCATTATCTATTCAGCACTATTGAGGGCATTTTCTGTATAGGAATACATGAATAAGCATGCCGTTATCAAAAACAAGTGCAAAAAACTTATGTAACTACACAGTATAAAAAAAAAATTTAAAAAAAAAAAATATATATATNTTTTTTTTTTGGAAACACATTAAAAACCTTTAACTCAGAGTTTCTGCACTGGGGTCTGTAAATTAACTTCAGTTGAGTGATTTTATAGAAGTGTTTTTTACAAAAGAAATAGAACTCAGGGGCTAGAAATATTTGCTTGAATTTCTATTTGAATCTTAAAATTGCATTTTAACTTTTGAATGAATGAAACACTTTTAAAAGTGTTTTGGCATGATCAAAGAAACAGAATCTCTTGAAAATCCTCCTCAGTTTATACAATGATCCGGTTCAGATACAAATAATTTAGGCACTTTCATTGAAATAACCCTTGCAACACAGACTTAGTCAGAGGTTGGGTTAGACTATCAAGTTCCAGCTGGAACCTCAAGTGCTTTGCTGAAGCAGATCTTAAGCATTCCAGATAGCTTTAAGAAATGAAGTTATAGAAGAAAAAAAATACAAATTGTAGATAGACAACTCTTAGACTCTTAGTAACCAACAACTGAAGTTTTCATGGGGATACTAATTTTTAATGAAACAAATAACTGATTTTATTATTTATGTGCAGTTATCTTTACAGATGTTTGAGTAATCCCAGCAGTTCTTCCAGTGAGCATCAGTCTTTCTAAAGCAATTCAAGGGGCATCAGTCACTGGAGCATTAGTTTCGTTTGGCCAGAGAGATATCAACTAGTTAATACGGAATTTTGGAGTAATACACTGATTAATTTAGGTATTAATCATTTCAGCTAAAATTTGCCTTTCAAAAATAAATTATAGTGAAGCAAGCGAAAATAAATCAAATGCTAGTGAGCCCAAGTCTATTCTAAAAGTATTAGTATGAGATGTCCTAACTTTGTGCACACACACAAACTGAGTTCACTCCAAATGAAATTGTTAGTTATGCTTCTGTTATGGTTTTATATCTATGGCAACGGTAAATCATCAATTGAACTTCACTACTAAGGCATTTAGAGACAAGGGTGGGGAGGGAAGAAAGACTTTTACACTAAAAAGAACTCAGAAAGTAGCACTGAAAAGGAGTCAAAAGTTTATATACCAACAACACAGTGAAAAGCTGCCTTTGAAGATGGTGTGGTCTTCTCCGCATTTATTTTTTCTGCCAAGCAGTAGCATTCCTTCAAGCTCATTTCATAAACCTCTCCATTTATACCTTTTCATGTCTGTTTTCCCCATTATGTTAATTGACTGTTGTAAAGAGCTTCTTTAAGTCTTTGATATCAACTGTGTTCAGCACTACTTCTCATTCTGTCAATTCTTCACATACAGCATTTCATTACATTAAACATAGTGCAACTTATTCACTAGAATAAAAACAGTGGGGATGGCAAAGGTGTAAGAAAATTCATAGTTGTAGACTTCTATACAGTTTCACTATTAAATCAGACAAGTCTGATGGACAGTTGTAGAATGCCAGGGACTTCCTCTCTCCCTGCAGGAAAACTACAGTGCTGCCAGAGAGGATGTTGCTGAGGCAGCCTACTAAATGCCCAGAAATGTATGCCTCCAGTCTGTCAACAGCTAATATAGAGCTCTGCAAAGGAGGCTGTTATCTAAGCTCTTCCTGATCTAAAAGGATGGCTGCAACAGGAACTTGTCAGTGGGAAGCTATAAAGACTCACCACATGGTCAAGGGCATCGCAGTAGTGACCAGAGATAAATGGGGAACAGGAGTCTTATGTTTCAGCAGCAACTTCTAGAGACTCATCATCATATTTCAGGAGGAGACAGGGGGGAATAAAAAAAGCAAGGGGCCTCAGCTAATGAGTGCTAAAGCAGTCATTTCATGCAAGTACAGTTCTGATATGTAATTCACGTCCCTCGCATAATCTACACAACTGGATACCTAGCATATATAAGAACAGTGAAATATAAAAATTCTAACACTTTGTTACTTCAATCTAGGCTTTTCAGACTTTAATACAAGACTATAGTTATAGGTTGGCTGTGGGAAAAATCTAATTGCAAGAAGGCAAATGTGCTGCCCAAACCAATCTTACCTCAGACTAACTCCACAAACAACTCCCTGACAGAGAAAAGTCTACAAAAGAATCTAATTATTTGAGGTACTTGGAGGTTTCTTAGGATCTTACATAAGCAAATGAACAACCTTATGCCAAGTCTAACAAATGAAGTATGTTGCACCTTGGTAAAGACCGAGTACGAACATAAACTTGTAAAACAAATTTTGGAAAAACATTATGAAAACCTTTAAAAATCACATAAAAGCACTTAGGTATATCTGAAAGTATTGGATATAAGACCAAATCCAAGCCTAGCAGACAGCAAGACATTGGGGTTTTCTTAAGTTTAAGAGGAACAAACTGAATATCTTTTTATCTGCTGACTGCAATTTTGTCTGTGTGTGATGCAAGGTCATAAGGCCTGCATTTTCACTGTGGACTGGCTTACCTACAATCCTGTTTTGCTCTGATATGCTGCTTAGAAATTAACATTAGGCAGCCTGAGTAGCTGCTTAGTGTGGCTACATTTCCTTCACGTACTCTAACATCCATAAGGTTTAATCATAAAACATCAGATGGTTTATAAGGAACTTAAAGGTATTAGGGAGTTTATGATACCCTTGAGAACTGCACTGATTTAATTTCTCAACCCCTGTGATAATAGCATTTCTTAAAAGAAAGCCTGCATGCACATGGCCTCAGCCAACAGCCAAGATCAGTGTTGTGCCAGTGCAGAATGGCAGAAATTTGTTCTGCACTGATATCTGCCAAAAGCTGAAAATGCAAAGATGCATAATTACATAAGTTGTGAAGTCTAAATGATCGCAGTGAAGTGTCCATTGCAGAAGAACTTCCAAGTAGAAAGTAAGGCCTGTGGGCACCATGGCACTACAAGGAGAGGTCTGCTTGTAGGTATGAGTGGCAGAGATGTTGTATTTCAGGTACGTTTTTAAATACCTGTTAAAACAGCTACAAAATACACTATTATTTCCTCCCACAGACTGAAAAAGCTTCTTGAACAAGAAACAGCATACCAGGCAAAAAGAGAGAAAGAAAGCAACAAGAAAATAGCTAAACTGAAAGAAGAATTGACAAAACTGAAATCCTTTGCTTTGATGGTTGTGGATGAACAGCAAAGACTCACTGAGCAGTTGAATCAACAAAGTCAAAAAATTCAAGAATTAACCACTTCTGCAGAACAAGCACACGAGAAGCTGGCTTTTGCTGAAGGAAAAGTTCAAGAAGAGGAACAGAGAGCCAGCAGGCTGGAGGCTGAACTTCAAGCCCAAAGCAGTAAGATTTCTCAAGACCAAGAAGCAATGATGGCCAAACTAACCAATGAAGACAGTCAGAATCGCCAGCTCCGGTTAAAATTAACTGCTCTCAGCCGGCAAATTGATGAGCTGGAAGAGACCAATAAATCTTTACGAAAAGCAGAAGAAGAACTACAAGACCTAAGGGATAAAATAAATAAGGGAGATTGTGGGAACTCCACACTTATGACTGAAGTAGAAGAACTACGGAAACGACTGCTGGAGATGGAAGGAAAAGATGAAGAGCTAATAAAAATGGAAGATCAGTGCAGAGAACTTAATAGAAAGTTAGAAAAAGAAGCATCACAGAGCAAGAACCTTAAAGGGGAAGTTGACAAACTCAACAAAAGAATTATGGAGTTGGAGAAATTAGAAGATGCTTTTGGCAAGAGCAAACAGGAATGCTACTCCCTGAAATGCAACCTAGAAAGAGAAAAAATGTTAACAAAGCAGTTGTCCCATGAGCTGGATGGCTTAAAAGCTAGAATTGGTGAGCTTGAAGCAATTGAAAGTAAGTTAGAAAAAACTGAGTTTACGCTTAAAGAAGATTTAACGAAGCTAAAGAGTCTAACAGTGATGCTTGTGGATGAAAGAAAAACTATGGGTGAAAAAATAAAGCAAACAGAAGAGAAGCTGCTAGCTGCAACTTCTCAGCTTCAGGTGGAACAAAATAAAGTGATGTCCGTTACAGAAAAACTAATTGAGGAAAGTAAAAAGGCACTGAAATCAAAATCTGATGCAGAGGAAAAAGTGTCCAGTGTCACAAAAGAAAGAGATGAACTGAAAAACAAACTCAAAGCAGAAGAGGAGAAAGGAAGTGATCTTGTTTCCAAAGTGAATATTCTGAGAAAAAGACTTCAGTCACTGGAAGCTGTTGAAAAAGAGTTTCTTAAAAGTAAACTTAAGGAGAATACTAAATCCAGCACCTCCTTGCAGCAGGAGAACAACAAAATCAAAGAGCTTTCTCAAGAAGTTGAGAGGCTTAAGCAGAAGCTGAAAGAAATGAAGGCTATAGAAGATGATCTTATGAAAACTGAAGATGAATTTGAGTCTCTAGAACGTAGATACATCAGTGAAAGGGACAGAGCCAAGCTCCTATCAGAGGAGCTGGAGGCTGTGAAAATGGAAGTGGCTAGGTATAAATTAACAGAAAAGGCAGAGTCCAGTCAAGAGCAGCGTCTTTTTAAGAAGCTCAAAGAAGAGGAAGCTAAATCAAGTCATCTTTCCAGGGAAGTTGATGCACTGAAAGAGAAAATTCATGAATACATGGCAACAGAAGACTTAATCTGTAACCTGCGAGGTGATCACACAGCCTTACAGAAGAAACTCCTCCAGCAAGAAAACAAGAACAGGGAGTTAGCAAGAGAAATGGAATGCCTCACAAAAGAATTGGAGAGGTACAGACACTTCAGCAAGAACTTCAGGCCTGGTCTTAATGGAAAAAGACTTTCTGATTTGCAATTTTTTTCTAAAGAAGTCCAGACAGATCCATCAGACAACGAACCACCCGATTACAAAACCCTCATGCCTTTAGAGCGAACAGTCATTAATGGGCAGCTGTATGAAGATAGTGATAATGAGGACAAAGAAAACAATGAGGAGGAACAAACTGTGTCTTTCAAAAGCAACTCATCCATCGCAAACGCTGTAAACAAAAAATTATGGATCCCTTGGATGAAGTCCAAAGAGAGCCATCCTCAGAATGGAAAGATTCATGCAAAGCAAAATGGAAGCTGTTCACAGACTGGAGACCTAGTGCTAAGCCATACACCAGGCCAGCCTCTTCACATAAAAGTAACTCCAGACCACGGACAGAACACAGCAACACTTGAAATAACTAGTCCTACCACTGAAAGTCCTCACTCCTACACAAGCACAGCAGTTATACCCAACTGTGGCACTCCAAAGCAAAGAATAACCATTATTCAAAACGCCTCTTTAACACCTGTAAAATCAAAAGCAGCAGAAGGTTATATGAGCCCAGAGCAAGTAATTTCTCCTATTACTATGGCTACATTTGCAAGATCTCAAACTCCTGAATCTTGTGGCTCCTTAACTCCTGAAAGAACAATGTCCCCTTTGGCTTTACCAGGCTCAAGTTCTCAGGAACAAATAATCTCCTCGGAGCCTTTGGAAATGGGAGCCAAGCATGCGGTTTTTAGAGTATCCCCAGACAGGCAGTCGTCATGGCAGTTTCAGAGATCTAACAGTACGGGATCAAGTGTAATAACTACTGAGGATAACAAAATCCACATCCATTTAGGAAGTCCTTACGTCCAAGCTCTCAGCAATTCCAAGCCCATCACCCCTTGTAATACACTGCAAGACAACAGAACTCCAGCACTAGCTAATGGCCTGCCCAGTAAGCCCACCAATAAAATCACCAGCAGTATTACTATCACACCAACAGCCACTCCTCTCCCACGGCAATCACATATTACAGTAAGTAACATCTATAACTGACCCCCAGTCCATGCTGACACCCTTACAGCAACCCATCCCGTTTTTCATCCCAGCAAGAATGATTTGGAACAGCCCCTTTACTTTGGGAGAGATCTGTGCATGAACTATACGACAGTATATGGAACTAACTTTAAGTTTTGCCTGCTTAGTGTTATCAAGTGTGCACTTACTGTATATCTTCTCATTGAAATACAGTTATGTAAAATATTTAGTCTTGCACTTGTATAAATGCATCTTTATGTATTTCCATTTTCAAAATAACTCACATTACTTTTGACTGCAACTTGCCTTGGTAAAATATTTTAACATTACAAAACCAGTAAATAATTGATTATTTTTATCATTGCTTGCAGAATATTTTTGTTTGTTACGTGTGGTTTGTTTTTTGGTTATTTTTTTGCATGTATGGTAGAATTTGAATTCAGTCATAATATTGCCTGCTAACTTCAGATAAGACTTGATTCATTATCTTCCCTGCTATTTCCCAACTCCTCCTACCCCTTTCAGTTTGGGTCCTTATCAGTATATCACACAGAAACACTCAAAATATTATGTATTGTATCTCATTACAAATTAATGATGCATACTTGATATGTTCCAGAGCACAACCATCACTTTTCCTACCCTTTTTTTTTTTTTTTTTTTTTTTTTTTTTAACCTGTTTGGCTAAAACTCTTTTTAAACCTTTCTTGTAAGTGAACTTAATTCAGAAGCTTACTTCACAAAATTATTCTCCTCAAACAAGGCAAACAATTTTTTTCCAGTACAATAGAAAGACTGCTATCTTTTAGGTACAGTGTGAAACAATAAACAGAACACTTACTTTCCTAAAGGATAAATCAAAAGAACACATTCACACATAATATTCAAATTTCATCTATGATCCTTGCCACCAGTTCAACATATAATATATACCACAAAGGCACACTGGAGAAGAAACGAGATGAGCAAACTATGGCACACCTTCATGTTTGTCATAGAATAGACTTGACAGAAGCATTAAGAACCTACTCTCCAAACACATACACCTTTAGGATTACGGTAAATAGGAGTACCATATAGAATGGACAAAACAAGTTAAGGTATTTCAATGATGGATTCAGTATCAGAGTCTAAGGAAAGGGCAGAAACATAACTGATTCTGCCTTTTACACGTGTGCCAAGTAGTCAATCCTAACCTCCCAGAAAATATTGTTAGTAGTGGACCAACTTCACACAGAACGTAAATAAGCCTGAATGACCTGAAATGCACTTCCAAATACCTCTTTTTCAGAAGCTGTTAACAGCAAATGTATGTTGGAACAGCTGCTTCTTATTCTCCTAAAAGTTAAATGCCGTATATCTTATGTTCTTGGAGAAGGGAAGTTATTCACAAAAAAGCAATCAACCTCCTTATCAACAAGGAAGTTTGCAAGTAAGCTAAGCCTAAACTCCCTACTCACTAACCCCACACATTTCTTGTTTCCATTATCTAGAGAAAAAACCCCAACATTTCTGCAGTATAATTTAGCAACTGATTCAAAGGACTTTGGCACATGCTTTCACGTAACAAGGGAACTTTTATCATTTGAAATCCTTTTGATCGACAGGAATCTAAATTACTACAACTGTAGGTAATAACTGATTTTGGAAGGAACAGAAGCAAAGCCGACCACACACATGTGCTTTTCTCAGTAAAATTAACAATGGGGAAAAAAACACTAACTTATGAGATATGGAATAGAAATAGATATAACAAATGTATTAGAGTTGAGCAGTGGCAATGTTTAAGAGGTAAAAGGTGGATATGCACAAACCTAGCTTAATGTCATGCTGATACAACATCTCTTGAAGTTACCGGGCTTCCAAAAACTAAAGGATTAACATTCGTCCTCCAGTCGCACTAATATTTTCTTCAGCTGGACTTAAACATCTTGTAGAAAAAAAATGTTTCATTTCATACCTGAATTCCAAAATACACAGAAATGTGTTGATCATTAACCACCTGGCAATCTATTACAAAGTCTTATAAAAGAAAAGCACAGATCAGTACACAGCAAGAAGCACACCTAGCCCTTTGGACAATTCCCAAGCTATTATGAATACAAAGCCTAGGTGAGAGTTCACACCACTTATAAGTTTAATTATTAAACAGGACAGTACTTCTGTTCCTGTCTTAATCCTTATACTGGTGATGGCTTACTAGTCCAATTAACAAAAGACCAAGAAAGGAGCCACTCATGACCATTAACTCCTAAAGAGAATTGCCTGCAAATGAACTTGCAACATTTCCTAAAAAGACACCTTGATTAAGGGATGTTTACATACCCTTACTGAGGAAACAGTCTATGAGTAGTCTTAACTGATGTCACAGTGGAATTTCTGTCATTCATTTCAACAGATTAAAAATCAAATAATTATTTTGACTAAAAATAAGGTTTGCAGAATAAAACCTGTTCATCCTGTTCAAATTCCCAAGATCCATTTCAAAGCACACGGCAGAGAAAATAAACACCTGGATGTATTTGGCAAGAGCTGAATCTTACTTAATTGTTTGAACACAAATAAGTTAGCTGTAGTTTTATCCCAAAATAACAAATGGGAAGCATAGCTCGATAATAAGCAGCAAATTATCTATCTACAAATTCACCTCAAGTTGTTCAGATCAGCACTCTGTATTTTAGATTATTTCCATTTTGCTGAGTGGGAATATTCACCTACTTCTTTGGCAAAGAGAAAACAACAGAGAAAGGAGGAAATTAAATGAGTAGTCTGCGAATTGATTGAAACACGCTGAAAAAAAAAATATAATCAAGCATAATCATATTAAAATTCAACCAAGTAGGTCAGCTTTTCCAGGAATTTCAAGTATTCCATAAATGGTAAGTATTACTGGTTATTTGGAGGCTGAGACACTTTTGTTTTCATCATTTGCCAAAAAAACTAAAATCTGACAGGCACATAATGATTTAACTAAATGTTAAAGGAAAATACGAGCACAAAGTAGCATATATCAGAGGGATTAAACTGTGAAAGACAGCATAAAAGCAGTTTTCAGCAGATCATAATATCAACGCTTCTTTTTTCCATAACTTAGCAGCCACCTCCTCTGAACTCTACAAATCTACCCTTTCCCCTAGATAATGAGTTATGTTAAGCCTAAAAAAGGCAGGGGGAATTTACTGATAGAAAATGGCACAAGTTACCAGCCTCCTTTCCTTCATCTTTTCAATTTTGTTTTTGCGAGTGAACAAAGGAACACAAGCAAGGGCAGCACAAACAGTTTGATACTCAGCTCTTTTAAGTCATTCTTTTCAGGTGCTTAAATGTTTCATACTTGTAATTTTTGTCCTTACAGGGAGGATGGATGAGGGGAGGGAGGGAAAAGGAGGAAAAGAAAAAATAAGAGAATAAGAAGAAATAATGGTATTCTGAAAGCAAAGTTCCCATCCACCAACCAAGAGGTAGTATTTCAAGTTATTTAAAAACCTTCCTCAAGCAGCTAATTAAAACATAGAATTGAAAAAAATTACAGGAGCAGCTAGCTAATCTTCCTGGCCCAAAGCACAGTGGATAATATGGTGTCTGGGGACAGAATGTAAGGCTGTAATAAGAAAAAAAGATCTGTAAGTAAACACCTCATGGAAGGCTTCAGAAGGCACACTCCCCACTTTGGGGAAAAAATTATCAGAAACAGGGTTGTACAGCACTTTTTCTGATGAAGATTGAATGGATGCTTCAGGGTTAGGTGATGGAGTAACCATCTGCAGGATGACTTTGTCCCTAGGAAACTATATTGAGACAGGCAAAACAAAAACCTGACAACTGCCTAATCTCCAGGCTTAAGCAAAGACTACCAAAACATTATGTTACCAAGAGACAGAAGAGAAAAAGAACTCATGGATCAAATAGAGCACAAGTGTGTGTATAAAGACATTTTAAAATTAAAAAATACTGTAAGTGGGAAATGGCTCAAAAAAAAGACCAACCTTAAAGATTCAAGAAACATGAAGTGTTTTCACAAACCTGCAGGCAGTGGCCCCAAGATGTCGCTGAATTCTCTCTTTTAGCATGCCACCCAATGACCTACCATACTGTGGGCACCCAGACAGCCTCAAATATCAGAGCTGTGAACTGAATGTGATTTTTCTCTCACTAAGCAAAGTACTCTTGGGAAACAGATTTTGAGTACAGGAGTGAAGACCTGTTTTAATCAATGACTCTTCACTCACCAGCCAGTGGCCTGACGTCACAGAGTCTTCATATAGGGAGAGACAAAAGCAGTTCCGTCCCCTGCTCTTACCCCTACCACATCTCATATCACAAAATACTTCCCTTACAGTTATGCTCTCATCACTGTTCAGGATGCCAGCAGATTGAAACAGGTCAAGAAACTAACCTGGATTTAAAAACAAAACAAAACAACAAAACCAAAACAAAAAAAAAAACCAAAAAAGCAACAAACACAACAAAAAAATGCTATCACACACCACAATTCTTTTTTAAAAAAGCAGAATCCACTTAACAGCACCGTCCTGCAAGAGAGACACGACAGCATGACTGAAGGGGCAAGAAAAAAGGATATGCACTTTATACTGGAATCACTGCCAAAGCCCTGGTCTCATCACCTTAGATGCTACCACTGTCGTCTGAAGCAAACAATCTAGCATACAAATACTTTACAAACCACTCCAAATGTACAACAAGCGTTCACCAGTCCCATTAACATCCTTCTGGGGTACAGGAAGAAGAAATTACTCCTCTTCTAGGAGAGAAGTTATCTTGTGCAAAATCACAGCAAGGCACCTTCAGTCATCATTAGAATCTAGAATTTCTTATCCTTTATTGTCTCATACTCAAGCCATTAATAGATCACATTTTATCCAGTAGAAAAATCAGTTTGGCTGGAGAAAAGGCAGAGGTTTTGTTCTTAATTTTTTTTTTTTTTCCCTTCTCACAGTAGAACATATTTGGCCCCAACCTGGTTACTCCTGTGTGCTTCTTCAATATATATATTAACTAATATGGGAAAAACATAGTCAAAATTTTTGAACACAAAATACGGATACTGAAGAAGTTTTCATATTAGAAGTTGTGCATAGGTATGAGCACAGTTGCATACTTTTTTAAAAAACTTCAGATTTAGAAATACCCCAAATACATATATCCCTACCTGCCCACAGTCTGTATAGGATAAGAACTGCTACCAAGAATCTTACTCAGCAAGCGACAGCACAAGCTTAAACCAAGTAAATTGATGATCTCACAAAGGTTTGTAAAATAATGTATTCTATAAAAAAACTAACAGTTAAGCACCAGTAGAAACATTTAAGTGCTGGCAGTACCCTCTCCTGGACAGAATTAATATTGCAGTACATTTCATATTCTTTAAAAAGGCCATACTACTACTCTTCTCAGGGACCACACGTGCCCTAACAAGATACCTGAGATCCCTCATTTTTTCAAGGGTCAAAGGTAAGAGAACTAAGAACAAGCAACTGTTCATTTCAGAGACCAAACAGCTGCACAGAGATGTTGATCAATCAGTGCCAGATAAATCCTTGTCCTAGGAGAGTTGACCCACAACATCACCTTACCTTTCTCTTCATCTTGTCAATTCTCTATTAAAAATGAGTCTTTAAACTACCTTATATTTAAAAGATTATCACATTCCCCAGTGACAATATGGCTCAGGAAAAGTAAGGCACATAATAGAATTTTAGTAGCTAGCAAGATAACAACTGCCTCCAACTTTGTCCAACGATGCCTCTTTTCCTTACCACCAAAAAGTAGATTTAAACTTGGTGTTCAAGGAATAAGACCACGGTGACACATTTGGGTATGTGTCGCATATGAAAATTATTTCTAATATTAATATAGATTTTTTCTGTTAAATAGGTCATATTATTGAAATCAAGAGTGCTGGAATAGGCCAAATATCAGGAAAAGAGTAGAAGGGACCTTGGGACATTTCCCAGCCTATTCCCATACTAAAAGTTGATTTAAACCCTTTCAAATAAATGTCTGGTTCATCTGGTTTTAAAAAACTTCTGCAGTGAAAATTTCAGTTACCCCAGGAATCTGTAACAGGACTAAAATACCCTTGCCACTAAGAATCTTGCTAATTTCTAAATTAAATTTCCTTTGATAAATTGTAATCCAGTAGTTGTGTTCCTATCTCTCCACTGGACTTCAAAAACTGTTTTCTCTGGAATGGATTTTCATATATAAGAAGACAATTAGAAGACAAGTCTTTCCTTAGTTTAAATTAGTTCAGATTAAACAAAGCCAATTGCTCTCCCACTTAATAGCTGAAGTAGTCATCATTTTCCCTTTGCAAAGCAGTTTATAACAATGCAGTGCCCCAAGTCAGACAATAGTCTGGCTAAAGTCTTACTGATGTTTGTAAGGATTATTTATACTGCTCCTCAATATATTCATGCACACAAGTGGGTTGTGCGAAAGGAAATGCAGAGCAACTGAGAATTGTCCTTTCTGGATTCCTAAAAGACTCAGTGAAAGAAAAGGAAATATTCGAATTCCCAGTGCAGTTAAGGAGGCCTAACTGGAAATTTCAGCCAAAGCTGTCTTGTTGGAAGACTAAATTAAATGCTCAGCTTTATCGCCTGTATCTTAACTCATTCTCACTTGCAGACCTGGCTTACATTCTGACTCCGTTCAATCATCCAGGAACAAACTTAAGTCTGTCAAGAGGCATGTACAGATACATGGACTGCAGTGAAAAGCACCATTCCTTGGCCACTTTTACGGAGGTTAAAAACTATACTCACTGTTGCTCAAATTTCAAACACTAAAAACTTAAACAGTGAGAAAGAATCGTATCTAAAGTTACTCCTGGATCAAATTCTACAAATGACTGTAAAAAGGTAAATAGAAAAGCTTTTACAGCAGAAGTGTTACATGCTCCCCCCTATTTAAATTAGAACAGGAACCCAAGCCATACATCATACTCACAGAGGAAAAGAAAAAATAAATAGGAAAACAAAAATAATATTATAACCAAAGATAGTGAAACTACTCAAACAGCACAGAAAGAGACATTTTCTCTCCTTGGTCTCACACGCACACTTGCCTTATTCCACTTCCCAGAAGGCAAGAACTGTATTGTAGTATAATCGTACCCATATAACTAACAGATAAACTGTCTCTATGCCTGTGAGGAAAAAAAAAAACAAAGTGCATATGAAATACATATCCTTAGATTTCAGAGCATGCTTTCACAGTTGACTTTCTGAAATTAAGAAGGGCCATTTTCAGTTACGCATGAAAATTCCCCAGTTGTCACCTGCAGAGTGTTTGCACCCATCCCTGAAGTACCTGCTGCCATTCACTATGAAATAATAAACGCACCAACCGCATAGGAGTTCTCACTCTAACACTCTTCCTATTACAGGCAATTGACATCCATTTCAGAAGTTAACTGAAAATTAAGGAAGTTAAAAGATTCTTATGAAACTGCAGTTGTCTTGATTCTTTGATCATCGCTTGCCTTGAAAATGAGCTTTAACTTCTTATTTCTACAACTCTAAGCACTACTGACAAAAATCATGGGTATTTTCTGAGTCCAATGCTTTAAACTAATATGATGCTAATACAACTAATATACCAGACGTACCACATAATCCTCACAATTCAAAAATGTGGTTAGTTTAATGTCCTTGGGGTTGGTTTTTAATTATTTGCTGACATTTGTTTAACTGTGTTTAGACACATTAAGTAAAGGAAAATCACAAGACTACTTAGATATGTAGATCCAAGCCAACATTTCACTTCCAGGGGTGTTTTGAGAGCACTGATGGGTACTTAGAAGGCTTCTCCGGAACATGAAAGGCAGCTCAGCTTGCTTTTTGAAAGATAAACTTACCTTATTTCCTCTTCTATCATTCGGAAAGGTAACAAATACAAAAAGTGGGCTACAGATGAGAACTCAATGAGCCATAACTAAACAGCAATGATGAACACACAGAGCCAGCAAATTCAGAATACAAGTGAGTGTCAAAAAAAGAATGGGGAAGACTGAAAACCATTCATCTTGAAGGAAGAAACAGATTGGTAGAAAGGGTGGACATACTTGAAGAGATGTGTCATGTGCACAGAGACTTCCCATATAGAGATAAGAGTTAAAACCCAAACTGAAAATGCCCACCCAAATCTACATATCAACAGCTGTATTAGTCATTCCAGTCTGCCCAAAAACCAAAATTAACATCCCAACACATGAGTATGCCATAGCCAACATATCTGCTTACATGTCTCTACACTAAGTAGCAGAAAAGGAGCTAAGAGGATTGCACAAGAATTTTCAGTACACATACAACTAAACTACTGCACAACTTGATATACAATCACTTTCAAGTGCTTTCCAGACAAGTTCTACATCATGCTAGTCCCTCTTTACAGGAACAGCTTATGCATTGATTTATTCAACTGACCCAAAATTCTTTCTACAACTCACATCCAAGATTCATATTTTGTCAAATATCAAGTTCTAAAAAATAAACAAAGTTTAGTGATCTAGCTACCCATGTAATTAAATTCAAAAAGTTAAGCGTCAACAAGTTTTTTCCTTAAATTTATTCAACCTTATATCAGGAACGATGAAAAAGAAACCAATTTTTAAGTGCTGAAAGAGGAGGAAGAGAACTAGATGGGCAGTTTGTAAAATCTCTGCCTACAACAGTTAGACTGGTACAATCACTGAAGTGTAAATTTAATTGTCCTGGCACAGAAACTTAATGCTGTTATAGTTTAACCCCTTAGGAAAAAAGCCTTATAATACAGCTGTTGTCCTCAAGTTTGAGCCTATGCCAGGAGATGCATCAATTCAGTTATTGTGGCTATAAGCAAACATAACACACACAAAAGAGAGCAATATAAACTGTGACCAGACAAAGACTTGACAAAGTCATCAGTCATAATGCAACTCTCAGAAGTAAGTAACAATAATTTAGATGTGTTCAATACTGTCCTTCAGAACTGCAAAATAGAACATCACATTGAATCACCAATTTTTTTTTTGCTTGAAATGAAATCTGATGGCTCAGAAGGCCATATTGTAAATAGTTTTAATGAACTGGAAGTCAGCACAAATTAGAGGCCAGAGCACAGGGGTGTTTCCACTGATTTAAAAGACCATAAAGCCTTAATACCAATTAGATGCACAAAATCTGTAAAAATCTATGCCTACAAATACCTTCTTGCAATGCTAACACTGCTGTTCCATCAATTACAGATAGAATCCTGCAATCACTTTGTACCCTATGGAATGTCTGAACTGGAACACTTCTCAAACATTATTAAAAAAAAAAAAAAGCCAACAAACAACCAACGACAAAAAAGCCAGTAACAACTAAAACACCAAAATTAACCACCTAAAAGCTAACCAATCAAAATAACAACTGAAGCCCCCACAACTCTTCCTTAGAGATATAATCACACTTCACCATGCAAGACTTTTTTTACCTATTTTTTTACCTATTCATCTCAATATGCTTAGCAAATAATAGCTAATCTAATTCTTTTTAGTTAGGAAAGTGAGACACGTTATATCCTCTAATTTACATCAGAGAGTAGCACTGCTAGGAATAGCCCACCCAAACATTTTATTCTCAATACTGTGCCTCATCTACCAGGCCATACCACATAGTCAGAAGGCAAACTGTTCCAACTCAATACTCAGAAGTACAGCAGTAACACAATTATCCCCTCTAATATCAACCCCTTCTTTCTTAACACAGCACCTTTGGTAACTGAAGCAAAATGTGGTTTGCTCTGGGTGTCAGATTGTGGTTGTTTGTTTTTTCTTCCCTTGCATACTAACAACATGAGTGCTAAAATTCAAGAGTACCGTGACAACGCATGCTGATCATTTTTTTTTATTCAGTGTTTAACAAGTTTGGCTGTATGGTTGGTATTAAGGATCTCAGAGGTCCTTTCCAACCATGAAGACCTTATGATTCTGTGAAGTTTTAGTCAGATTTCAGTGAAAACACTCGGATGCAGTACAAAAAGTCCTCATAACAACTTTGCTGCCACCTAGAGGTAAAATCTTCAAGGAACACAGAGCAAATAAAAGAGCATTTCTTTCTTCCTACTCGCTCTCAAAGCCAAACCCTTTCCTTTCTCCATCTACTGTTAACAAAATAATAAACCTAAAATTTGAAACTGATTTTGAAAATAAAAATATGAAGGTAGTTACAAACATTCAGACCTAGGATCTATGTATCTCATCTTTGGTAGTGACCAGCAATAAATGTGTATGAAAAAAAAATTAAGTACTAGGCAAATAGAGCAATAAACACAACCTCTACCAGTCTACAACTTACAGCTATGCACAGCTGAAATCTATATCATGTCTTTGTGTAGCACTTCTTGATGGATGCCATGTATGACTAAACTCTCTCCAAACAGGGCCATATCATGGGCTCAAAAGCTGCCTATCTCAATGAGTTTCATTGCTCACTGACAAGTGAAACTACTTTTTAATCTTTAACCCTTCAATGGATACCCTCTCAAGCATGGTATTCCCCTTGTCACCATAATGCTAGATTTCTTTTGTTCCTGTTTTCTCTCCACAATCTATGTTCCAAGCTCGAAAAGGTTTAGTGCATGCTGTTAATCTTCATGCAGAAGCCATTCCGTTACCGATTGTCATCTTTTCTCTGTATTTTCCCATTTCTGAACTGCTTGGACAAAACTCTGCAAAACATTGATCATGTAGTCATGGTTTAGATTAATGCACTAGAAAAAATGGTGGGTTTTGTTTTCTTCTTTTCTTTTCCAAGTAATTCCTAACCTGCCTGTTACCTGTTTGGCAATTGCCAGCTGCTGAGCAATGAGGATCACTTACAGGGACTCCAGGTTCTGTGTTCTGAGTAGCAAGAGATGTCATATTTACTACCATATGCAAACTAGTGTTCCCTACATATATTGCTTTTCATTTGTTAACACTGAACCACACAGATTTTTATCACCTTATTACTCAATACCATGAACTACTGTCAACTCTTGCTTCTAATACTCTCCCTTTTATACCATATGCAAATGTCATCAATTCAGTACTAAGTCTCTTCTCATGCAATTTTTAAATCTGTATGAATATCACAGGTGTCTGAGGCTCACATGACATCTCCACTATACCATGCAAACTGGCTTTATGCTCCACTTCCTATCCACTTGCCACTTAGAACCATGAGAATTTTCCTTCTTTTCCCACAGAAATTTTGCTCTCCCAAGATTCCTTGGTTAGAGACCACCATCATACTTTTTTGAAAAATTGTAATATAACATTATCACATCTATAATGGTACCTTAAATGCACCTACATCTGTCTCTCAGACACTAAGACACAGGTTAACCCAAAATACAAGAAATTTCCTGTGCATCCAAACAGCCTAACCAAATACAACCAACTTACTCAAAATGATTCCTCCTCTGCCCTGACTCCCAAGCTATGCTACAGAATTATTCCAGTTAGATGCAGGTCGCAGACCATTCAAACAACTCAACATTATTGACAATTTAACAGTTCCAGTGTCTGGAAACCTTCATAGACACTGCCCAGTTCATTATTAAACAAATAGATAACATATACCCATATAACAATATTCACTAATGCATAGGTAAGTACTATCCTTGACAAGAAGTGTGGATGTTTCCCCATTGCAAAATTAGTAACCATGTGGGTGAACACAATATTTCTTGTCATTTCTACAATTTGATCAGTCCAGCAGTTATACTTAAGAATCTTTTGTAAAGCTTTACTCTAAAAGTGGCATTACATCCCTCTAGCATCACCAGCAATTTCAGTAGCAGGCTGCACATCATTAGTTGGAATTCAGCAATTTTAAAAGTCATCTCCTTCAGAACTCTACGAAAAACACCACATTGCTCTGGGAAATCATTGTTCTTCTTCCTATCTCTTTGTTCTCAAACTTCAATTAGCCTAGATTGCTTTTTTTTTCCCCTCGCTGTCATGATCACATGCCTGCAATGTGCAAACTTTACCCAAATTCTTCCATACTGTGCACATGCAATGATATAACATTGGATCAGTTTTATCTTTTTGAGAACTCCTGTCATACAATTATCTACAACCAAATGGCAGGCTTTTGAATTCCGATATATTTTTTTAAAGAGAAATACTTATTCCAGGAAGGCTTTTATGGCAACTAAGAACTTGTTTCTCAAAACTTGTTTTGATCTAGCTCATTCTTATTCATACTTAATTCACCAGAGTTTCTATGCTTTTTTTCTATTGTCCTCATTTGAACACAGTTTCCACTTTGTGTTTTTTTTTTTTTTTTAAAACACAACAGTGAATTTCTTTTACTCTGTTCTCAACTATAAGAGGTATATAAAAAGGCTTGTGATGTAAAAGCTTTTCCGATAGGTAGTGCATGTTTAACTTTAGTTTCAGATATGGCACCTTTCAAACAATCTCCTTGCCTTTACAGGTAATTTTTAACTTTTTTTGCGGGGGGAGTCTACTTACTTCTTTGCAATTAAATATGATTGTGATGGGCTCTGGATGGAGAGTTCTCTCTTTCAAATATACTCAATTCATGTACAGTGTGGTCAACTTCAGAAAACTCTCTCTCACACTAAAGCTCAAGCTAGGTAGCACCTGCTACTCATGACTGAATCAAGACTCGCTTCTGCAAGTGGAAGTTAGCTGATTATTCACCCAGAAAAGTCACACAGTTCACAGCCTTTGCACTGCATCACGCACTCAGCACCTAGGGCTGCTGTCCTACAGTCAGAGGGCTAACAGAAAACTCTTCTTATTTACATTCTGGATTTCAATAAATTGGGATTATTTGGTGTTCACCAGTCAACTATGTAAGTCAAACACATAAGCCACACTCTCACTAGCAAAGAGATAAAGGGAGGTCAGACAAACAGTTCTCAGAGCAATGTGTTTAGTTTTATGATGTAGAAAAGACACTGATGAGATAAATATATGATCCATTCTCTCTCCCTAATGCATGACTTATTCTCTTGATTTATTTCAAGATTACTGATGCTTTCCGTCATTCAGTTCCAACTCGGATCCCCAAACCAAAGACTACGAGCACGACCAAAGTACCCATCAAAATTTCTACTGGACATCTCAACAAATCACTCCAAGACAGCAGTTCTGGAAAGCTACGCATTATAAGGACTGTGTCTAAAACCTGCCTTCAAAGCGGAGGGAGAAGGTAAATAATTTTCTATGATCTATGATATTAAAATGGATTTAAGCAATCTGAATATCAACAGTAGTTGTTTCCATTGGGGAAAAGTCTGAAACCATCCACATGGTCAGCACATCAATGGTCACCAATCGTGACACATCAAGAGATAATCAAATTCTTAGGAGCCAAAGGTAATGCATGTGTGCAGTGACCAAGCTCTGCTCTCATTTTTCCAGTGTAATTCCACAATTTGGCCCTCACAGTAGAGAAGCATGAGACATAAATAAATTTCTGTTGTAAATTCAGTTTTGACATGTTCCACAAATAACAATACTAATGTGGTCTCAGTAGATTTATAAAAACATATGGTCAATCAAATGAAGACGGCTTGAAGGAGGTGCCACTCTGTTTTCAAAGTAGGTCTAGTCAATAAGTATTTCAACATGGATATCTTATGTTCAGTAGTAAAGACAGAATGAAGAGAGGTATGAAGAAATCTGCTCTTTTATAATGCATATAACTTAAAAGAAAAGCAGATTTCCTTGCTGTGCCACGGATCACTTCAAAAGTATGATTTGAAGATGAACAATTCTCCCCCCAAAGATTAAAAGTGTGAGTTGAAGATGAACAGTTTTCCCCTCAATGAGTTAATGACTGTGATTATCCCCACTTGAATTCGTGCAAATGTTATCTTAGGAAAAACAGATGCAAGAATTGAGATTACTATTGTTTGTATTAGCTGTATAAACTTTCACCATTTTATTTGGACTATAGTATTTAGATTTCAGTTCACTTAAACAGTATTTTGGAACTGATCAAAATTTGTGCCAAGCTTAACAGTAAGTTATGATGTACACAGAAGTGCAATCTTGTTCTTGCATTACTCCATAATTTTGTCCTTCCTTTCAACTGTTCACATTCCAGTAAAATAGGTAACTGCATTCATAAGTCTCAGTGAAGTTGGGTTTTTTTTAACCAAACTCTTAGCACAAGTAGTTCTAGTTCATCTATGAGAGAATTTGCCTTTTTGCTTTTTTTAAAGCATACCTTCTTTAAAAGACGTTCACTCAAATTCACTCAGTTTCCTTTCTACCAGACACACACACACACACGAAAAAAAAAAAAAAAAAAGTTAAAACATTAGAAGAAACTCCAGCTTTTGTTTTCAATTTTCTGAAAAACAGTAGCTACTGCTCTGACAAAAAAATTTCTCGCTATTCCACTGTAGCAAGTTAAAATAACAAGATACCATTACTGCAAGGAAGCCCCCACAGGAATCTTGTAATATCAACTAACGTGAGTTACTGTTTTAGAATACAAAAATTAATTTATTTCCCTGATATTAATGTGTCCCTCATTCTTCTTCCCCTAACAGAGTGCATTCCAACAGTCTAAATGGCTCAACTGATAATTTGTGGGAAAACTCCTTTCACATAGGTGTTTCTATAAGAACTGCCAAATTCTAATTCCTAAATAAAGCAAAAGCTGGTGGTGATCACAGTGCCATAGCCAGAATCGTGATTCTTTTGCTGAAGCAAGGAGAGATTTTGATACTTTCAGTTACCCGATTTTTTCCCTTTTATTTCACAGCTAAAAGTTTAACTTAACCACTGAGACAGTACAACACATTAGCACAGCTGCGTGACTATTTTTGCAAACCCACAACAGAAACCTCAACAGCTCCACAAGAAATTCTCTAGGAGTACTTTAAAAAATGAAGTTTAAAAAGATATTTCACCTTACATCCTCACTTGTGTCAAAATGAAAAAATTAAAGAATGACTCTTCCATATGGAAAAGAAAAGGTTTCAAATTTTATTCACTAAATCTGCTGGTAACTAAAAAGTTCCAAGGATCCATGTCGAGTACGTTCAGATCCAAATAAAGTTCACAGAAGCACTCCATTATACGTTCTGCAATTTGCACAATTAATGTATGTACATGCAAAGAAACACAGATTTCAAAAAGCTGTCAACTTGTCATGCTTATCAGAGAGATCCCCAGTACAAGAGCAAGTTTCATCAGAAGGGAGGGCAACTCCTGAATGAGCCAACAAAACCAATAAACTTCTCCACAGACAGGTCCAGCAACAGATCTCAGCTCCAATCAAGCAACAGAACTCCTACTGAATGTGCTACAATGAACAGTTGTTGCTTCTCAGTAGTTGCAAATCACGTATTACAAATTGACACTATCTGGCACCCATTATTGCCATTCTACAGACAGAAAACCCCTGGCAAAGGAAATCAATTCCTGCAACAGCATCCTTCACTTCAGAGCCCACAAAGGAACCCACCAAAACCGTCAAATCATCCTCCATGGTACCCTATTATTCTTCTCACCTACCTGTGCTGCTGACATTGAAGAGTTTCCCCATCTTTTGCTCCTTTCTTGGGATGACACCATTAATTTCTTTCTACGAGGGATGTGGTCCACATAGGCTCTTACTTAAGGATCTAAAGAAACTGACAAATGGGGATACTACACTCTTACGGGATTAAGGGAGACAAAGAAAGTATGGGGAATGAAAGACAAGGAGTGGTAACATAAAAGGAGGAAACTGGAAGAAATGATGAAAAACAGGAGTTCATCCCACTCCCTCAAACTGTTTGGGAGATGTGGCATGCTGGCTACACGCAAGAGATGGATGTTTATAGTGCTGTGAAAAGAGCTCTTTCTAGTCATGGAGAGAAGAGGAAAAAGTTGCTGTCTTTCACCACTACTAAACAAACTCCTTAGTATTCCTTATCCTCTCCCTTATAGTTCTGATATATAAATCACATTCAAGACTGGACATAGCTGTGACATGAACCGGAAAAAGGGAGGGAAGGAAGCTCTGCGGTCAAATGACTTGGGATGTGTAACACTAAACAACACTGCTAAGTAGACAATAATTTGTAACTACTCTCTCCATAAATCTCTCAAAGTTAAAGGTTTGCTGAAGACGTTATTGGGCAAGATTCTTTAGTTTGTGTCATGTGACAAGGTAAATAGATGGCTAATCCCTTCAGGGTTTTAAGTAGGGTTTTTTTATATCTATAAACCACCTGCAGCAGGGTAAACATTCATGTCTCAAAGTGAGAGTAACTACCTTTAATACGGATTTTAAAAAATTATTTCCAATGATGTGGTCAAAAGCAAATTAAGAATTACTTGTACACTAGGATATATATTTTGTGTTTTCATACTCTTTAAGTGAGGCTGAAAATCTTTCATACACTTGATCTTAAAAGTAGCCTCTTCTAACTACAAGCTGCTACAATCTAAGACACCTTTGGGAGCTGAGTTATTAGAAAGAATATTCCATTGGTCAGGACTTACTCTAGGTCTAGTCTTAAAGGAGTTGGCAAATTGTCAGTATTTAAAAAGTACATTTCAAATTCTTCTGCTTTGCACCTGCAGTGGTTGCAGAGATGTTTTTGTTTTTTTAAATAGGTCCGCAAACAGTGTTGGATAGCAAAAGTTTCTGTTAATGAAACTTGATGTTTCACAGAAATAAACCTCATCGAGTCTGTCAAAAGTGCTCACTAATGGGCAATTATTTTCTTGTATTGCTGCTTACATTGTACACTGTAAACCCTAATTTCCTATTTTATGTCAACTGATTTTAAAGTATTTTACAGTATCCATAAGATGTGGTACAAATTAACCTTTGGCTTTACATCTGTTGTACATGAGAAATGGCTACACAAAATAAAAGTAAGAGATGCTCTTCTTACTTTACTGATGGCTTGTATCAACTTAATACAACAACAGGCTCCACATAAAAAACCTGCTGACAAGTTTACAAACATGGGATCTAGACAGCAGGGGGTACATGGTTTGCAGAACACTCACCTGTAACCATTACTCAAAACACATTCAAAGAATGCTCTTGGAGTAAAGTGCATATAGTGCTTTTAGCACCGGGATGGATTAGACACCTCCATAGGTTCCTTCCCACCTGAATTATTTTAGTAGCTCAACAATGCAACTGCAAAAATCCTAAGCAGTTTTAGGTAACTGGAAGAAGAGCTGTGATTCACACTCTCATCTCACAGTCAGACGGTTTGTCCCTTGTATCAAAAGTTCGTCATCCTGCTTGGATTCAGTTTCTGAAAGAAAGCTGTCAACATTATGAAAATCATCTTAGGGAATTACGGAATTGTCAGAGTTGGAGTTGTCCTACTCCCCTGCTGAAGCAGGACTGCCTACAGCACATTACTCAGGACTGCATCCAGGTGGGTCTTGAAGGTCTCCAGAGAAGGGGACTCTACAACCTCCTTGGGCAGCCTGTTCCAGTGCTCGCTCACCCTCATCATAAAGTTTTTTCTCATATTCGAATGGAACTTCCTATGTTCCAGCTTGTGCCCATTGCCCCTCATCCTGTCACTGGGAACCACTGAGAAAAGTCTGACTCCACTTCCTTCAACCCACTCTTCAGATACTTACAAGCATTAACAAGGTCTCCTGTCATCCTTCTCTTCTCCAGGCTAAAGAGTCCCAGCTCAATCAGCCTTTCCTCATCAGGGTGAAGTTCCAATCCCCTGATCATCTTTGTTGTCCTACACTGGACACTCTCCAGTAGTTCCCTGTCTCTTTTGAACTGGGGAGCCTTGAACTAGATGCAGTATTCCAGCTGTGACCTCACCAGTGCAGAGCAGAAGGGGAGAATGACCTCCCTCAACCTACTGGCCACACTCTTCCCTACACAGCCCAGGATTCCATTGGCCCTCTTGGCGACAAGGACACATTGCTGGCTCATGGATAGTTTACCATCTACTAGGACCCCCAGATCCCTAAACTTGTTCTTGTTGAATCTCATTAGGTTCTTCTCTGAACAGTTCTCCAGCCTGTCTAGGTCATGCTGGATGGTGGTACAGCCTCCTGGAGAGTCTGCCAGCCCCCCTAGTTTGGTATCATCAGTGAACTTGCTGAGGGTACACTCAGTCCCCTTGTCCAGGTCACTGATGATTATGTTGAACAAGACCGGACTAAGTATTGACACTTGGGGGACACCACTGGTTACAGGCCTCCAACTTGACCCTGCTCCATTAATTACAACCCTCTGAGCCACTTACCACTCACCCTAAATGAAACCTTTGGTTGGCAGAATGTGCAGGGAGGCTCTTAAGATATTTAGGACTCCTGAATGAAATATTCCTAATGAAGAGGATGTACTGCAGAAACTGGAGCTGCTTAAGGAACCTACATGAGACTAAAAATGAAAATTGAATGCTCAGGAGCCTTATTAGGGTTTGTGACCCCTCTTTATTACAAACATACAGTTTTTATATTGCTACTTCTCAAAGTATTCCCCAAATACCTTTTCACAGGAAATAAGCAACCATTGTCAAAACACTAGATGTGAAGTCTTCACAGAGGTACAGATAACTCTTACCAGTATTATGTTAAAAAAAAAAGTCATTTAAAAGTATCAATAAAATAGAGCACTATAAAGTCCTAGAGTAATTTTAATTACTTAGATCTACCTAAATTTCCACATTAAATCTCAGCATTACAAATGCAATGACAGGCTGTTAAGTGCCTTAAGACGCATTGCAAAAAGCCCAAGTAGAGGAGCCAGATGTTATAATCATCAGGAAAAGAGAAAAATCAGGCACAGTCCGATACTCCAAATAGCAATGGCTAGAGAAAAGGTGTTTAACTCCTGCCCTTTTACAATAACACCTGGCAAGGCTGATGTGAGACAATTTAAAAAAAATTTAAAAAAAGCACATGGATGATGCTTTTTAAGTACCAGATACCTTTCCCTTCAAAGGCGCTAATATAGATCCACTGTTTCCAAGGATTTTCAGAACTGTAAGTAACTTCACGACGGTAACAGCTGTCAACACACATCATGCGACATCCTTTCGTCAAAGAAGGTAAACGAATGCAGAAGACAGCGGAGCTCTGAACTCAAAAGCAAGCGGTTTGCTCCTTCTCTCCCCTCCGGCTCCCTTTTTAAAATTCGCTTAAATGTGTTTTTGTTGGGTGGGCTCCTGTTATTACTTAAGTATCGATATTTTCGCTTGTCGCTCTAACTATCCGGGGTCTGAAAGAGGTGAGCGATGAGCCTTCACCTGGCTGCAGGGATTTTGTTTACAAGCAAACCCGCCATCGGTGGCCAGCAGGGAAAAGCAAGCGCAGGAAGAAAAAAAACGAGGGAGAGGGAAAACCAGGAGAAGTAAATTCAAAGCGCAGGAGGGAAAGGCAGGGGGCTAGTGGAGGATGGGGGTGGGGGAAGTG
>VZRU01003692.1:9843-32258 GCA_013398155.1 Pedionomus torquatus
GCTGGCAGCCCAGAAAGCCAACAGCATCCTGGGCTGCATCAGAAGCAGCGTGGCCAGCAGGGTGAGGGAGGTCGTTCTTCCCCTCTACTTTGCTCTCATGAGATCCCATCTGGAGTACTGCATCCAGCTCTCGAGCCCTCAGCACAGGAATGACATGAACCTGTTGGAGGAGGTCCAGAGGAGGCCATGGACATGATCCAGAGGGCTGGAGCACCTCTCCTATGAGGACACGCTGAGAGAGTTGGGGTTGTTCAGCCTGGAGAAGAGAAGGCTCCAGGGAGACCTTAGAGCCCCTTCCAGTACCTAAATGGTCTACAGGAGAGATGGGGAGGGACTCTTGATTAGGGAGCGATAGGGGGAGGGCTAATGGTTTTAAACTGAAAGAGTTTAGAGATTTAGATTAGATATTAGGAAGAAATTCTTTGCTGTGGGAGTGGTGAGACACTGGAACAGGTTGCCCAGAGAAGCTGTGGCTGCACCATCCCTGGAGGGGTTCAAGGCCAGGCTGGATGGGGCTTGGAGCAACCTGGTGTGGTGGGAGGTGTCCCTGCCCATGGCAGGGGGGGTTGGAACTGGATGATCTTTAAGGTCCCTTCCAACCCAAACCACTCTGTGATTTAATGACTCTTGGAAGCAGAGTGTTTCTTGGCCTGGAGGTCATAATGATCAATTTACAAGTGCTAGTGATTTACAAACCCTTCTACCTCATCCATATGCCATCTGTGGAAGGTACAGTGTTATTAGCTATTGAAGGTGTAGACTCTACTGGGGAAAACTTCACCACTCTTGCATTTCTTTTTTTTTAAGCAGGAGAGCAGTTGTTAAGTTTTCAGACCTACATTGGTTTAGTTTAGGAGAAGGTACAATGCACTGTATGTTTAGCAACTTCTTGAGAGAAACAAGGCAAGCTGACCCATTTCTCAGGTACTATAAACAAATATTTATTTTTCTTAATTATAAAAATTAAAAAACACCTCAAATTACATCTCCTTCTAAATGTCACTAAGAAAAGAGAACTTCTTTATTAAAGATGATAAAACCTGTAATGCTTTGCTGGGTTGTACACTGGAGGTGCATTTTTCAAAGGTGTTGAGCATTGGCTTAACTGCTGAGGAAATGTTACAGAAAATAACAGCACCAAAGCAGATTTAATCTGGTGCAGGGGAGCTCCTTAAAATTAGATGCAGTGGTATAAATTCTGCGTTTAGAGACTCAGCCAGCTTTGTACAGGAATTTCTCAGGAGGTAGTGTTGTCAGGGCTTTGGGATTTTATTTTGCACTGCTCCATAGTTTGCACTGACTCCACCTTTATTTATCCTGTTACATCCATGACTGGACTACCCTGAGCCTGGGTTTGTTTTTAACCACCTCTCCCAAGCACATTTTCACAGATGACGTTTAGTACAGAGGACATGGTTTAATTTTTACCGGTTTCCACGCTCAGGATTACAAGATTTGGGGGATTTTGTTCCGCAGCCTGCACACTGGAGCCTGGCTCCGAGTTGTCTCTGTTGTGTTTTCAGTTCCCAATTGATGTGGGATCTGCCAGTAGCTCTGAGCCAGCATTTTGGAATGCGTTCAGATAAGGCTCCCTGACTCTCCTCCCCTGTCAGGACCACAAAAGTGCATGGTTAAAAGGAGATCATGGATCCAAAAGTCTGAAGTGCTGTTGCTCTGAAGGTTTTCAGTGCAGAGGATGTGTTCCATTCTGAAGATTGCATGTGGGAAACGGGCTTGTTAGATTAAAGTGAAATGCATGCTTATCCAATTCTGTAGGGAGATTTCTCATCAGGAGTGGATTTTTTTGTTTATTTTTGCTCATACAGGTTCACCGTTTCAATCTGGCTATATTTACTCCGTCACTGTGGAAAGGATCTGTGTGGCATACTCTATTTTATTGACCTGAAAGAAATGTATAGTACACCAGCTGTGTTTCTAAGTGAGGAAGGTAAGGGATGTTATTAACGTCCTTCAGAAGAGTTCTAATATAGTCTCTATAGATCTGTGCCTAGGAATAACATTCATAAATATATTACCAGACCTATTTTGTGAAACTGATCCTTTGCAAAATGCTTCTTTTTGACTCTGGTGTCAAAAGTAGGAAAGTAGCTACTGAATGAATAGGGTAAAACTGAGAAATAGTTGCATAGCATCGTCTTGGCTCACTTCAGAAAACATCTGCTTTTTTGGGAGAATAGGCTGAATTTTACGGGTCAGGAACGTACACTGGGATTAAACAGCCTTATCTTAATGAACAACCTTTGTTATTATTCTTGAAGTATTATTTTAAAATTGTTCTCAATTCTTATCGGCATACCTCAAGAAAAGTTTTGAAAATTTGAAATAGCCTCAGTAAAAGTCCACATAATTAAAGGTCTTGCCTGTATTGTGGTGGTCAAGAAGCACCGTCTATTTCCCTGATCCAAAAGAAAAGTCAAGAGATAGGACTGTCTTAGTCTGGCAACATTTGCAGCACGCTCCTGCCAGAAGACGGCTCTTCAGTCTCGGATAGATTCTGAAGTTCAGCAGCTGGGTGCTGGCTGGCAGGCTCGCAGCAGAAACAAGGGTGCAGAGTTTGAAGAGTGCACAGCTGGCTTTCTTGTAAGACGCTACATTTTTCTCCCCTCCTTTGCAAGCTTCACAGCTAATCTTCTCCTCTCTTTTCTATTTCAATTTCCTTTGCCTTGTAACCAATATGGGTAATTCAGCTATCCATTATAAACTGGCTGCTTTTCTTTGAAGAATGAATGAAAATGGAAGCTCAGCTTGAGATGAGGTTTGCTTGGAGAAGAGGTTTTAGGGATGGTTTTATTCTCAAACTAGATTATCATAATAACAGCCTGTTCTAGTCTGTAAGAGCTCAGATCAGGAATCTGGGCTTCTGCAAGTCCAGGCAGTGGAGGATTAGAGTTGTCTTGAACTTGATGGTTGTACTCTCATATGGTGGCATTTGAGTGCTGAGTAGATACCATTGTCTGCTGCAGGTTGTATCTGCTTTCTGGTGTTCAAGATCAGCTGTGGCACCCTCCCAGTTTGCTTTAAGTTTAGTGTGTTTATCCCTCAGACAGTTGGGTTTGAGTCTGCGGTTTCATGTGGGCATTAGCATCCAGGAACTGTAACTGAAATATGGAGCACAGAATTGTCATGGCTGGAAAGAAGCTCTGAGACCTCCGAGTCCAACCGTACACAAAATCACAACCCATGCCCTACAATCTCGGCCACTAGAGCATGCCCTGAATCACTTCTTCCAAAGGTGATGTTCCTTCTGATTGCACGTTTCTCTGGGATTCTCTGAGAACCAGTTTATGGCTTTGGTGAATGCCAAAATCTCTACTAATGAAGGAGATGAAGATGATAGAATCACTGTTAATAATACGTTAGGAAGACCATTCTTAATGTTGATATTTCTGTGATGTTTATTTCCTTTTTATTCCTGTTTTTTTTTTTTTTTCCTCTTGTTAGGTTATGTGCACGTTCAGATGCATCTCATGAGAGGAGATGACCTTGCAGTGAAAACTAGCTTCAGCCTTCCTCTGAAGCAGTGGCTCCGACTGGATATCTCTTTTAGGGGTGGACAGGTAAGTGTGCTACTGAATTACAGGATCAAGGCTGAGATTTCTCTAATCCGATCATGCCTTGCCAAACCTCTTAAAAGAGCTGAGGCTGGGAGAAACACTCTAATTTCTACATGCTCACATAGCAAAAGAATGGAAAAAATCTAAAACTGGAAATCACCCAGGGATGTTCAGACCATCCAGCCTTGGGAAATTATAGAATCATAGAATGGTTAGAGTGGGAAGGGACCTTAAAGATCCTCAAGTTCCAACCCCTCTGCCATGGGCAGGGGCACCTCCCACCAGACCAGGTTGCTCCAAGCCGCATCCAGCCTGGCCTTGAACCCCTCCAGGGATGGGGCAGCCACAGCTTCTCTGGGCAACCTCTTCCAGTGTCCCACCACCCTCACAGCAAAGAATTTCTTCCTGAGATCTAATCTAAATCTCCCCTCTTTCAGTTTAAAACTACTACCCCTCGTCCTATCCCCTGTAAACTACAATTTCTGGAGAAGACCAGTATTCATGTCATTTAGCCTCTCTGCTGTACAAAAGCAGAACTGCCTTTTACAAGGTGTCTTGTAACTGAACACAGGAATGAAATAGCTGTAGTAGCCAATATCTGTGCTATTTTTTCTATTTTTTATTCATTGTGGTTGGCCAGGACAGAGCAGAGACAATGCTTCCTATTAAACTCTTCCAACATATATCAGATACCGGATCCTGTCCTCTTTAGTGCAGAGGAGATGCAACAAGCAGCAGCTGTAATCTTCTGAAATATGATTTGAAGTGGCTTAATGAATGTGCCTTGTAACATTTTGTTTATTATAACTAATATTTTGTGTTCTTTTAGATAGAAGTAAGCACTTTTGGGAAGAATTTGAAACGACATCACGGCCAGTCTTTTAAGTAAGCAGCATTTTCCCCTTTGCTGAGTAATATGTGTGTTTGTGTTCAGATATGGAAAATGGGAGGAGAGCCTAAGTGTCTAACTGAGATTATAAATGATTTTCGAAATGTCTGTGGTCTTTTTCCACTCAGTGCTTTCAAAACCAGTTTGCATTACTGGGCTTGCATTGAGCCCCAGCTGAATAATTTTGTGAATGCCATGAGGTAGTTGAGAACACACTGCATGATCTAGTACTGGAGCCTGATAACCCTCACCAAAAACTGATGGGGAGGTCAGTGGCATTAGGATCAGTCTTCAAAAGAAGTCAAGGGATGTTTTGCTGTTGCTGTCTGAGAGCTGGGATTTCATCAGTGAAACTGTTGTTCACTTTGCTTATGTAGAGAGCCAAATTTCAACTGAAAGTGTTCTTGCTCTATCTTTTATTCTAAACAACTGAATATTTCTTTCTTTTTAAAATGGATCTTGAATTGTTCGCTTTGACTGTAATTTAATATTGACTCTTTCTTGTGCAAATAATTTTAAAAAACTTTTAATATGGAAACTCTGTAACAGTAAATTTCATGGCAGACCTCAGTGTTGTTCCTTCTCTGCTATGGTTTACGAACCAGAAATTGTAAATTTGTAGATAGTAACCCTAGGAGACAGGTAGCTGAAATTTCTATATGCCAATTTTAGAAAAGCACAAGGAAGGGGTGGAACTGAAATCCTTGAGGTTGTGTAATGACGCATAAAACACCAGAATATACTACAGGTCAGAAGAATGAAACACCCTGCTGGTTTAACACATTGTCTACAAACATAATAAATTTAATCCAGAGTTTACTACATTAAATTGCAGAATAGCTTTTGAGATTGAACAGATAAGAAAAGAAAAAGATACTGGCAATGAATTTAAGGCTGTCAGCTACAGAAATTCTGAGATACAAATTTCTTTTTCTTTCTTTCATAGTACCTCTCGGTAGCCAGCTTACTTCTCTCTCATGTTCTAAAGTTTTAGGGAAGATTTCTATTATGATGACACTGCTGGATACTTGGTTCTTGGAGGCAGTGGATATGTAAATGGTATTGAAGGTTTCTTTGGACCTGTGAAATACTATCGTCTCAATGTGTTGGAAACGGAACAGGTAAACAAAAACAGTATTTGGAAATGTTTAGATATTAGCAGCCATCTATGACTGTGCTCTGGGTTTTTTTTTTTTAACTGAATTTCTTGCCAAGTGATAAACTTGCTATGAAACATAAAACTACTTGGGAATACAGAACCAAAATATGATCATTTTCTGTTGATATCTAGGAATGTTAATTACCACTTCAAGCGCCAAAAGATAAGACTTCTAGAACTATGTAAATCAATGTTCCTAAACCTACTTTTAAGGACTTATTTCAATATTACTTTGTTTAGCAGAGGTTTTGATGACACAGGATTGAAAACATTTGATTAATTTATGGATTTGTTGAAATCGGCGGTAAAAGTCACCTAGGCTTGGTCAGTTTTGGAAGTTCATCCATGGTTTCTTGGATTATGCTGGCTGTTTGAAGTCCTGGTCTGCTCTGGCCACCATCAAGTTGTCTGGCACATCATGCTAATGTGCCAGATGATAACAAAAAGAAACAGATAATTATATAATAATAAACAGTTTACTATAATCAGCTTATTTGCCTACAACTCTTCGTTCCAGCCAAGCATCGACAACAACAGACTTTGTAGGTGACATTAATCCATTCTTTGCCTTTTTATAGATTTCCAACCCTCTTCATGACAAAGAAACAGTGGATCAAATTGAACTCTACTATGAGAGATGTATGGACATTCAACAAATAGTTTATGAGTACAGAAATATTGTAAGCCAAGGGAAAAAAGTACAAAGAAATTGTAAGTATTGATCTATGAGATGCAAATTTTAAACTGTCATCTTTGGAGAACTGGTTTGGTTTTTTTTTTTTCCTTTTACCAGAATCCTGGATAGCAATCATCAGAAGTGAACTTAGATTCAGCCATAATAAGAAAAAAGGCAATTGGTAGGTTTGTCCCTGCAAAGACTTTTGTGCCATGGAATTAAATCATGTTCTGGGTATTTCTCTATTTAACCAGGTGCATAAAGGGACAAAGAAACACTTTCAAGTTTATGCATGATCTGTTCAATCACCTTCCTTCTGTTTCATTCCCAAATGACCCCAAAGGCACATGTCTTTTAAGCCCTTTTCCAAAAATGGGTGGGTTTTGCTAGAACTTCTTTGCCACAGTTGCCTAATGCACAGTAATTGACAGGTTTACACCAAAGCAACCGCTTTAGTGAAAGAAAAATAATCATAGCTTACATGTGTGCACTTAAAACTAGCTTATGTTTCCAGTTAGAATTTGCTCTCCTGCATTGTGACCAGAATATGGAAGAGAGTAGAAGAAATACTCTGTATTTGTAAGGGGCCTGTGCTATCTGTATGAGTTTTTAGCACTACTTTGTGTTCAGGATGTGCTCCTCTTGCCCATGAATTTTTAGTTTACGCTAGAAACATCTTTGTTTTTTTCTACCAGAAGCTTGTTTTAAAGACCAGCCAGGTTAGCTTTCATGTCTTAAATGTGTTGTTTTCTTTAGGTTACTACAAAAGCTATTATTCGGAGCTGATTCACAAATATGGAGAAAAACCCCAGTGTGATGCCTTCACATGGGGAAAAGAGCTCAGGGAAAAGTACCACACTTTGTTTAAACTGTTACAAGAGATGGATTTCAGTGCTCCAGATGGTAATCATATTTTATTTTATTGTTCTTAAACAATTCCACACTATACGTCAAAGTTAGTATACTTGGACTTCAGTTCATGTTTTATACATTTGTTTTTTCTTCTCAGCTAACTTAGTAAAGGAGTGTGGCTTATATGTTGTGCTGCAAATGACAGATGGCTTATTATGTAGAAAGAAATAGCAATATCCTTACATTTTTAGTGGTTAGTTACTTTGAGACAGTCTTTCGGATTTTTATTCACCTATCCTATTCAATAGCACTTTGTATCTCTGGGAATCTTGGTTATCTGCACTAAGAGTATCATTCAGCATGAGAAATAGCGGAATCTGTCTCAGTCTCGTTAAATTAAGGAGAAGAAATCACTTCCTGATTTTATCTCTTGCAATAACTCCGCGTCCTGTGTTTTATTTTTAGTGTTAGAAGACGGAAGGGATACAGTTCTAGAAGTTGGCCGGAGGATATTTGAGAAGGTTGCGAAGGGTCTGTCCAGCGCCGATGGCCTGAGCAGTGTGGGCTCCTCTGTTCCTCTCTTGGTGGATTCCAGTTGTTGTGGATACCATAAGGCTTCCTATTTCCTGGCAGTTATATTGGAAACAGGGCTCGGTGTGCCCATGGATCGCACAAAGGTAGTGTGTTTTGTATGTTTGGTTATGCCAGTGAAATTAATTATCAATAACGGCAATTTAACAATGGGATGCCTTTATGCTCAGTTGAATTTAAAGATGTGAAATGAGTTCCAGATCCAGGCTGGGGTTAAAAGGACTTCCCCAACACAGCTTCTTCTAAACAGCCAAAGTCTTTATGAAGCCCTGGTAGTGGGAATCTTTTATCCTGTCCATCCAGAAGAAGGAAATCAGGGATTTCATAAGACCTGAAAACGGTGGTAAAGTGAAGAGCATGGA
Source organism: Pedionomus torquatus (assembly GCA_013398155.1). Classification (NCBI taxonomy): domain Eukaryota; kingdom Metazoa; phylum Chordata; class Aves; order Charadriiformes; family Pedionomidae; genus Pedionomus; species Pedionomus torquatus. The sequence continues at coordinate 17,948 of VZRU01003692.1, forward strand.
ACATTCAGCCTTTCCCGGTCATTGAGGAGGTTGGATGAATTAATAACCCTCAAGTCACCCGCAGCCATTTGTAGTTGGGTATAAAAAGAGCCTCGCACGGGCCAATCTCCTGAAGTGGAAAGGTTGCATTGTACAGTCAAGGAAAGAAGTCCCATTTTGCAGCTTGCAGAAGCGTGACACCATCTGTGTTGTGGTCAAATGGTTAAAGGCAACCAAAGCAGAACAGTTTGCTCTTGGAAAAAAACCTGACCGTGCTTCAGCTGAGCAGCTGCAGAGCATATGAACTCCTGACCTTTTAGGCAGGTTGCACAGAACTGGAACCTTTCCATGCGATTCCATTGCAAGGTCAAATAAAGGGGAGGTGTTTATATATCACTGGAAGGCAGCTATACTGAAATTGCCAACAGGTACTTAATTGTGATATAATAGTGTAATATAAAATACTCATAAAGACTAGCAGATCTGCCTAATGTGGCTACAGGACACTATATCAGAAGAACCCCTGAGAGGCCAGTCAGAGACCAAGCTCACTCCAGTTTCTCAAATGCGAGAAACCTTAGATGAGAGCCTTTTTTATACCCTAATTCTGGAGTTTACCTACTGCTAATTACGGAGGCTGAGTAATTTCACTATTGGATCCACTTCAGATATTGTAGGACATAATCTAATATCCAGTGCAGATGGGACACCACTTTTTTTATTACTGTGCAGGTGAAAAATAGTGGTGGTACTGAAAATGCTTCTGGGAAACATACAATACCAGTACTATTTCTAGCACCAATTAGTGTGTACCTCAAGGGAGCTTTGCGCTGAAACCTTGTCAGCCACAAGTCCCATCCTTCTTAGTCCTGTCAGATCCTTAGGGTAAGATTTTTCCAAGCACCGTTTGTTGATTTCCTTATGTTTCCGCTGAATTCAGTGGGAAAACTCCAGCTGACATCTGCAAGACTAGTTAAGTCACTGCTGAGTATAAAAAGTGTCAGGGTATAATTAACACTATAATAACGTAGCATGACAAAATTGCTGCATGCTTAGTGGTGGCAGAATTAAGTGTGGTACTTGAGAAGTATTTAGAGAGTCTAGTTTTTCTTTCAGCTCTTTCTATACACATTGAAGATATTTTTAACTACTTCAGGACTGTGCTTGATTCTGGAACTCTGTTTACGTGGTGTAGGTAGTATATCAGCTACCAGCATGTACACTCTGATCCCTGTAAATCTCCACCAAAGTGCTAAACTTGTGAGGTGAGCAGTGAATTCGCTCTTGTTGATGTTTGTTGGGTTTGTTGTTTTTTTTGCCAGGGACTGCTGTACAGTTTGATTGGTGCTCAGGGGAATGAGAGACTTGCTGTGATGAATCTTGGCTATAAACATTACCAAGGCATTAATAACTATCCACTCGACTTGGAGTTATCGTATGCTTATTACAGCAATATTGCAATAAAGACATCGTTGGATCAACACAATATAAAAGGGGAACAGGTAAAAGAGTTAGAAGTATATCTGAATTTGTTTTCTGTGCAAATGGCTTTGCATGTATTAATGTTAATTAGGTGGCCAGAACATTTTTGTCTTGAGTTACAAATATCAGCTCATCTAATGGATGTCTCTGCCCAATGCAGGGGTGTTGATCTAAAACATCTTTAAAGGTCCCTTCCAACCTAAACTATTCTATAACTCGAAGATTGTTACAAAATCCCCCAAGTTATACGTAGATATTATTCCTCCATTTCTTAGGGAGGAGGAAACTAAATCAAAGTTAGGCTGAAATCCCGAGAATTGTCTTCATCCCTGTCTTCCACTGAAGTCTAAGTCTTATTCTCGGGCCTTAACTCCTCCCTCAGATATTTAATTATTAAAATAATTATATGTGTTTATTAATTATTATTATAATTGTTTATAATCATATGTGTTTATTAATTAATTGGCATTGTTATTAAGCAGCGATTTTCTGTTTCAGTAGCCCAGCAGCATGACGTTTGTGCAGAAGATAAATTGTTCTCTCCATACTTTTACATTTTCTATAAGCAATTGTAAAGATTTGGCTGTTAAATACCTATCTGTTGAGATAAGTTAAAATATCTTGGCATATCCTTCCAGTGTAGAGGGGACTTACAGCTTTGTACTATAATGAAGCAATAAATGGGTCTTACACTGGATGTAAGGATGGTTCTTAGTGCACTTGCCAGCAGGTAGTGGTGAGAATTTTAAAACCCAGAACTGATCACAGACTTCTAGGGATAAACAGGAAATGGGTAGAATTTTGGTAGCAAATGTATGAATTCATTGTGTAATGATGGTTTTTTTTTCTGTTCACCAACTCTTTAGGCGTTTGTTGAAACGATAAGGTTGATGGATGATGAACTGCTAAAAGCTCAAACAAAAGAAAATGGTGATGTCTTTATGTGGTTAAAACATGAAGCAACAAGAGGAAATGCGGCTGCACAGGTACAAAGTAATACATTTCCCCTTTCGTGGTTTTATACACACATCACAGAATCACGGATGCTATGAGGATGGAAGGGACCTCTGGAGATCATCTAGTTCAACCCCCTGCCAGAGCAGGTCCACCCACAGGAGGTTGCAAAGGAACATGTCCAGGCCGGTTTGGAATGTCTCCAGAGATGGAGACTCCACCACCTCTCTGGGCAGCCTCTTCCAGGCCCTCCAAGTGGAGAAGTTCCTCCTGGTGTTTAGATAGAACTTCTCGTGTACAAGTTTGTGCCCATTTTCTCTTGTCCTCTCACTGGGCACCACTGAAAAAAGACTAGCCCCTTACTCTTGACACCTATGCCTTAAGTATTTATAGGTGTTGATCAGATCCCCCATCCAGACTAAAAAGAACCAAGTCCCTCAGCCTTTCCTCATCAGAGAGATGCTCCAGGCCTCTAACAGTCTTGGTGGTCTTCTGCTGTACCCTCTCCAGCAGGTCCCTGTCCTTCTTGAACTGGGGAGCCCAGAACTGGACCCAGGACTCCAGATGGGGCAGAGTAGAGGGGCAGAATACAAGCATTATGTATGTACATCTATAGGCTGTGTAGGAAAGGTGTGGAGGAGGGTGAGGCAAACAGACATTTCTTCTTTCCACCCAGAATTGCTTCTTTTTTATGAGCTTGAACCATTTCCTGTGTTTCTGTCTGATAATATATGCCCAGGGAGGTGGTTGAGGCCCCTTCCCTAGAGATATTCAAGGCGAAGCTCGACAAGGCCCTGGGCAACTTGATCTAGTTGGGGGTGTCCCTGCGACTGTGGGGAGGTGGGAAGGAGGCTGGAAGGAGGTCCCTTCCAGCCTGGATGATTTTATAATAATATCCAGTGACCATGCAAAAAGCTGTGACAGCGATGCGAGGGCAAAGGGAAGAGTTGCCAAGACTTAGCAACCTTGTTCTCTCTTCATTTTCCCTGGGTTTGTGTTTGTCCTGGTGCAGTTACTGCCATTTCCATGCATCAAATCCACCTTTAGTGCTTAAATCAAACCAGACTTTCATTATACTAACAGCTTTGAAAAATAACCCTGCTGGTAGAATTAATATCAGCACATTTCACCACTGGGAAGCCCTCTGAATATTTCTGATAACCAGTTGTTTTCAAACTGTTGAGGGCATATAACTAGTTTCTTCACATATTTAAAATCCATTTAAGCCTGCAAAAGTCTGCTTCTGCAATTCCAGTTTCAATACCAACATCTATAACATTCACGTTTCTGTTTTCTTTTAGCAACGATTGGCTCAGATGCTGTTTTGGGGCCAGCAAGGAGTGGCAAAAAATCCCGAAGCTGCAATAGAGTGGTACGCAAAGGGAGCCATAGAAACAGAAGACCCAGTGCTAATATATGATTATGCCATCGTGTTATTTAAGGTAAGTCATGTTTCGTATTTCCACTTCAAAAAACATCATTCCTGTGACATGGATGTTTGTAAGTTATCTGCAGTGATAACACCGTGAGAGTCTATGCAAGTGCTTTTAGATTTACTCCGAAAAATTAATCAATGGTTATGAAGCTAAAGTTGATTTTTGCCAGTTATTTGCACAAAAATTCTAAAAAGAACAGGTTAAAGGCAGTTCAGTCACTTTGTTTCTAGCCCAATTCAGGATCAAAATACCACGTGAATCCTAATTTCTCCTAATGGCTTGTCACCTCAAAAATCTAACCAGCTAGCAGGCATAGGCCTTGGTGTAGAGATGTAGGTGCAAGTTTGATTCTTTCGTAGGATGCCCTTTATTAGATCTCTGGGAATTTTGGATTTTTTCAGTAGTAATCAAGTAGTCTCTGCAGGCAGTTGATTTTCCCCTGCTAGAAGCAGTAGATGGCAGAGGCTCTGGCATAGCCCTTGGGTCTTCATCTCATTCCATTGACAGTGAAGGGCTGTTCTCTACAAAATGCTTGGTTACGTTGGGCTTGTGTTAATTTTGAGCACCCGTAGTCTGTTTGACTGAATTAATTTGTATGGACATCATCTGCATGATATCTCTGTATTTCCTCTGGCATCCTTTTTCAGGAAAGCTGAGAGTTCTTACTCAGTGCCAAATCGTGAGCAATCTATGCACCTTCAAATGCATTTCCTTGTCAAAAACTAAAGATCTGTGATACTCTTTACCCATAAAAATCACTTGGATTGACTGGTGAAGTAGCTTTTCCTAGACTGAATCACTGAGACTTTGTGAAGCTGTCAACGAAGAATGAGCACAAAGCTGATTTTTTTGTTGTTGTTGTAGCTGTTTGGAGCTGAATAGCACCTCATAAATAATAGTGTCAAAGTTAAAATGCGTTTTAAATGTGTATATGTGAAATTTCATCAGCCTGGATTTGTCAACAATGATTATTTCACATAACCATTCCCTAGGGCCAAGGTGTGAAAAAGAATACGAAACTTGCTTTGGAATTGATGAAGAAAGCAGCAGCCAAGGTAAAATGTAATAAATATTTTATTGTACAAGTCCAGGTGCTAATAATAATGAGCTCTGACTTACATAAAACACATATGACCATCATTCTGTGTAAATACTAGTTGCTTCCCCTGGCGTCTTCACCATGAATGGTGAAAGCTTTATTTCCCCAAATTGGGAGACTAGACCACTCAAAATCAGCCCAAATTTCTGTAAAAGAAAAAAAAAAAAAGGTGTCTCTACTTAGATCTTTTTGGAACTTGGTGATAGTTAAGTGGTGACTTACAGGGTGAATAGTCAATCCAGGAGTATGCTTTTGCTTCCTATTCCAAAGCACTTTGTTTCTAGACCATACTAGGTATGTTTTTTCATGGGGGTACCTACCACATTTGAGTTTTTGACCTGGTGATCTCTCCAGAGTCAGGTAGGGAAGCAAATTTGTGACCTGAGACTGCTGTTCTCCTTCCCCAAGGGCTTGCCCCAGGCAGTGAATGGATTGGGATGGTATTACCACAATTTTAGAAGAGACTACAGAAAAGCAGCCAAACACTGGTTAATTGCTGAAGAACTGGGAAATCCAGATGCATCATACAACCTCGGTGTCCTTTATTTAGATGGGATTTACCCTGGAGTGCCTGGTAGAAATCAGGTGAGTAAATATTTCCTAGTACTATGTCTGATGTTTGGGCCCAGTTTATAAGTTTTTGCTTCATTCTTGAGACTGCTGTGTTCACTGGCCGTTGGATTTTGATGCCTGTTATCACAAAGAAGGGTATTACTGAGGGGATTCAATCAGATGGCTCATAGAGAGAGATGTTACACAAGTATCTCAGTCATACGTAAGTGCATGTGTTTGTGTTCCTTTGATTTAGAAACAAAGGAGATGCAGGTTTAGCTCCAGGGGCTGCCTCTGCTTTCCTCCTTCCAGTCACTCCAGGATACTGTGTGCTCTCATGTAGTGTCATCCTTGTGCTTCCTCCCAGTTTTAGATTGGAAAGTATATAGGGAAAGGATGCTTTCCACAGTAGATGAAAGCAGCAGAACCTTGACCCCCAACTTGTGAATGCCCAGAGCTTCTGTCAACCTCAGACCTGCAGTAAAAGACCTTCAAGCCAGACTTGTGAATGTAACTGTTTAATACAGCCCTTTTAGACTGCACTATTTTGGTTTGTCTGTCTGTGACACAGCCCATGTATTAACTCTTCTCATTGACATGTGCAAAATTCATTTTCCCCTAATGGGAAGGATCTACTTCCGTTATATTTCTTTAAATTAACTGGGTTGTTTATGACCAACAGCACAACGATGGTGAGGCAGGCTATGATAAATACAAGCAGACCTTGTGCTTGGGGTTAAAAGATGTTTCCAGTGTGAGTTCTGAGATCTGGAGAGACTCGAGACCAAGAGCATTTCTGCTCACCAACATGTGCGTTTGACAAACACGTTTTCCTTTCCCGGGGACCAACACACACACTTCAGACTGGACTGATTGTAAGAGTACACCTCAAAGTGCCAAAGTTTCTCTGTTCACCAAAGATGAAGTCCTTTGTTACGGCCGTGCTGGGTACTCAGAAGTCCATGTTCACTCACTGAAAACATATATTGATGGTTAAAAATGTCGTGAAATAAATAATTTCTGAGGGTAAAACATGGAGAGTCACTCAGGCTCCTGCTTCTGTGGCTCTGGCCCTGCCTGCTCAGTTATTATCTTTTATAAACCACTTTCAGAGGCTTGAGCACTGAGGTTGTGCTCTGCTGGAGATACTGAGCATTGTCCCCAAGAGATGTCCCATTCGGGAACTCATCTTCAGGATCTCCTATTTATCTCCCTGCTGGAATAACTAATTTTATTTCTGTCAGTGCACGCAGGACTTGTGCTGTCAGGTGTTAGCGACACATTTAGACACTGTTCTATTTGACATGCCATATATTACCAGACCTTTCTCCCACCCAAACTATTAAATAGTTAGAAGAAAGGAATTCATTCCACCTGAATGCATTAGAAGCAGTTATACTGGCTTGCACTCATCAACCAATTGCCTCTTTTAATTTGTTTAATTAAATGAGTCCCGGCAAACGAAACTTGATATTAACACTAATAATGCAGAGTTGCTGATTTTGCCTTGTTTCTTCACAGACAGTCGCTGCACGTTATTTCTATAAAGCTGCCCAAGGAGGACATATAGAGGGGACTTTACGATGCTCCCTGTATTACATCACAGGAAATATGGAAGACTTCCCTAGAGATCCAGAAAAAGCTGTAATGTAAGGAACGAAGCCATTTGTTAAAGGAGAATGTATTTCTGCTGCGATTATTTTGATTATTGGTGGCTTTTAAGTCCATAATCAAAATATCTTGTACTTCACGGGGCTTACCTCTTCAACAAAAGGTTCTTCTGCAGTAAAGTTTGATCCACAGGAATATGTGTGTTATTCAAATGACCAGTAGACTTTGAGAGATGTGGAGTACTTTTTTGTACTTTTTCTTCTGGAGCAACTTGAAAAGGTGTTGAAAGATACAACTCTGAGAGGTTGTGCTTAACAAAGCCATGCTTGTTTGATTTTCAAGAAATAACAGGCTCCTGATGTGGTAGAACTGTGGTTGAAAAAAAAGTGGGTGATTAGTTACAGCACTTACTAACTTGTTTTCTTAAAAAAAAAAAAAAGTAAGTAATTTTGCCAAGAAAAACTGTAGGATGTTTCTTATGTGCTCATGGAGATGAAGGAACAAAACTTCCTTCTTCAGTCAATAGTTACAAAGACTGATGCAGCACTTACTGTGAAATCCCATAGTTTGTCTTCTAGAAGAAATCAGAAGGTTATTCCACATGCCTTTGTGTCCTTTGAGCCCAGGCTGAGTTGGGATAACATTACTGGAGCTCAGCTGTTCATATTTTATTCTTTGTTCTTGTCTACAGCTGGGCAAAACACATTGCGGAGAAGAACGGCTACTTGGGTCATGTAATCAGAAAAGCCCTCAATGCTTATCTGGAACTTTCATGGTATGTTTGCTTTTGTTCTCTTCAAGTTCATTTTCTGCTTTTCACTTACTTTATAGCATGGCAAAATAATTAACATTGGGGCATCACCTCAAAGAAACACCGCAAATAGCAAGCACCAGTGAAATCGGTAGCAAAACACCTGTTCCCATAAAGGGAAGAAGGAGCTGACCCAAAGCATAATTCAGCAGTTGTGGCAGAATCAGAAAACAGGAGGTGACACCTATTAATTCTGTGAGGGCAACTGCTTTCACAATTTCATTTGAAGTTTCTTCCAGTCAGATGCGTATTTAACCATATCTGCTTCCAGTTAAACAAACCATTGAAACCATAAACTTGCCGTGGTTTTAGCTTTGTGTTGTGGTGAAAATCACTGGAAGCACGATGCTTTATTAGGAAGATTTAGTAGGAAAAAAGCACACCAAATGGTTTTTTTGATGTTGCTGTTTTAGTTCTCCTCTGGAATCATGACCAGTGCTGCACCACTGGACTCTGGTAGTGATTTGCTGTCCTGCAAATGCAAAGTTAGCTTTTATTACTTGTGTTACAGTCAGTAGGGTGCGCAGAGTCCATAGAGGGACCGAGACTGTAATTTTATTCACATGGTCAAATATGAGAGACAATTCCTGTTCCAAAGAGCCTGTGGTTTAAAAAGACAAGACAAACAGGCCATAGAAATTAAAGGGTAAATCATACCAAAGAAGTACTCAGGTGAATGTTTGAGTCGGGTGTATACACTGCTGAGTGAATTACGGACTGTTTTTTAAGTGGAGGTGGGCAAGAGTCTTTGAAGAATGTTTAATCTGAAGCATTTAAATAGGTAATTGAGCTTAATATCGATTCGAGTTTGTCACCAGTTAGAGTAAATGCACACCAGAGCCAATCTGGCTTCATCACGAGACAGAAAACACTGCAGATTCTTGCCATCCAGCATGGCTTGTTGCACCAGACACTGCCAGGAGATGTAGCTGTTGCCTGTGTTTGCTGCCAAACCTTTCAAACCTTCTACCAAAAATTTGCTCTCAGGTGATTTTATCATTGTATTTAGTGGGTGGGGTTTTTTTTAAACTCTAACAAAAATGCATGTTATTTTTGGTTGGTTTTTCACTAATTCATTTAATCTAACGCTAGGCATGAAGCTCTGCTGCATTACGTTCTAGCAGCTGAAACTGGGATTGAAGTGTCACAGTCAAATTTAGCACACATCTGCGAAGAAAGACCAGTGAGTAAATGTATTCTCAACTCGTTATCCTAAAAGGAACATTTGTTAATAGTAATAATGTGATCCGAATCTCTTTAACTGTGATACGAATGAATCCGTGCTTTCCTTTCCAGGACCTAGCAAGGAAATACCTAGAAACTGATTGTGTTTGGAGATACTACAATTTCTCTGTTTCTCAAGTCAATGCACCATCAGTTGGTATGTATAGGGAATTCTTTCTGGATTTTAATTATACCTTGTTTTTTTTTAACTTCAAAAACTGTGTTTGTTACAACTTCCATGTTAAAGGAAGAGTAATCCCCGCTTATTGTTTTAGTGTTTTGATAGTAATATCAGTGAAAGGGGGAATATATTTTAAGTGCTTTGTTTCAGCACAGCTTTTCTGACAATTTCCATTCTGTGGCATAAAATGGATAAAATTTGAATCACATAAAATAAAAAAGCTAAGTCCTGAGAAGGGGCTAGATCTTTAGGAGACTCAGCAATTGACTCAAGGTCTAAGGAAAAAAAAAAGGTAGTAGACTTTAGGAGCTCATGCTGTTCAGTTTATCAGAGGGAATATCCAAAAGCAAATATAATTCCATATCGTAATTGAGTCATGAAGGCTAAAGGATTCCTTATCTAATTTATTATGAGTTTTTTCTGTTAGCGTAGAGTTTATCAACACTGACAAAGCTTACCTTAGGGAACTAAAGGATTCTCTGTTTAAAAAAAAAATAAAAATGTTTATTTCTCCAGCCTTAAATTTTACTGCATCTATGGCTTTCACAACTAAGTAATTTTGATGCCACTGAAAGAATTATTTAATATTTGAAAACAGTAATTTGATTGTTTTCCACAAAGCATTTAAGTGCTTTGTGGAAAAATGGAGTGTTAAAATAATTCAAGCTGTTTATTTAAATACACAGCAGGGTGGAAACTGAACCACAGGAGCAGATGTGGTCTGATGCAGCCTGAAACCACAGGAGCTGAGAATCCCTGTTAGCTTTCACGAGACAGTTGTAGACACCTTAGCAAGGTGCAGCTTGGTTGACCCTTTGGCAGATCCACTGGTGCAGTCTTACGTTAGAGAAGCTTCTGAAGGTCAGATCTACGGGGTGAGATTGTAATTCCATTCGAGTAAAGGAGAAAAGATTAACTGGGTTCAAGAGGGAAAGGATTTTATTACTTTATTGCTTCTTCATGTGAGTAACAAAAGGGGAGACTTCCTGCTTTTTCACAGAATCACAAAATGATGTGGGGTTGGAAAGAACCTCTGGAGATCATCTAGTCCAACCCCCTGCCAGAACAGGTTGCACAGGAACGTGGCCAAGAGGGTTTGGAATGTCTCCAGAAACTGAGACTCCACCATGTCTCTGGGCAGCCTCTTCCAGGGCTCTGCCACCCTCGAAGTGGAGAAGTTCCTCCTCATGTTTAGATGGAACTTCTTATAACCCTTTAAGTATTTACAGGTGTTGATCAGTTCCTCCCTCTTCTTCAGACTAGAAAGACCCAAGTCCCTCAGCCTTTCCTCATAAGAGAGATGTTCTAGGCCTCTCATCATCTTTGTGGTCCTCAGCTGTACCCTCTCCAGGAGTTCCCTGTCCTTCTTGAACTGAGGAGCCCAGAACTGGGCACAGGACTCCAGACGGGGCCTCGCCAGGGCAGAGCAGAGGGGGAGGATGACCTCCTTCAACCTGCTGGCCACACTCTTCCTGATGCACTCCGAGATGCCATTGGTCTTCTTGGCTACAGGGGCTCATTGCTGACTTATGGTCATCCCGTTGACCACCAGGACTCCTAGGTCTTTTTGCTGTTGGGTCAGTGACCACTCGCTTTGTGGATGAGCTCTGCTATAGTCCACTGTAAAAACAAGAGGAATTTATAAGCAGCTGCTGTAGATGGTCCAGGCAGTATAGAAGCATTTCAGATCATTTGAGGAAAGCTCAGATTTGCTGGGCATTGCTTCCTTCTAGACGAGGAACATTTTATACCTACCACTGTCATGGTTTGGGGTGGGTGGATAGGAAACTCATTAAATTACCGTACAGTAAAGTTCTATAACTTTTGGGATGGGTTCAGCCACCATAGTGACAGGCACAGAATAAATGCTGAGACAGCATGTTGTTAAATCTCATCCAAGTCAGTAGGGCAAGCGATAAGGCTTCAGGTTGGTCAAAGAGAGTGGTAAGTGAGGAAAGAATGCAGCATAAAGTCCCGCAGTCTCAGATTTTATAGAAGTAGCAATAGCATTCACTAAATTAAAGAGAAACCATGAGAAATTTCCTCCAGGATATTTTCAGAGAGGATAGAAAAGGAGCTGCCATTTGGGAGGTAAAAATCAAGCCTAGGACTGTTCCACAGAAGAATTAGCGGTAGGGTTCATAATCATAACTCTTCAGAATTCTATAACCTTTCCTTTTTTCTTTTATAGCCTTAAGCATTGTGAGTTAAAACTCTTTTAGCAAACAGTGATCTGATCAGGTTAGTCAGTGAGAGACAAGAAATTTGCCCCCTACATGGGAGCGGGACCATGGGCTTGATTAATTATTGCTTTACAGTGGTTCAGGTGTTGCCACAGTGTTTGACCACTGGAGGACAAGAAGTAGCAACCCCAATAAATTAGGAAGTGATATTTTACTTGAAGACCAATGCCCAAAGTTTGTCTGATGTGAAGTTGCCACAGAGACAACCAGAGAGAAGAGTCTCTTTTTTTTTATTTATTTATTTTTTCTATAAGGCAGTGCTTTAAATGAAATTAGAGTTAACTTCTCCATCACAGGGAGATGTCACTTGGTCAGTTCTATTTCTGTAAACGTTCTGAGTGATCCCCTACTGTTGTTTTTGGTTTTTTTTCCCAGCTTATCTGAAGATGGGCGATTTCTACTATTATGGTTACCAGAACCAGTCTAAAGACCTGGAGCTGTCGATGCGAATGTACGCACAGGCTGCCTTAGAAGGGGATTCACAGGTGGGGGCTTGCAGTCCTAACGTGCTTGTAAACCAGCAGTGTTTAATACCCTTGGAAGATTTACCCGAGACTGGTAATTCTACTATCTGCTAGAACAAGTTATAATGATTTCAGTAGTTTCTGTTTCGTGACAGTTGCAGATAAACGTAGCATGGGTGGACACCGCTAGGATGAGGCTGTTTTGAAAGCTAAAGGTGAATGGCCTAATTCAGTGCTGCCATCCCTTGGCACAGTTGATTCTGTTGTGACCTTGGTGTTTTTTGCTGCATCAAGGGAAAGAATTAATACACTGCCTGGTTGTATTTCAGTCCTGTCCTCAGCTATTTTAGGATATAAACCGACTGGCCTATTTCCCTTCAGTGAATCCTAGGGTGGATTTTGTTCACCAACAAAAGCTTCATCGTAAAGTGCTTTGTAATTAAATGATGCACCCAGATCACCTTGCCAAAGACATGCAGTGTTTAAACACTGCCCTCAAGACCCTCCTGAAGTGTCCTGGGTGCAATATTCTGTTCTCCCTGTCCCTCTGACACCATCCCCCAGGCAGTATCTTGTATGTGAATTCATTGGAGGCAGCACAGTTGTGTTGTGTTTTGAGGATGGTGGGATAAAACACAACTGCTAAACTAGCAAAGGAAAGAATTGTTGGACAAACAGCTACTTTTAAGGTGTGGAAGCCAAACCGATGGGGAATCCTGTAACATATCCCATGTATGTTCATCTTCATGGCTTTAAAAGAGCTTAAAATTTGCCCAGGTAGGCAAAACTGTAAGATTAAGGACATTAATTGTCTGGAGGAGATGTCTGCTCTCAGTTTCACTCTTCAGATTTCTGTTGACCTATAGACTTAGGTGGAGGGGAATCAAACAATAACAGAAGAGAAATTCATTTCTGCTTTCAGTCTGGATCTCCCTGCCAGATGAAAGATTACAGTTTGATATGGTGGCTGTGTTCAAAGAGCATCTAAAAAAGAGGAAAAAAACCTCACCTTTTTTCCAGATGGTTTCTAAGAAAGTGATGTCATGACAAATGAATGCTAATTCTTTTGTATTTTCAGTATTTACTTGGGTGTGTGGTTAGGACATAATTTTTCAGCAAAGATCACATTATACAAAATTAATTTATAGAAGACAGTTATTTAGATGCTTACCTCAAATACAGATTTGAAAATTTAATGGTTAAAAAGAGTGTATGCTTTTTATCATTAGGGTTTCTTTAATTTGGCCCTTGTCATGGAAGAGGGCAACTCCATACCTTCCTACATTCTGGATCACTTGGGAATTGATCAGGCATTGCATTCTAGTAATACCTCACTTCTTCAGGAACTTTACTACAGGTGAGTCATTTTTTTTCCCCCTTAATCAACATCTTCTTTCTTTCTGTGTGAGTAACATTTACTCTGGGAAAACAGCAACTCCTGTAATTATTAACTTTGTTCACTTGTGTGATTTAAGGCAGGTTAACGTCAACATGCTCCAAATGATTAAATGACCTAAATACATTTCAGTTTATGCCTCTTGAAGAGACCTGATTACATGTGATTACCTGAAGTACCAGGGAGTGGATTTAATGATCCAGGAGGGCTTTTCCAATTCAATATATTCAATATATTTGAATTCCTAAGTTTGGTGCTGACAATTTGCATACAGTCCAAAACAGTCTTTTAATGATAAATATGGCATAATTTAAATACGGAACTTAAAAGCATGTAACTGAAATAATCATGGTCCCTCCTATTTACTCCACAAAGATGTTCCAGCCTGGCACAGAATATTAAATGTGTGAGAAGGTGGCAGGGCCACTGCCTGTGCCAGAGCTGCTCATGAACAATTCACCTCAAGACCTTTAGTTCTGGCACAGAACTTGGGTTTCCTTTGCCTGGGTAAAGCAACATGTGTCGGAAAGGACAGTGTGGGTGGGAAGCGTACACAATATTTGGTGGCTTTGGGGAATTGCCTTTCAGCTGTTTAAAGAAGGAGGAGGGAGCGCTTAATCCATGAGGCTGTGAACCAAGTGGATTTTTCCTTCTGTTTCAGTCCCGAGTGTGTGTGACCCAACAAAAGCGGGCATGATGTCAGCATCAGAACCTCATTTGTCAATTCACCTGAAACTATTCCCTGAAACTGTTCTTCACAATTTCACAAGTTAGCCTCAATTTGTACCCTAAATTGCCTCCACTCCACTTGAAGTTGCCAGTCAGATAAGCAGGGCTTCTTGGACCAGCTGACCTGTCTGGGATTGTAAGCTCGAGTCT
>VZRU01003692.1:40104-56578 GCA_013398155.1 Pedionomus torquatus
TTTTTCCTAAATTTCCTTTTTATTATATTACTTATATTTTCATTAAAGTAGTTTAGTTTGTTCTAAACTCTTGAATCTCTTTAACTCCTTCCTCTCCTCTCTGACCAAAACGGGGGAGGGGGGGACATCTGTCAATCAGGTTTCGGTGAATTTGGCTGAAACCACGACAAGTCGCCATCCCTGAAGATGTTTAAGAAACGCATGGATGGGCATGCTCTAGTGGCCAAGATAGTAGGGGTTTTTTTGTGCGTGTATGATTGGACTTGATCTCAGAGGTCCTTTCCAACCATGAGGATCCTGTGGTTTACACAGCAAGTATCTTTAATTGTGCAAGCTCAATGCAAATCGTCCTATCTAAACAAAACAATGAAGGCCAGGCTCCACTGCCTGTCTGTGAGTAACTAAACTCCTCCTGGAAGCCCAGTTGCCTCATGGATGGCTTGTTGGGTCCATGAAACCCCCAAAAGGGGGCCCAGCCGTTGCTAGGAGGATTCTACTCAAACGGGCTGGAAGCACCCCTCCAAAGAGCCCAGATGACCACGAGCCAGTGCCCAAGCATACCCTTCAGGCCTTGTTTAGATTAATTGTGCAGACTAACCAAGGCTGCAGGCTTCTGTTACGGACTGTGAGGCTCCATTCCACCTCCAAGCACCTATTGTAAGATTGGTCCCTCTGATCTCAGCCGCCTGTTTAGCCATGTGTGCCTTCCAGCAGTCCAAACGTGTTCAGACCGGTTCTGGAGGCCTGCTTTCTTGAGACCAGAGTGTGTTTGTAGACCACAGGACAGCCTTTCCAAAACGTACCAGTACTGACTGACTAGAATGACAAATCAAAACCTTCACCTCACCTTGTTCCAGGAAGACCAAAATGTAGCTTTCTTCTGCTCTTGCAGAGTTCATTAGTAGCAATAAAGATGTACATAGAATAAGAGAATGGTTAGAGTTGGAAGGGACCTTCAAGATCATCAAGGTCCAACTCCCCTTCCATGGGCAGGGACACCTCCCACCACACCAGGTTGCTCCAAGCCCCATCCAGCCTGGCCTTGAACCCCTCCAGGGATGGGGCAGCCACAGCTTCGCTGGGCAACCTGTTCCAGTGCCTCACCACCCTCACAGCAAAGATTTTTTTCCTAATATGCAATCTAAAATCTCTCCTCTTCCAGTTTAAAACCATTACCCCTTGTCCTACCTCTCCACTCCCTGACAAAGAGTACCTCTCCTGCTCTCCTGGAGCTCCCTTCAGATACTGGAAGGGGCTCTAAGGTCTCCCTGGAGCCTTCTCTTCTCCAGGATGAGCAACCCTAGCTCTCAGCCTGTTCTCATGGGACAGGTGTTCCAGCCCTCTTCATATCTTCATGACCCTCCTTTAGTCCCATTCCAACAGGTCCATGTCCTTCCTGTGCTGAGGACTCCAGAGCTGGACACGGGACTCCAGGTGGAGTCTCATGAGCGCAGAGTAGAGGGGGAGAATCACCTCCCCTGACCTGCTGGTCACGCTTCTTTTGATGCAGCCCAGGATGGGGTTGGCTTTCTGGGCTGCCAGTGCGCTCTGCCAGCTCAAGTTGAGTCTCTCATCCACGAGCACTCCCAAGTCCTTCTCCTCAGGGCTGCTCTCCAGCCATCCTCTGCCCAACCTGTATTTGTGCCTGGGATTGCCACGTCCCAGGTGCAGGACCCAGCACTTGGCTTGGTTGAACTTCAGGAGGCTTGCACTAGCCCACCTCTCAGGCCTGTCCAGGTCCCTCTGGATGACATCCCTTCCCTCCAGAATGTCAATCACACCACTCAGCTTGGTGCTGTCAGCAAACTTGCTGAGGGTGCACTCCATCTCCCACTGTCCGTGTCTCCAGTATAGATATTAAACAGCACTGGTCCCAGTACCAAGCCCTGAGGAACACCACTCATCACTGGCCACTACTTGGACATTGAGCCATTGACCACAACCCTTTGTTATGATACGTAACTCCTCATCCCCTCCTAAATCCATATGTCCCAGCCAGCTGCCAAGGTCTAGAGGCTTGCATTTGCTCATCAGCATTCAGTTGCCCTTCCAAGGCAGCTCCAGTTGCACACAGCTCTTCTGATTTCATAATTGAGTCAACCGCAGCAAAACTAGTCCCAGGAAACAAGTTAACTATTTCAGCTCAGTTGGTGACAATACTAAGAGGAAAAACCCGGGTACACCCACTGTGATGAAATTAGCCAGAGGTGTCCACATTAAATAAACATAAGAAAACGTGGAGGATCAGAAATCTTTCCTCTAGCAACTCTTAAATCTTTCCTGATCAGCTGAGTCTGCTTCCAAGCAATGATACATTAAAAACCACCAGCATCCTTCAGAATCACCAACAGGTCAATACTGAAGGGTTAATTCACTGACCTGGGAAGCTGCAATAGAAGAGTCCAAGCATTCGATAGGCGAGGGCAATTCTGGCCAAGTTCTTCAGATAGCTGGCTCTGACTAACAGCATTAAAAGCACATAGATATCCTCAGCGAGGCCGAAATCCACGAGAGAAGTGACAGCCATGCAAGAGATAACCGTGGTGAGCGCGGGGGCGACCTCAGAGGGTCCTGGGGCCAGGGTCCAGAGTCAGCCTGGCAGAGACATTGCTGCTCAGCCTGTTTCTCGGGCTCTCCCAGGGCAAACTCTTCTGTCCCACCTGACGCTGCCTTGTCGTGCTCTGCAAACATACCCTCTGTGCCTTTCCAGCGTTAAAGGAGATAAAAAGCTTCACTTCCTTGCGTATTTGGCCAGAAGGCACAGGAGACGCTTGGTGCTCGGGCGCTATCAGCCCCCGCGTGGGTTTGCATAGATGAACAGCGGAGTCAGGTCCACCGACGCCGATATCGGGGACAGGGAACACCTTGGTCAGCATTTTGAGTAATAAAAAAAAAAAAAATAATCTCTATGCACCACCTTTCCAAGGAAGCTTTATTACACCATGTGCTTACTCAGTGAGCAAGACGGGAAAACCTGTGGGAATCAATCAGGACACCCTCCAAACCTCTACTTCGAGTCTATTTACACCTTGTGCCCCAATACCATTATCCTGAGAGTATTTAGGTTCTCTTCTGATGCATTAAATGCTTGTTAAGGGTATGGACAGAAAATAAATCCCCCCCTTTCTGCTGGGATAACTCTTACAGTCATTATTTCTGCCTATAAAAACCCCAACAGATAAATTCCCCAGGCACCCACCTACCCCACCGCCACTTGCAGATGAAGGCAGAAATTGGGATATCTACCCTTTGTGTGCCTGCCTTGAATTATTCCAGAACTATTTGAAAGGCTGGAGGCCGCGATTAACACAGGCCCCTACTGCAAACACGTAAGGGTGCACACAATCGATTCTTTCACTGAATGCAGTAAAGAAAAGGATTTTCTTTGAAATATTTCAAAGGCTGTGCTAGCGTTAACAACCATACTCCTAGGACAATGACAAGTTCTGTTCATAAAATGCAATTTCTGGGGATACAGAGAGGTGGGGGTTGGTCTCTTCTCCCAAGTTACAGATGATAGGACAAGGGGTAATGGCTTCAAGTTGCGCCAGGGGAAGTTCAGATTAGATATTAGGAAATATTTCTTTACTGAAAGGGTTGTCAGGTATTGGAATGGGCTGCCCAGGGAGGTGGTTGAGGCACTATCCCCTGGAGGTATTCAAGAGAGAAGTTGACTTGGTGCTCAAGGATATGGCTTAGTGTTGGGTGGTGTGGTGTTTATGGTTGTTGGGATTTTGTGTGTTGGGTTTTTTGGGGTTTTTGTTTTGTTTTGGTTTTTTGGTTGGTTGGGTTTTTTCCCCATTGGTTGGACAAGATGATCTTAAAAGGTCCCTTCCAACCTAAGTGATTCTGTGATTCTGTAATCCTGGGGAAACCGCTAGAGGGGTAGAACTTCTACAGGTGGCTACATGCAGAAATAATAGCCTGCTGGAGGGACCAAGGGGATGTGCAAAGCTGCCCCACCTTAGCAGCTACCAAACACATGAACCCAGCAGGGTGACTCCCTCATCTTTTGGGGTTTGGTTTTGGGATGGATTTTTTGATGGTTTTCTTTACTGGTAAGGCCTGATCTGGGACAAATGCACCTAACGCTTTTCCCAAAAGCCTAACATGAAAGAAAGCAGCCACCACCTGCCTCTTAGACCAATAGGTCCCAATTTAGCAATACGGATGATGGATTTCATCAGATCCCATGGACTTAAGTACCTTCAAGTTCCTTAGAAGACCAGTCTTTCTTGTGAAGGCAGGATGAGAGAGTCGGGGTTGTTCAGCCTGGAGCAGAAAACACTCCAGGGAGACTTTAGAGCCCTTTCCAGTACCCAAAGGGGGTCACAGGAGAGATGTGGAAGGAGTCTTGATCAGGGAGCAGAGCAATAGGATGAGGGGTAACAGTTTTAAACTGAGAGAGAGGAGATTTAAGTTAGATGTTAAGAAGAAATTCTTTGCTGTGAGGGTGGTGAGGCACTGGAACAGGTTGCCCAGAGAAGCTGTGGCTGCCCCATCCCTGGAGGGGTTCAAGGCCAGGCTGGATGGGGCTTGGAGCAACGTGTCCTGGTGGGAGGTGTCCCTGCCCATGGCAGGGGCTTAGAACCTGATGATCTTTAAGGTCTCTTCCAACCCAAACCATTCTATGGTATGATTCTGAATTCCTGTCTCTTTGACTTGGAGCTGTTGAGCCAGCCCTAAGCTGGAGACACCCAGTAATGCCATCTCACTTGGCAATTGTCATCTTGGAGGTAACAATCCACACACGCAGTATTGCCATGCCACCTGCATCTCCAGTACTACCTGCCCATCACTCAGCTGGAGGATCTCAGCACCACATTGCACTAACCCTCGGCTCATTGTCCTCTCCCATGAGTGGCTTCCCACGCCACGTGGTGGTTCCTCTCCCAGCTAAGCAGTGCAGTGTCAAAAGTTGTGGTGCTTCAGCTTTCCTTCCAGGTCATGGATTCAAGGTAAAGAAAAACAGGTGGGATTCTTGCTGTTATTAAACATTGTATTGCCTCACAAACTTGAGATAACTGCGTGATAGTGCTCATCAACTCCATTGTTCTTCTGTAATCCAGTATACTGCATATATTTCTAGTATAAAAGACTTTCAGGTAATAAATGACAGGTTATGATCTTTCAGCAGATCAAGACCTTTGCTACAGTAATATTTTCTGCATGTTTATCTGTGTGATAAATTTGTTTAATCTGTGTGTAATATGTTTAGACTAGTAGTTCCTGTAAGCAACCATCTGATTATCAGATGATTTAGCCAGAACCTGGCCTAGACTCCTGCCAACAAAGTCCTTCTTACTGCTTTTCAGCCTTGGTTAAGGGTTGTATCCATTTCAATCCATCAGAGAAAACAGCATTCCCTCTGAACCACTTCACAGCTGAGAAAGCCACATCCTTTTTAAACATTTTATCACAGCTTTTTATAGACTTACAGAGCACTAGATGACACTGGTTGGGTTCAGATCCTCTCTCCTGGCATCCTATGAGCTGGGTCTGCTCAGAACCATCAACTAAAGCTGGCCCAGCTTATCCCCAGCAAAACCAAGCAGCTACAGCATAGACACCGTCCTGCATCAGGGTGATTTTTGGTGGAGTTTCCCCATGGGGTTCCTCATTGAGGTCCATCCCTCCCTCCCTCCCACATTTCCCTGTTCTACCGAGGCAAGTGCTGTTGTGGGGTGGGTGCTGATGGAACAAGTGTAAACACACAAGGCCAGATAGAATTCCCTCTTTGGGCTTCAGCTGGCTTTTCTGCAGGACAACAACTAGATGGACAAGAGCTGTGTCCCCAGCATCAGCAGCACCCGTTGTTTCACAGGAAAGCCCTTATCTCAAGGCTGCTCTGACAAGTTATACCCTTCCCGTGCTGGTGCTCCTACCCTCAGGGGCAGATGGGCATAATCAACCCAGGCAGCAAGGCCTTCCTCAAAGTTATTTATTTAAGAGACCAGCCACCACGCCTACACAACAGCCTTGGGTAACCTCCTTTCCTTAAGTTTCAGCTGGAAGTTCAGTCTCGGTGAGCACATCAGGCTCCAAGTCTCATCCTCACTATAGAAGGAAGCCCTAATAAATGCCAACTGCTACTCCCCCCCGCTCTGTTCTTCTGGCTCTGTCACATCTATTTTCTCATGCCTAGATCAAAACAGGTGAGTAAATTCAGAGAGAAAATAACAATAAAACAATCAAGGAAAATCCCCAGAAGCCCAACTCACCAAAACCTCTCTTGCTGAGTGCAGGCGGCTGAGCACACAAGGCAATCCCTGCGCTCAAACCCCAGTCTGGCTCTCTCATCCAGATTGTCCCCGAGACACAAGTCAGAAGCTCCTGTTGCTAAAAGTCCCCTGGCTGGGTCTCTCAATAAGGTTTCTACCCAACCTTTACTTGCCAGGTACTTACAACCATACTCAACTTCCCTGCCTTTGCTTCAGCAGCTCTGGGATCAGGGATTGCACCCCATTCCTTCCCCTGGGCTTTCTCTGGTTTCACGAGAAAACACAAGAAGGGGCTGTTCTTGTCCTGTCTTCCCTCTTGCTTTCCACTGTCCTTCACCTTATCTTGGGGTGGGGGGTGGAAGAAAAGAAACTCTGCTCAAAAAACAGAAGTCCTCTCACAGCTCTAACTCGGGTCTAGAGCTGTCTCCTCCTGGCCTCCTGCAGGTTATCTCTTCATGGACAGCTGGCAACCAGCTCTTTAGTCCCTTTATTCTTCCTACCACTTGTGTCCTGCCTCCCCCATCACCAGGTGCTGCACACATCTGTCTGCAGATCCTTCCCATGCCATTTTTCTGGAGAAGCGGTTTCCCTGTCCATCCCCAGCCACAACTCTCAGCACTTCAGTTCCTGCAACGCTCTTTTAGATAAGTTGTCCACGTTGTTGAGCGAGGGTAGGCAGAGACAGCCATGTTTTATGTTTCTTTTACCCCACAACAAAAAGTTCAAGCTTTCATCAGAAAGGCAAGCATTTTGCTCTGTGTTTGGAAGCACCTAAAGCACAGGCACCCAGTACACCTCTCCTAAAACATTATAGCAATAATGAGCTATAAGTACATGTAGGTATCTATCACCCTACTTGTTTTTCCTCTCCTGGGGACAGAATAAAGTCTTAGCTAATGTTTATCCATCATGTCCACTACACAGCTAGCACACAGAACTACAAGTTTTGCTTGTATGTAAAACCTTCACAGAAATTAGCTCACAACCAGGGAAGAGGAGAAATTACTAGCCCTCCTACAGTAAGATCAAGGAAGAGACCCTCAATGGGCGCATCTTTCAGAGCACCACTGATGTGCCTAAGCCAAAACACCCTCCCTTTCACCCAAACCTCTTCTGCTTTAAGCAAACGCTCACTCTGAATGGAAACCTCCTTCCCTTCTGCTGTGGCACGATGGATTCAGACTGGGTAACCAGAGCTAAACGATAAAAAAAAATTAAACACTTACCTCCTCAATAAACAGCCACAGTCTTGGACTGTGTACCTCCAAGACCACCCTTGCCTACCATGAGCTAATCTTCAGACACCAAAACACATAGTAGTTTCTGGTCTATACTCTTAAATCCAAAGCTGACTGCCCACAGCAAGGATTTTCTTCTTTGATCACTTTTCAGCTGTTTTCTATCACTTCCTTTTGCTTTAAAGCATCACCAGCTGTGCCTCAGGAGCCCTGATTTTGCTGTTAGAGGTACTTTGTCTTGTTAGGGTGGATTTTCCCCACCCTTTCTAAGCTTAAAAACTACTTGAAGGGTTTAGGGGGGGGAAAAATTCCCCGGTGCATCTTGAATGGTGTCAATTTTTAACCCAACAGAAATATTAGGTAAAATTTTGAGTGCCCATTTATTATTTTCCATTTCTGCTTCATTTCCCCAGTTGCACGTGTGGAAATGCATGCAGGTATTTAGAAAAACAATTACATCAACTTGTGATCTCTTACACGGCACCAATTACCGTAGTAGTCATTGGCAGACCTCAGATGAAGAAACACCCATGGTACAACCCGCACGTTCAGGCATTGGCACACTTGGAAAGCTGCGCCCTACAGAGGTTCCTGTGCCTGTTCCTGAGATGATGGAGGCACCTGGCCCAGGTGAAGGGACTTGAAATTCCTCTGGGATTTTCTTCTAGGAGAGTTGCCAGCACGCTTCAAGAGGTGGCGTTGAGATGGCTCTTCCCACTGATCAAATAGGACATTGATCCTCAGTGCCATGATGTTTTCCATCAACCATGGTCTGCTGTGCTGAAGATGCTGTACGTGCACTGACGGAGTTCTGACTTTCAGCCTCCTTTGTCACCTTTTAAAAGGTCGCCAAACCTTTTAAATGCTAATTTTGGTGTGAAAATGCCAAGTGTTGACTCTCCAGTGAGTAGCAAGACATTTTAAAAAAAACTATCTATCTCACATTTTGGCGAAAATCTCATCCTGAGCAAGAGATGGGGGAGCCCCCACTGAGCTCCATCTGTGGGGCACCCCGTGCCTGAGCCAGCACCGAGCCCTGAGTCCCAGCAGTTGAACCCCTGGGAACCAGGGTATCCTCAGGACTCTACAGCCCCACCATGCTGGTGAAGCAAACACATGGACAGACGGAGGAGAACATACCTGGATGTTCTATCCTGCCTTATCTCCTCATTACTTACTACCCTACGAATGCTCTAACACACAACAGGAGTTATGCTTTGCTTTTGTGGATGCTCTGGCCAAGTTATCCTTCCAGCTCAGCTTTTCAACCCAGAAAACCTTCTGTGATGTTGTCTACACTGTCTCTGTAGCCAGGTTTTTCCATTTGACTAAACTTCTCATTAATTAGGAATTACCCTGTGGTGAATCCTGAAACAGATGATCAATTAAGAGTGACAATGGCTTTAAGCATTCCTCCCAGGATGGCGTGACAGGTCTTCCCCTGCAAGGCGCAAGCTGATATGACATGAGAAAGCCCCAAAGCTCTACCCTAGGCTGCAGAATGCTGTAACTCAGCCCTGAACATCTGTTAGACGTGGCTGAGACACCTTAACAGCTTTAAAAGTGGCATCTCCAGGCTTACACCTCCCTGGCTCACATCCAAAAGGGGCAGCTCTGGGTATGGCTTGGGAACAAGCTAGATTTTACCAACAGAGGAGGGTTCCTGATACTCTCAGGCAATATCCACGCCCATCACAAGATGACCAGTCACAACAGCAGAAGGCAACTTAACAAACAGAATCTCCACATTCACCAGGAACCAGACCTCTCAGTCTCTGCAGGGGTTCACGATGGCTTTTAATGACTCCCACACTGTCTGACTGGTTTTCAGGTACGGATTTCAATGGTGTTGTTTCCCAGCTGCATAGAGCTCAGCTTTATAGTCACTGGTGCTTGCACCAATACACCAGCACCACCATCTGCCACCCTGCAGAGGGAGAGAGGTCTCCTCCATGCCCTCCCTGAGCAGTGCCCAAAATGAAGCCCAGTAATGGGATGCCCCTGAACACTGGGCTGCTTTCTCAGCAGTGAATTCTCTGAGTCCACTCTGTTGAGGGCTTTGTTGTAGACTGTGAACACATGGCTGCTGGTCTCCTACCTGACCAAGAGGTGTGGACAGAAGGTGCTCCATCACACCTGTGACCATGAGGTATCTAGGGAAGGACTGCCAACTCCATGAGCCCAGGTTGAGGATGCCTCACTGTCCTCACCAAGTGTTTTATTTCACTCCAAAGGAAATGAAACAAACAAACAAAAAAATAAATAATGGATTTGTTTCCCTGCATTTAGGGCTGCTGTTGAAATCACTGATGATGAATTCACACTGATCTCTTCCTGCTGTGATGTATGTTCACAGGTCACACACCTGGTCACACCAGGTCCAACCTGTCACCTTGCTCCAGTATCAATTTTACCTCATCCAACCCCCAGAAGTCTTGCCCCGCTTTGCAGCTCTGTTCCTCCAGCCCTGTTCCTGCTCTGCCTGTGGTTCCTCCATCACCATCACCCCAGGCTTGTAAGGCCTGGATCGTTCCTGCCTCTATTTTTCCCAAGCTGAGTGAAAATTAGCTTGGGGGTTCCTTGGTTCAGCAGCACCAGTATGTTTGAAGGGAAGGGAGATGAGCTGCCCCAGGTACCCAGAACTGAAGGCAGAGATGAGATCCCACCTGAGCCATAATGAGCTGCTTGGAATTTTTCTTGCTCCTTTCCATGAGAGAGATGTCAGCTCTGATGCCCAGCCTGCAGCAGACAGACTAAGCAGATTTTCCCAGGACACACTGAGACCTTCTAAGTTTCTTTTGACTTGCAGCATATGAGTCCACAACCCGAGCCATCGTGCTGCTATTTTCACCAGAAATGTCCTCGTGTCACACCAATTCCTCCAGCACAGGCCAAAGGATGCCATCAGGGTAGGAGTAGCCATACGGTCCTTCATACTTTCAAAACAGAGAAATTACATCCATAGAAACATAGAATCATTGAATGGTTAGAGTTGGAAGGGACCTTAAAGGTCACTGAGTCCTAACCCCCCTGTCATGGGCAGGGACACCTCCTACCACACCAGGTTGCTCAAAGCCCCATCCAGCCTGGCCTTAAATACTTCCAGGGATGGGGCAGCCACAGCTTCTCTGGGCAACCTGTTCCAACCTGTACCCGATAGGTACCTTTAAAAAATATCTTTTTCAGGCAATACAGGAGCTGGAAGCAACAAGCAGCAGTCGGCACCGTGTGTTTGGATTATACACCAAGACCAGAGCTGGCCTTCTGCTGGCAACCATTCTAGACTCAGTGCCCAAGGCCATTGCATCAGTCAGTTAAAATAGAGCTTAATGCTACCCTAGTTCACGCGTGCACTGGTTCTCCTCACGTCAGTTACGGTTGCGTGTTGCCTAACCAAGGGCAGCATGCAGTCCACAGGTTGTTTGCATGCCCTGTAATTTATGCTTTTTGCATTGTGTAAAAGCAAAACAAAAAAAGAACCAAAAGAAAAAACCCACCCCAATCTATCAACCGTGGTGTCGGTTGCAAAACATCTTCTCCTGTAATTACCCTGATTGTAATGTGTCCTTAGAGGCTGAGCAGTGTAAAAAAGATTGATACACCCCAAAAGTGTAAATGGCAATTAGGGAATTTCATCAGGTGCTGAGTAAGACAGAGCGTTTGTCACGTTTTAATGCTAGGTTTCTTCGTCTTGTTGAAACACTCGCATCTCAGCTGGTACAGGAAACCTGCTTAGGGACAGCTGGATGAAAATCAGCATAATTACCATCCACTCGGCTCGCTCACGTGTTCCCTTCCTAGTAGAATTGTAATAAAGGGACTAAGATCTGCGGCGTATTCACTGTAAAAATATCACGCGTGGGTTCACACAGACGGTATTACATGTGCAAAGTCATGCCTTTGGCATCTGGCAGTACCAGGACCGGCCATTAGCTGGAGAAAAAAACCAACACCTAACTGCAGATAAAGTGCTCGCATGGAAGCACAGCCTGCTGAAATGATGCAACTGGAGCATGGCCCAGCATTCCCTGGTATCCATGCAGACTGTATTCCCCCTTTTGAAAGAGTGGATTTTTACTCAGTCCTGCTCACTATTTAGATTTAACTGAGTGGGTCAGATCCTTGTGTGTCTGTTAACCTCCTGCCAGTGGTACCCCACCAGTCTGCACCCCCAAATAATTTTCTGTAAATCAAGGAACAGCCTCTGGGTGGCATGGCCAGCAGCAGTTTGAGGACCTGCCTTGGTGCCCACCACTATGTGGTAGGCTGAAGAAAGAAACACGGGGTTGTTCAGCCTGGAGAAGAGAAGGCTCTGGGGAGACCTTAGAGCAGCCTTCCAGTATCTGAAGGGAGCTCCAGGAGAGCTGGAGAGGGACTCTTTGTCAGGAAGAGTAGTGATAGGACAAGGGGTAATGGTTTTAAATTGGAAGAGGGGAGATTTAGATTAGATATTAGGAAGAAATTCTTTGCTGTGAGGGTGGTGAGGCACTGGAACAGGTTGCCCAGAGAAGCTGTGGCTGCCCCATCCCTGGAGGGGTTCAAGGCCAGGCTGGATGGGGCTTGGAGCAACCTGGTCTGGTGGGAGGTGTCCCTGCCCATGGCACAGGGGCTGGAACTCAATGATCATTAAGATCCCTTCCAGCTCTAACAATTCTATGATTTAACCTGCATTACTGAGTAACAAGAACCCCTCGTGGTGGTAAGCCTGGTGCAGTTAAATGCAGTGTCATCAAGAATTTGAAACTGGGGGAAGTGAAGGTGAAATTTCAGCACAGGAGCAGCACCAGGAGCTGTGGACAACATGATTAAGTCGCAAGCAGAGAGGAAGAGGTCTGTGACCAGCCACAGGAACAGCTAGGCAATTAGCATTATGGAACATTTTCACAGAATGATATGGGGTTGAAAGGGATCTCTGGCGGCCACCTAGTCCAACAGGTTGCACAGGAACATGTCCAAGTGGGCTTTGAATGTCTCCAGAGACAGAGACCCTGCCACCTCTCTGGGCAGCCTCTTCCAGGGCTCTACCACCCTCCAAGAAAAGAAGTTCCTTCTCAGGTTTAAATGGAACCTCCTATGTACAAGTTTGTGCCCATTTCCTCTTGTCCTCTCACTGGGCACCACTGGATAAAGACTAGCCCCTTCCTCCTGACACCCACCCTTCAAGTATTTATAGGTGTTGATCAGACCTCCCCTCAGTCTTCTGTTCTCCAGACTAAAAAGACCCAAAGATTTCCCACCAGTGCAACACTTGACATATCTACTGTTAAATATCTATAGTTAGATATTAATATAAGCACAACTTAGCCCTGGGTAATTCTGCGAGGAGTGTGGAAATGCTGGAATGGGTGGCACAATCCATGTGTCTTTCCTGGATGGGCTTCAATTTGCCTTCTAATACTTCTGTTATCTTAATTTCACCAAAATTCTTTGTGGTTGGGAATAACGGTTGCTTCTGGGCCTGGTTCCGCATTTGCTGTAGAGCTTATAGTTAGGAAGTCCAATGACCCTTTTTAATACTTTTAAAAGTATTTAAGGAGTACTTTTTATTTCTCTCCATCTACTTAGTTTAAAGCAGCATATGTTATGGGATTTAAAAAAGACCTATTAAAAAAAGGGCTATTTTTGCCCACTTATAAACCAGCCATCACTCAGGTCATGGGATACAAACAGCATTGGCCATCTTTCATGTAGAAGGGGGTATCTGAGCCTAGAACAGCAATACCTATAATTTGCTATACTCCATCATGCATCATGTTGTTTAAACAGCCCTGTTTTTTCTCTCCCATGCTCGCCTTCACCGAGGATGAGTCTGCAGAACCCCGCTGGAAAATAACCTTGACCTATGCAAGTTGACCAAGCAATTGGTTTTATTTTCCTTCATAGGAAAATCTCTCACTCATAGGAAAATTGGGCACTGAGGCCTCCGGTGGTTTCTTACCTCATTTCTTGTACAATGCCTTGCCTCAGATTAGAACTTGGAATCATTGAATGGTTCAGGCTGGAAAAAACATTGGGATCATGGAGTCCAACCATCAACCCTGCTCTACAAAGCTCTCCCCTACACCACATCCCCCAACACCACATCTAAACCACTCTTAAACACACTCAGGGATGGTGACTCAACCGCCTCCCTGGGCAGCCTACTCCAGTGTCTGACCAAAGGCAGGCAAACTTGTCCTCGTTCTTATTTTAATTCAAGTATCTGTGATATGTACACAAACAGATATTGTGAAAAGATCTTATTTTTTTCTTTAAAACTTCTCTTTATTTTTACATCCAATGCACGAGGACAGACAAGACGAATATTCATGACGAAGTATAAAGCCATACTCTGTCCTCAAAACAGTTGAAAGATACAGTGTTTAAGAGTTTAAAAAAGTATCTTAGAAACCTTGTCTTTCCAAAATTCCTCATTGCAGAAAAATTCAAATCTTTTAGAAAAGTAGAGTTTTATATATCCTTGTGCATTAAGCCATATTCTGAAAGTATGTAGGGGTTTTTCATCCTTCCTTTGAGAAATCTGTCTCTGCATTGCTAACAATCTTTACGTAACCCATTGATGGAGCCGACAGCCTCCGTAATACGCAGTATACACAGTTACAAACAATTTGAAAAGTTATATTACAAAATATACAGTAGTTCCTTTTTACATTTTTATAGATAAACATTGCATAGTTTTCAAATATGTAATATATAACACAATCACGACACTTTTTCTGTATAACTTACGAAAAATTCTGTACACTCAAATAATTATAAATAAAGTGTAAATATCTTTTGGTAAGGCAGGGTGGGATGGGGGGGAAATTATGCCAGGATGTGTTGTGCTGTCAAGTGTTAAACAGAAATCTTTGTCAGAATCTGCCTAAAACAAGGGTCCAATATCGCCTGGAGCAAGGAGAGAGGAGAGTAAGAACCTCATAGATCACAGGGGAAATGTTACAATGAAGAACAATAAAGTAGTCATAAAGTAATAATTAAATATTATCCTGATTCTTCTGTAGGAACTGCTTTCCCACAGTTATTATCACTGCGCTTGATGGTTTTGCCTCAAGACGCAGAACAAGGTGCACGTTGTTTAAGAAAGAAAGAAAAAGGTGACTAAAATGTTTCCTGTTCCAATGGTGGCCGATGGAAACTTGATATGACTTGGAAAAAATGTGGATATATTTGCCATATTCTTTTCCCAAAGAAACAGAGAGTGGGAAAACACATGGAAGCATCCAGAATGGTGAGAATAAAATGAAGAATTATTGAAGACATTAAAATTCCACTTTAAAAATGAGATGCTGACAAAATTCCATTTCAACTATAGGAAGGAAAAGGAAAATAATTTTTAAAAGATTGGTTTGGCATAACTCTGCTCTCTGCTACCAAAAGAGCAGAACTATACCAAAACTAGATGCTTTTGCAAATTCACTCAGATCCTCAACATTTTGTCACTGGCTCACAATTACAGAACCAGTTGGAATCTCGGTATGAATGCAATTTGCAAACACATTCTCAGCAATGTAATTTGCCAGTTGAAATGTCAGTTTAAAAAAATAAATTAAAACTGATTTTCGCTTCTAAAATGTACGTATTCCCCTGATAGCCAAGTTCAGCCTCCCGGATCCCAGAGCTTTGCAGAAAACAAGCAACTGTGGAGAAGTAAATGTGTTTCAGCAGCACTGAGTGGCTGCTTTAAACTAAGGCTCTTCTCAGCATTTCCATTCCAAATTTAACCTACAGCTCAGCCATGGAAACTGGCTTTAACTGACACTCTGCCTACCTTCAGCCACCTAATTGTCTTGCTTTAATGTTAGCGGTTGGTCTTCAGATATTATGCCATACTCACTGATATGTAAGCTGGTGAAGGCCAGCAGAAATAATCAGCATGGCTTTGAAATGCTCTTTTTTCCAGCATTGAAATTGTGCCTTTTGTCAGCCTGTGATTTGGGGCAGCCTCATGAGCATTTACTGAAAAAAACATCAGTAACGGTACAAATCGAGCACAAGCGGCTTCCCACCAAGGGCTAGACTCCCTGTGGATTGACCACACGCGGTCATGACTACGCTACCTACGGGTTTTATTTGGGATTTGGGTTGCTACATATGATAGTCTGTAAAATTCACATTATTCCCAAGGAGGGTGGTTCTGAGCACCAAGTGATGCTGCAGAGTGAACACTCCTTTCTCTCCAGTGAAGGTTGCTCTATGTCCCACACTAGCCATGAGCTGCTCTCTCCAGGTTCCCTCTTTTGAGGGGCTAAAGCCATCCAACACGTGACTCTGAAAGGTCATTTTATGGCTCAGCCAAAGGGACCCACAGTTGGACACAGATCCCTTGGTGTCACCCCAGGATGGGTGGCTCTCTCCTCCCCTGCACTGGCCACTTGTCCTCCCCTCCTGCTCCATTCCTCTGACCGAGGGGTTACACGGGGAACAGGACTGGGGAGGACCATCTAGAGAGAGAAGAATGGCCACACAACCTGTGTCCACCGAGCCCTTTGGTAGCTATTCAGTGTCTGCAAACCCAGTGCTTAACTTTCAGCAGGCAGAGGGATCAGCAATGACTTTTATGGCCTTTAGCTTGAGATCATAAAAGATTGTAAGTCCTGTCCCCAGTGTTAAAAGAGACAGAGAGGGCTCAAAATGGGCTTATACATATCTATATGTGCCCTTATGCCAGAGCAGGACTCCCAGAGCTTCTGAAGGATGTCCCAGAATTTCAGTCTCCTTCACACACATAAAATAGATTTTGCCTGTACTGGGAAAACTACTATTTTCCATTTTGACCACTGCAAACAGGCCAATTAAAACACCAGGATTCTCTTCCCTGTCCCCGTCACCCNGTCTATACGTGCCCTTATGCCAGAGCAGGACTCCCAGAGCTTCTGAAGGATGTCCCAGAATTTCAGTCTCCTTCACACACATAAAATAGATTTTGCCTGTACTGGGAAAACTACTATTTTCCATTTTGACCACTGCAAACAGGCCAATTAAAACACCAGGATTCTCTTCCCTGTCCCCGTC
>VZRU01003692.1:58032-75200 GCA_013398155.1 Pedionomus torquatus
CCCGGCCCTCAATTTTCAGAGCTTTTTAAGTATTATAAAGTAAATTCCACTGAATAAGGCAGTGGGTCAGAAAGGCTGTTCTACAAATGCATTGTTTGGTTGGTTTTTAATTAAGTTTGGACTGATCATCACTCCTTTCATCCCTCTCTTAGTGGGACTACATCAGGATTTCTTTTGTTTGCTACTGATAGCATGGGACGAAGATACCGCGTAGTAGATCCTCCGTAAGCAAATCTGTCATTAGCTTTTCGACTGATCGGGGATTTTCTAGGGACTCTGTCAAGCTTGCTTGACTCCATTCCTTGACGAGTGATAGATCGATGGCTGCTTTGAACCTAACAAAATGTTCACTCTGTCCTCAGTGCATTGTCCAAGGCGGTTTTTCAAGAGCTTGACTGTCCTGTGCTGTATCTCTGCTAACGTGGGTTGGTCCTCTACTATAAGGCCGTGTTGTTGGTGCCTGTTTTCTCGACGCAAGCTACGGCTGGTGCCCTTCTTCCACCTCTCTCTTCATCAGCCATGGCGATGGTGTTCTCATAAACCTCCATAGTTTTTAGCTGCTTGTCTTTGGCACCCTCCTGTTCTGCGTTGACTTTGCAGCACTTGCAGAAGCCACAGCAGTGTTTCCCACAAAAGGCGAGCGAAGACATAATTATATTGTCCCAGGGCTCTAGGGAGTGCATCCAGATGGGGAGGAAATCCCAGTTTTGGAGCTTCTCAGGCAGTGAATGCGGTCGCCTCTTCTGCATAACGTTAATGACAATCACAGCAATACAAAGAACAAACAGGGGAAGGCAAACACCCAAAAGGACTGGCCAGCCTGCCAGGGACAGCCCAAACACAAACAAAGGGAAAAGAAAGAAGCAGACGAGAAGGTAGAATATAGCAAACCATCTGTACTTGGCTGTTATGTTTCCCAAGGTCTTGCACATGCGGATTGGCAGCCGAGTAAAAGGCAGCGGGTAAAACAGAATAATCCCAGAGATATTGAAGAAAAAGTGGCACAAGGCAATCTGAAAGCAAACACATTTGAGAAGTTCATTAGCCAAAAGGCCATTAAATGCTCCTACCCACACAACAACAACTTCCAGCGGTACTAAGGCTGCATAGTTTCCCTTCCTTTGCTTCCCACTGTTTTTTCTTGTCTTTCAGGCTATTTCACAGCAAGGCCTTTCCTAGCATGAAGCAAGGACTCGGCAACACCTCACACACTGCAAAGATCACTGCCTACAAAGAGGGGACAGCATTTGGACACAAGGCAAACTTAGAAGGGATGACACATCTCCCCACAGATGGAGAGGTCCTAAAACGCAGCTTTGAACTGCAAGAAATGGAGTCAGTCAGCAATAAAGCCAACAAACCGAGCAGCTGACGAGAAAGAGCTGCGCCAGGGGAAGTTCAGGCTAGATATTAGGAAATATTTCTTTCCTGAAAGGGTTATCAGGTATTAGAATGGGCTGCCCAGGGAGGTGGTTGAGGCACCATCCCTGGAGGTATTCAAGAGAGAAGTTGACTTGGTGCTCAAGGATATGGCTTAGTGTTGGGTGGTGTGGTGTTTATAGTTGTTGGGTTTTTTGTGGGTTTTGTTTGTGGGTTTTTTTTGTGTGTTTTTTGTTTGTTTGTTTGGTGGGGGTTTTTTTGGGGTTTTTTTTTGTTTCCCCCCCCCCACATTGGTTGGACTAGATGATCTTAAAAGGTCCCTTCCAACCTAGGTGATTCTGTGATACTGTGAAAGAGTCCTGGTTTTAGGAAGGCATGAGAACAGCACAAGAGCTGTTCATTGTTGTGTTCTGCATGGACAAGTTTTCAATTAAAAGATGGGAAATGTCAATCAGATATTGCACACAGACTATCAAGAAATTGCTAGTGGTACAAATTTATATTTTCCAAAAGTTAGCTAAAAGTTCCTAGGGCACTAAAGGGGATCCCTGGAATGTGACATTGCCTAGATCTTTTATAATAATATGATTCGCATACTTCAAAATTGTTTTTAAAAAGTAAGTGTGAAGAGACACCTTCTTGCCAAAGATTTCAGAAGTTGCTTGGGCAGAATAAGCATATGCTGAACAAAACAGTACGAAAAAGCTCCCTGCTCACCTTATCTTATTCTTATTCTGTAACTGTTATCAGCCTAAAGTAAACATGAAAGTACAGGGGTTTATTTTTAAAGTACGTTATAAAAACAGCAAGCTATCATGAAATCTGAGCTTGTCCAAGATACTATCTTCTCATGATTACATCTGTTCTATCTTGCCTAAGGACAATAAAATGACTTCTGTAATTTTCTTAATTTATTGCGGCTAGTGAAAAAAAACATTCATCCTATTCACAAAGTAAACTTCATTTTCATTTCACTCTTTGATGTAGAGGGTTCATTCAAATGTTATCTTCTGCCTGGAATGTTCTTTACTGGGTGGTAAATGGGAGCCCAAAGCCAGGCTGCCTACTTTTCAAATAGCCTGAGGTAAGATGGAATTCAATAAATCCCACTTAGATTAGACTTAATAAAAAGAAATAAAAAAATATATGCCACGATGCTCGTTGCAACCTCAGGTAAGTAGACAGGTTGGGTAGTACAGCCTCCACTTAGGCTACAGGAGTCCCTGTACATCCAGAGGAGGGAACTTAACACAAATTAGTAACCTTAATTAGTAGCAGACTACTTAAGAGGGTTGTCAGAGATGTACGTATTGGATTCCAAGCTGCAAACGCCTCACACTCCACCCTGTCTCGGTTCAAAATTAATTCAGCCAGATCAAGCCCCACGAAAGCAAGATTTTATTATAAACTGACATTCTGTTTATGTTTAACACAAGCTTCTTGCTCTGGTAGTTGAAATGAAGTTGGTGCACCCAAAACCAGGCGTGACACCCATGGCATATTTACATCAGAGCCAATTTTCTCAGGTTTTTTTTCTTCCTAAAAGTCGCAGCCTCTAAATGAAGACAAAGAAGCATATGGGTTTCTACTGACCTGTAGTGAGTATTTTAATGTACTCCCGGGACTTGCTAACGCCGCGAGGATTGCTGTCGTGGTTGTGCCAATGTTAGCTCCTAAGGTGAGGGGATAAGAGCGCTCGATGCTTATCACGCCAATGCCTAGGAGAAGAGAAACGGGATTGAGTGGTGTCAGAGTGACGGAGAAGGCAAAACTTGAGGAAGAAGAATGCTGTATGGACAACTTACCAACAAGGGGTGTAATAGCAGAGGTGAAAACAGAACTACTTTGGACAACGAAGGTCATACCAGCCCCTGCCAGCATAGCCAGGTACCCAGCCAGCCAAGTGAAGGGAAACGGGAAATCTAAAAAAAAAAACAGGAGGACATTTTCTTTAGGCAAAGAGGATGGTCTGTGGAACAGTAACACAACAGTGAAAAGAATATTAAGCATTTCAATTGCAGTTGTGTTGTTTGTATATTTTCTTTGACAATAATTTTAAGTCAGAGTTGGTTCTACTGCCTCTAATTTACCTACTCCCTCTCCAGTCTCCCACTGCTGGATACACTTTGAAATGGATACTAGACTAAGTAGACATTTGTTCTGACTCAGGATAATATTTATGCTATAATGCAATTAGGTACAAGAAATATTTCTACAGAGGTCAACACAACACCTTGTAGGTGTCTTCAAGGCCTTAGTTTTGGCTACCAGGAACCCGCTGCATGAACTGGATCTTCAGAAAGCTCTGAAGAACATCCTCAGAAAAATCAGGTGGTTTGTTCTGACTAGCTTCAAGCAAATCACCTCCTAAAAATTTATTCATTACCTCTTGCAAAGAAAAGCCCATCACACTGGCTAGAGAAACTAGGCACAATGGTCCCCTGTAGTCTGCAGGTTTACAAGATAGCCAAGAAGTCAGGACTTAACCAGTTGGGAATACATAGAGGAAGACAGAGAAGACCACAGATGAGCAGTAACTGACAGCTGATTAGTTTCTGCCCCTCTCTTTTGATTCAGGCAATGCTCTTTGCCCAGAAGGGAAAACGACATGGGAACCACTTTGTTGCCCCCCTATTTCATTAAACAGCTCGGTTTGGAAAAAAGACATTGAGTTAAAGAACATTGAGTTCCAACCCCCTGTGCCATGGGCAGGGACACCTCCCACCAGACCAGGTTGCTCCAAGCCCCATCCAGCCTGGCCTTGAACCCCTCCAGGGATGGGGCAGCCACAGCTTCTCTGGGCAACCTGGGCCAGGGTCTCACCACCCTCACAGGAAAGAATTTCTTCAGCCCTCTCATCAACCACACATGCCAGGAGTGTTTTTCCCTGCCACAGGCTGTAACCTCCCCATTCAAGGGAGAATGAAGAAAAAGCAATAAAGTGAAGCAAAAAAACCACCTCAAAACAACTCCATTTGCACACAATTGATCCAGGCTGAAAAAAACAGTGGGAGAACACAAGGAAAGACAGAAAGTGCCACTACTAAGGGTTCCCTTTTCTTACTGAAGAGCGGGTTAGGGGTGGAACAGGGCAAGGAAAGAAAATTCAATCGTTAATCACTAAAAACTATTTTTTTAATATTTTTTTTTCCCAAGTCTAGAAGAAGCATGCAGGCCCTGTGCCAGAGCCAGCAATCACAATCTCAGCACTTCAGCGCTATCTTTTCAGGATGGGAACATTACATTTCTAACAGCTAATGATTATACATCAAGAAACAGAGCCTGGACTTTGGTCTCTGTTGCTGTTAATCTGCTGCAGATCACAAGCAAGCTGTTCACTAATAGATTTTTAAAAGAAAGAGAATAACATGCTGAGAAGGAAAAATGGTGGAGTGGAGGCGATTGGGGTTTAATACTGTTTTCTTCAAAGTGTTCTGTAATATCTGCCAGAAAAGGGAACATCAATAAATGTGCTTGGTGTCCTTGTCATTCCTAAAAATAATCTTTACGAAAAGCAGATAATTACCAGTGTTGATTGTCTTCTTGATAACGCTCGCCACTTGTCCTTTAAGCACAGAGTTTAACAGCTTAACGATCATCACCAAACAGGAGCACAGAACAAGCAGGGACAAAGCCAGGAGGATGAGACCGATGCCAAGATCGGGCAGGTCTGAGTTCGCAAAGAGATGCTGGCCTGAAAAAGCAAAGGAAAAACAAATTGGCTTCATTACATTTTTGCTCCTGATCACAGAGTCCCAGAATCCGATAATGGGGCTGGAAGGGACCTCTGGAGATCATCTCGTCCAACCCCCCTGCTAAAGCAGGTCCTCCTAGAGCAGGTTGCACAGGAACGTGTCCAGGCGGGTTTGGAATGTCTACAGAGACAGGGACCCCACCAACTCTCTGGGCAGCCTCTTCCAGGGCTCTACAACCCTCCAAGTGAAGAAGTTCCTAATGTTTAGAGGGATCACAAGACCAGCTCTAGTTTTTATGCATGCCCCTAAGAAATTGGGACCAAAGCACACAGGTTGTGTGCACCTCTCTTGCACCAAAAGCCATCTTGCACCTCTCTTGTGTGCTCAAAGCACACCTCTCTTGCTCCACAAAAGCCATGTCTGAGGGGGGCAAGGGAGATTCTTGTATGGAAATGCTCATAAAATACACACGGGACACTGCTGTGGGGCAGGCAGGAGCTGGGTGACCCTGTGCAAGGTGGGGCAATATGACAGCATGAGGAAATTCTGGTGTGCTCCAAGTTGGATGGTGGGTCAGCTCTTCCCAGAGGTGGCTGAGAAGGGCTGCTGAAAGTCCTGAGGGACATGCATAAGGATGGAGATATCCAAGCAGCCACGGCAGAAAAGTAACTGTAGCCCCGAGTCACCTGAAGAGCGAGGGTGACATGATACTGAAGACCTGGCTTACTGATATGGGGGAGCATGGAAAGAGATCCACCTGCAGCCAGATATCATGATGATGCTGGTAACTCCAGCTGTACAGCTGGAACAGAGCTCGGGCTGCTCTGACTGGGTCCATCTGCAGGTGAGGGCCTCTTGATGTGCCACTGAGATAGTCTGTTAACACCCTTAGAAGACTATATATGTTTGTAAAGACACTACCAAAGGAGAAATAGTTCTCCTACTTACATTTACTGATATAATCTGTTTCAGTTATATTCTTGAGGGTCCACGTCGTGTTTCCTTCAGTCCAGCAAAATTCAGGAGACGTGCAGTTTTCCGAAGGTGGAATTGTGACATTTTGCAGCGTCTAAAGGTTGGCAGACAAAGCAGATACTTTGGTCACCTACGACCCTTCAATAAGTGCTCACGCAAAGTCCCAGGTCTTTACTGCAACCAGGCATTCACCAACTAGAGGCAAATTTGCAACCTGGCACCACATTGGCGTTGAGGCAAAATTTCTTGCGTTCTTACAATATGTGGTTGGGGTGTTGCTGACACTCAAGTCAATCAATGCAACATTCAAAGATTAAAATGTCCCCCCCCAAAACCTTCTTAGAACCATAGCACTGAGTCATCAGTAGCTCAGGATGCTCACAGCTGATGCCAGGGTTTGTGGGAAGAGGTTCATGCCTGGTTGCAGCTGGTGTGTGTGGGGGGGTCAGTGGCATTTCTTTTCTACATCATCCTTAGGTCAAAGAAAGACCTCTTGACTGTTGTCTTAACTGCAGTTAATGACCTGGTGAGTACTGGGTGAGGACCCCTGCCGAGGACTGGGATTCAGAATACTGCCCTGCTCCTGCAGACAAGCTGCTCACGCTGTTCTTCCATGCCTCTGTTCTACTGCCAGTCCAAACAGAGCTGCTGGTTCTGCTTCCCTTTCTCCAGCTGGAATGTTACCCGAGAACTAATTCCAACCACCGCCATCAGAATTACCGTTACTGCGCTGAACCCCCATTTCTGTTTCTATTGCAATAAAACCTTGTTTATAAGAGCTTTCAGCCCAGCTGTATGGCGTTCTGACGCTAGGTCCATAAGTCCTCAGGCAGATTAAGGAAGAGTTTGCTGACTTGAACTCTACTATCCCGCAACAGGGGCTGCCAGCCAAATGGACTCTGAACTGCACCGCTGAGCAGCAGGCAGGACACAACTGAGTGATTCTCCTTTACAGAAATTGGGAAAGAGGTGGTGTTTTCCTCCTGGGCAATGCCTGTGGTCACCCACGTTCGCGATTCCCCTCCAGCTGATGCAGATGGGCAATGCCGGGGGTGGGTTTGGTGGTGGCAGTGCCCCAGTGTCTCCAGCCTACCCTGGCACATCAGCCTCTGCAAATCCATAGATATGCGAGATATCCAAGTTTCAAAGCAGCTGCCTTAGGTCAAAATGTTTATCCTTGCATTTCACTTTAAACATATGGGCTCTGCTCTGTATTTATCCCTGCCAAACCTCTGCTTAATCGCTTTTGCCAGAAACAAGTTTAACTAGGAATGTAAATCATTTAAAAATCTTCCTTTTCCCCCACCAAGTTCAAGACAAGCTTTTAGGGGTTCCAAGTGTTTTTGCAATTTGACTGTATTGTTTGGGCAATAGTTAGCCAAAATATAGAGGAAACACAGTAAAAAAAATGTATATATGAAAATTTAACTCTCAGCCTACACTTCCCACATGATTGTGTTCCAGCCATAGAGGGTGGTCATTCCTTAGGAGCTGGGCTCCTCCAAAAAACCCAAGTGATTAATTTTAACTTCTACTATGTGTCCTTAAGTATCTTCTGCCCTGGGACTTCAGGAATTACCTTATATACATACTAACAGGTGGAACAATCTCATTAAAAGAGTCATCTCGGCGATCTGAGGGATATTTAATGCTCCAATTGTTAGTGAGCTCAACAACACAAACCAAACCCTCAGCCCCACAGTCTACCAAAATACTCATTTGGGCAAGGGACTCCTTCCAGCTGCAGTGTTGTTTGGGTGGAGAACAATGGGATTTGACTCCACACAAGCTTTCTCCGAGGGCAGTTTTCCAAGAGAGCTGCAAATAACCAGCTGCCACCAGACCACACTAACACACAGGAGACCAGAGCTGGTTCGATCAATAGATAAGTGATAGGCAAAAAGGTATTTTCTTTGGCTGATATTGTAGATTTTTTTCCACTTTCAGGGAGTCGGTAAGAGTGTCAGGGTCTAAAGGCATTTGGCTATGAAAGGCACGGCGCCAAACCACCAGTTCTGATAAGCAAGGGACTGCATGGTACTGAAAGCAACCAGGTCAAGCCCACCCCTCCTATGACATCCTTGCTTTAAGTGGAAAAAAAAACAACCTACATTAGATTGTTTTAATTCTTTTTCTATTGAAAAAAGAAACCACAACAAAACAACCCTCATTTAAAACTCTAATTTCACAATCTCGTGATAAGGATTGTCAGCAATATATTTCCTGAGGAGCCTGACAATAAATTCATCACAATACTCACCACGTTGGTTTCAGTTACACACCAAATCTTTACCAGGCTTTTGTTTTTCGCCGATTCATCGTTTGTAGCAATTGCATTTATTACTGATTTGTCAAGCTTAAAAAAAAAAAAAAAAAGAGAAACAGAAGAAAAAAGGAAGAGGAAAAAAAAAAAGTGCATTATTCCAACTTGTATCACACACTTCTTCCCAGCTTTACTCAAATAACCCCCTTTGGAAGCTCAACCACATAAAGCCTGCATGACCATCTCTGATGCTGGAGCTGCTGCCCCACGAGGAGATGGGGGTTTACTCCCAGACAGAGAATATAAAGAAGACTCCATCTACTAATAAGCTTTACCCTGAGGACAGAGAGAGGTGAGTGGGAGCCCCCTCCCCATATTCAGAGCATTTGGATTAGCTGTGAGTGAAGCAAGGAAGCAGCTTCCTTGAAGAGAGCAAGAACTTACCTCAATGATGAGCTTTGTGAAGGGGTCTGTGATAACCTTTAGTAGCTCAGGGGCATCCTCACCGCTTTCAAGATGAAAAGACTCAACTATAACGTTGGTGAGATGGTAAAGATAGCCAGAAATAACTTCAATGGGCAACAGGGCAAACACAGCGAGCCAGTTAAAGAAATCATGGATCGTTGCCCCAGCAAAGGCCCTGCAAGAAGAAGTTTTAAAACAGAGTTGCTTTTAATTAAACAGGATGTGCACAGCATCAATTAAAGATGAAATCATAGAGGTGGGGATGACGCCTGTTTCGAGATGGGAATAATTTCATTTCTGGGGTCATGGGAGATGTCTACTTTGCTATAGAGATCTACGTTGCCTCCACACTGTTGACTGGGTGAAGGAGTCAGCCAAGCGAGTGAAATGAGTGACTGAAAGACAAATGAGAAAAGGCAAAAGTGATCCTTAGCGCTTCTTCAGCCAAGAGCACTTGTCTGAAGAAAGAAGTGGCTGTATAGCTGTTGTTTGTTTTGTTTCTCCCTAATTTTTGGTATGTTTTTAATCCTCAGCCAGGCATTGCCTCTAGGACCTGTTTCCCTTGACTCACGGAGAAAGATGGCTCTTTGAAGCCCTCTCACATGTTCTTGCAAACCTTTGGTGTACAGCTCCCTTCCAGCTTCTTCTCCACAGCCCAAGGAACCACAGCTCTTCCCTCAAGGGCACTCTTTCCCACCTTCCTAATAGCTGCTTGTGGTACTCCCAATTCTCCACAATCTGCCTGCATTTGTTTTACAATACAGCTCCTTAAATTAAACATTGTGAAGGAAGAAAACGTGGAGGGAAAAATTCCTTGAAATGCTAATCCCGTAATTTATGTTCCCACTGCCAAACCACTGAAGGGGAAATCAAGGGGAA
Organism: Pedionomus torquatus; assembly: GCA_013398155.1. NCBI lineage: Eukaryota > Metazoa > Chordata > Aves > Charadriiformes > Pedionomidae > Pedionomus > Pedionomus torquatus. Next base: position 67,690 of record VZRU01003692.1, read on the forward strand.
CCTTCGAAGCAGGCCAACAAAGAACCAGGGAAGACACTGAAAGTAGGCCAATGAAATTGCCAGTGCTACCACCTCCAGTCTGCAGACTGAGGTGATTGTTGCTGATGTTAATTAATATTTAAAAGCAACTTCTTTCTCATTATCATTTAAATTCTCTTCCTGACCAGATATTAATAGGCTACTTTGGTGTTGTCATTTAAATGACAGAGGATAGCACAACCAAAGATTCCGGACAGTAAATCTTGGAGAAATATGCTTGGGTGTATTTCGTGTGTTTGGTCTGCCATAAATGACAAGGTACCAAAGTCTCATATCCCTCCCAAGTTTATTGCCCATCTCCAGTAAGCTCTGACCTCTCTTGGTAATAAGTGGCTGTCTGAAAGCTCTTGCTGTATATATTTGACAACCAAAACACTTCACTTCTCTACAGTTACCAGCTCTTTCTTATTGCACACGTAACAAAACCTTCAGCATCAAAATGCTTTTTAATGACAGTAGACCAAAATACTGCCATGTTAACTGCTTGTACAGCCCTCCCATAATTAAGAGATAATCAGAGGTGGGTGGCACAGCGGGAGCAGTTGAAAATGCTTTGATCTTGCACACCCTTTTGCAAGATCCAATTGAAAATGGTGGATTCTGATAAAAACACTAAACTTCTAAAGGAACCTAATATGCTTTTCTTCAAATATATTAAGCATGGCCATATTTCTGACTTTTCTAACTAGACATTCAAGTTTGGGTCAATAGAAGGGTTGAAGGGCTGTAGTCATTTTAGGGAATACAGAAGAAAACCTACAAAGAAGGAAGAAAAGCAGCTTTGCAGGTGTAGTGTTTAAATACCATACCTTCTAAATTCATTCCTGTCCCCGGCTTGCATGAGTGCCACAATCGTGTTCGTGACTGAGGTGCCAATGTTTGCCCCCATTATGATGGGAATAGCTGATCGGACAGTCAGCACTGGAAAGCAGAAAAGGAAGAATTGAGTGGAAAAAAAAACCCAGCAAGCTCCTTGCTCCAATGAAAATTAACAACTATTAATGTCACTGGCACCCTGACTTCCCTTGGTGTCACTGCGATTAGGTGCTCTAATCCAGATAAATTTGCTTTAATCAAGCCCCCTGGGAACACGGGGCTCCCACAGTCCCACGATCCCCACCAAAACCACAGCCCATGGTTACTCCTTTTCACCACATGTTAGAGGGACAAAGTAAGATAAAGTCTCTTCTTTCTCAGGCACTTCCCTGCTTACTGCAGAATTTTGAAATGATGCCTCAGAGAGAAATGAAGTTCAGTAACTGGCTAACATGAGAAAAGCATGGAGATACTTCCAAAATTACTGCATTCACTGCCAAGGCTCCCAGTGATTTTCACTGCAGTTATGGACTTACTATTACTAGTAGTAGTAGCAGTACTACTACTATTATTATTATTACTTTTAAAGTTTTATTTTAGACCATAGAATGGTTGGAGTTGGAAGGGACCTTCAAGATCAGCGAGTTCCACCCCCCCTGCCATGGGCAGGGACACCTCCCACCAGACCAGGTTGCTCCAAGCCCCATCCAGCCTGGCCTTGAACCCCTCCAGGGATGGGGCAGACACAGCATCTCGGGGCAACATGTTCCAGTGCCTCACCACCCTCACAGCAAAGAATTTCTTTCTAGGATATAATCTAAATCTCCCCAATTCCAATTTAAAACCATTACCCCTTGTCCTATCACTCCACTCCCTGACAAAGAGTCCCTCTGCAGCTCTCCTGGAGCTCCCTTCAGGTACTGGAAGGCTGCTGTAAGGTCTCCCCAGAGCCTTCTCTTCTTCAGGCTGAACAGCCCCAGCTCTCACAGTCTGTCTTCACCGGAGAGGTGCTCCATCCCTCTGAGCATCTTTATGTTCCTCCTCTGGACCCATTCCAAGAGGTCCATGTCCTTGATATGTTTATGACTCCAGAGCTGGACACAGTAAGCTGTGATAATCTTTTCCTGCAGTCTCTTACACTCAGAGCTTCTACAGCTTTGACCCAGGTGGGAGCGTTTGCACCCCAGACCAAGATTTATGAGTGATCTGTAGGGAGATACTGTGAGCAAACTTACATGTGGAGGACACCATGCTGACCACAATGGATGAAGAAGTGCTGGAGCTCTGGACCATAACCGTCACCAGGACTCCAATGACCAGTCCCGCAACAGGATTAGACAACACTGAATCATCTTGAAAAATGTCCCCTGCTGCTTTACCTACAGAAGACCCACCATATTCTCAGAGTGAGGGAAGTGCAAGGTGAAGTCACAGCATTTAATTAAAGATCATTCAACCATTTAATTGATACATATACCATGCTTGCCAGTCAAAATATGTACAATGTGAGGTAGCCCAGGGACCCAAATTCAGGCCCTCAACTCTCAGCTTCTCAGATACAGAGAATACTTTATATTCTCTCATTTCAGAGGCTGCATAAACTCTACTGAAATTTGCAGGGAACCATATAAAACCACAGTCGTTAGAGGGAAAACTGCAGGACACAAAAACATGTATGTATAGATTAAAATGTTCTTTCTGCCGTGATATTTTTGGTTACTGCATCCAGGAAAACTATTTTAATAATCCTGAGTAATTGTGTTCCTTCAGCTTTCTGTGTTGCCAAAAATCCAAAATACGTCCACAGAAGCTCACATATTTCTCTGATAACTGCTTCTGAATCCATCAGCAGAATTCAGCCCCTGCTGATAGGTAAATGTAAAAAATATATCTCAATAATTGTCATCTTTGAAGGGTTTGGGGGCCATGTCAGTGCTGGATGCTTTGATCAAGAGTACAATTTTCACATTTCACCTTGTGGAAATGTCTTTCACATGGGGCAGATTCATGCACAGGTGTATTCTTTTAAAGTTTCACTGAAGTAACAGGAACTGATTAAGAAATTGGGGCCAATAATCCCTACACCTACAGCTCTTTGGAACTGGAGAAACAAAGGCCCTTTCAAACAAACGAAGGTCAGCCTTTAGTCAGAGCTACTTCCTTCTGAATCTGTATCTCAACACATAAACCTATGGAGAATGTTCATGAAGAATGATCCTTGTAATTTAATCACTGCGGTTAAGTTTACTGCCTCATTCATTGTTTATTCTTGATATTTTAGACATTTTCGTACCTCCTACCAGTTGGAAAGCAGAGCTCAGTACATCCAGAGAGCATACGAACATGTAGAGCAGTCCGAGTAGCATAACAAACTTCCCTATCCCGTAGAGGACACGAATGATTTTTCCTTTTCTATCCAGTTCTGCAAAACAAACACGTTATGCATAGGAGACTCGTTTGGTGCATCTGGTGTTCTCTCTGGGCACAAGCTACAAGAGACTATGGAGTCAAAGACAGTGTTGTCACCCCAGCCTGTGATTAAACCCAAAGGAATGTTCTTCCTAATCAAATTTTAACTGCAGCAGCAGGTACTTTGTTTGCCTAGTTGTACCATGTAAAAGTTTTTGGTGAATGACAAAAACCTTATGAAACCTGAGAGTGACCTTCAGTTTTACACAGTCATACTACTGAGTGAAGAAAGACGAATGAGAACCTGGATATAAAACCATATTAGTTTTGGGTTGCTTTCTGTATATCTCCTTGTGTTTTAAGGAAGGTAAGCAGCATGATTTCCAGGTTCTTCTTCACTGACTAAATATAATAACTTCATTCATTGTTGGGGAAGGTGAGACAGAATGTAAATCCTACAACTGAAAACTCCTTCTCATATTCAATTCTGCAGAAAACACCATTTCAGAAAAATAACTGAGACAAAGAGTGCAGAAGTGATGGAAAAAATAAATGCAGGTAACTTATTTACTGAGAAATGGCTACCTGACCACTTGACCCCCGTGTCCTGCAGTTCTGGCAGAGCCCATGGGTCCTCTTCTTCTTGCCTTGTCTCATCTATCAAGGCTATTGTGGAAAATGCAGGCTGAATTTCCCCTTTATTTCCAAGTGAAGCCACGTTGCCTAATAAAATAGAACATTAAAAAAAAAAAAAAAAAGGAAAAAAAAAAGTTTAATTACTTTCCACCTTCTCCAGGGAGCCCCAAAACTTACCTATCTCTGTAACTCACAGGTGAGCACGTTACCTTTGTGATTTTCTCCCTCTTTCCCAGCCATATTCTGGTTTTGTTTGGAGGAGTCCCCAATATAGTTATTGGTTTCAGGCTTTTCCACCTCAGGCCAGGGAGCCATGATCTGTCAATAGCAAAGTAGTGCTGATGAAAATACACAAGCAGTCAAAAAACATTCATGCTACAGCAGGGTATGGGGGAAATATGATTAAGAGCAAAAAGAGATGGTAATGGAATGGAAGAAATTTGTCCTTGAACACAGCTTTTTAGTAACTTTACAAATTATTCCTTTATTTGCAAAATTAATTTCTCAATTATCTTTAAAATCACACAGTTTATTTATTTGTGCAATTTACACAATTAAAAAAATTATTTCTATCTCAAGTCTATTTTTCTTTACTTTTAACTGTCACAAAAGCAAAAATTGCTCTGCTTTCTAAACCTTAGGCATTTCTTTAATTCATTTTATCTCTTTTCAGCAGAGTCAGAGAACTGCTTTACATTCTTCCACACTCTGGATTTAACTGAATACCTTTACCAAACTGCTAATTTAATATACAGACCTCAGCAAAGAAAGTTCTTCCCTAAAGCATTGCCTAGTTTGGGTCATGTATGCTAAAGACGTGGCCTCTAAAGGTTCATTCCCATGGATGCATGGAGGATACAGGATCACAGCATGGTCAGAACTGGAAGGGACCTCAAAGATCAAGTTCCAACCCCCCTGACATGGGCAGGGAAACCTCCCGCTAGACCACGTTGCTCAAAGCCCCATCCAGCCTGGCCACCTCCAGGGATGGGGCTCACAGCTTCTCTGGGAAGCCTGTTCCAGTGCCTCACCATCTTCATCATTCCTATGGAAGCATGGAGGGGGATGTGCCCTTGGACAAGGTGGAGAAAGACCTCAGAGTTTCACACTCCAGACCCATGCTTGCAGAATGACCAGAGAAGAGCATAATTAGACAGTGGTGGCCTTTGGCAGGTCTATATGTGCCTGTTACTCACAGCTGAGGCTGCAAGGGAAGCTGAGATAGTAGCAGCCAGGTCAGGCTCACCCATCCCATGTAGACTCTCTCTTCCTTCTTGACCCCGCTTGAACACATTTGACATTGTACATTTGACAAGTATTGCAATATTAACAAATAATAGCTTAAAAATATAAAGCATGACATGGCCAAATCCCACCGACACAGGTACAAGCACATGTCACAGACCTAGCTCAGGCTCAAGAGCAGGAAGAGGCTGTTCCTTGAACCAAAACTTGGAATCACATAGTCACAGAATGGTTAGAGTTGGAAGGAACCTTAAAGATCACCCAGTTCCAACCCCCCTGACATGGGCAGGGACACCTCCCACTAGACTACGTTGCTCAAAGCCCCATCCAGCCTGGCCTTGAAGAGTCCTTCTTACTTACTTCACCAATATTGGAAGCCAATATGGAGGGACATGAGAAAAGGGGAAGGTGACCACAGGGAGGAATATTTTCTATCTTTCCAGGCTTGTAAGGCTGTTGGTTTGCTCAGCCAGCGTGATCAAAAATTCCTTTATGGTGAAAATGCTGCTGGGGAAAATGTCTTGTCTCTGCCCACGCCAAATAAGCCACACATCCTCCTCCTGCAGTTGGGCAGGAAATGTCACAGACAAAATCATCCATGTCTTACTGTAACAGAGGAGGGCATTGTTTTCTGGCACTCTACAAAGAGAAAACTACCTCCCCTTCCACAGTAGCAGGAAAAATTATTCAACAACCTAATTAGCAAAAACTATGCTTTTACACATTCTTCGTCTGTGGCATCAGATCTGGAGCGGCTCCCAAGATACACAAAGAAAGATCTCAGAAGAGATGGAAGAAAATTGCTCTTGCTTGTTTCAACAAGGGTTTCCATTTGCTTGGAGCAAAACGTCATATTTTGACCCGTGCCAGAGCAGCCTCCAGGCTCCACCCATGCCAGAACACCTCTGTCCTGTTAAACGAGTTTCACTTATACGTGTTCAGCCATTTAAAGAGCTCCAAAAAAATTAAAAATATCCCTACTCAGCACCAGTTCTTCTTAAGTGAAATGCAACCGTGAAAAATGCGTTGGAAAGTCAGATGGGAAGTTGTATGGAAAACATATTCCCACCAAGGAGAGGCACGGAATATGCTGGACACCACCAGCCCTAAGAGATGCCAGCAGTGGTTTTGCAGCTCTTCTGTTCTATTCTGTATTTAAATGAAGGATTCAGCCTGCAAGATTACTCTATGGAAACTGAGCTGATGCGTTGACCGGGGAGACCGGAGTTTGAAAACTTCAGCAGAAGCACAAACAGCCTCTATGTCTCCTAAATAAACTCTCCCCATTCAAGAATTTGGCAGGGCATTTTTTCTTAGGAAGCATCTTCCACGTTTCTGAGGTGCTCAGGATCCCACAGGTACGTCATGTAATATTACTGGTTTTGCTTTATGTGATTAAATATCATAGAATGAGTGTTGACCACCTCTGTGGAGGAAGGGGTTTTTTTATAGGTATGTGTATGAAGTTATTCATCTGAGCCCCAGACAACCTCTGATTTGGGAAGGTAGACTTGAATACTGGAGGTATTTGCCTGGTGCCTTTGGGTTCGCAGAGGTATTGGTAGAACACCCCGTCCTGTGTGATTGGTATCAAGCACTGCTGAAAACAGAACCATCTAGATCCTTGAAGGGCTTCCAAAGCCATCAGCTTTCTCCAGATCCCAACTCTTGTTAAGAGGAGCCGCTGAGAAGATAGTTTACAGCCACCCGATACTCTTGTTTGCTAAGAGCCCTGGCCACAGCTACTTACTGTTAATTAATCGCCGAGCTACGAGGATAATCTGCACGCTACCCTTTTCCCTCCAAAGAAATTCTCCCTTGGCCCAAATACGAGGCTTTGACATCTTGAGAGAATACGGGCAGGAAAATGTGGGGTGCCGAGCAGGGTGACAAATCCCCGGCAGCTCCTCTGACGTCAGGCGGGGCGCGAACAGCCAACGTCATTTGATGCAAGGTGGAAACGCCAATATAAAAAAAAAAAAAAAACAACAAAACAAACAAAAAACAAACAAACAAAAAAAAACCCAAAAAAAAACCCTAATAGCAGTTTACTTTTGAACGCCAAAGACGTTGACCAGGATGCGAAGGACACACGTTAGAGAACGGGCACAAGGATGGGCCGGTGGCAACGCGCACCGCCACGAGGAGGGATGCCCATCCCTGTGCCAGCCCCTTCCTGTCCCGTTCCTGCCTCACAGCAGTTGTGGAGCTCACGTGTGGTGGTACACTCTCCCTGTTCTTCCCTCCTTCCCCCACCCTGTGCTCAGGCCTTGGCCATCAGAACATCGGATGTGATAAGATTGATGTGATGTGATTGATTAGAGGGATGGAGCACCTCTCCTATGAAGACAGACTGAGGGAGCTGG
>VZRU01003692.1:78879-94915 GCA_013398155.1 Pedionomus torquatus
AGAAAAAAAAAGAAAAAAAAAAAAGAAAACTTGGCCTTAGCTGTTCTTACTTACCACTTCTTTCTTCCCAGGCAACAGAGCAAATGGGTCGACTGGGCAGCCACGGAGACCTGCAATATATATAGACAGGTGTTGAGCAAAGTTTGCTTTCATCACGGCGCGCTAACATTCCTATTTTACAGTCCGGAGGCACTGCCTACCTGCAGCTTAATGATCACAATCAACTTGTTGCTTGCTTTCTTTTTTTTTTTTTTTTTTTTTTTTTTTTTTTTTTTAGCAGCAGCAGCAGCAGCAGTGGGCAGCGACCCAGCCTGATAAACCTGTTTCACACTTATCACATTCTAAGAAACGTCCCATCAGCATTTAAGGGCACAAGTTGCTAATGTGTTGGGGGGAACGCGGGGGAACGGCTCGTTCCAGCCTGAAAAGCTGCCATCCGCCTGATCACTCAGTCATCTCTTTTTCCAATAATAATTTTCCCCAAAATATTTTGCAATCTCGAAAGCCTGTCGAAAAGGTGCGAGGAAGATGTAGTACTGTTATTTGTCTGTTCAGGTGCCTGTTAATCTGCCTCAGAACCGGAGCGAAGGAGAATCAGATAAAAATGCGGTGTAAGTCGGGAAACACGTAAGAACTTCTTTGAGAACAGAGGATGGAGTTTCATTCTTATCGGGCGCCCGGTGTTTACAATTAAGGCGAGCTCATTAGCATTTTGGCGGTGGCTCTCCTTCTAAATGAGATTTAAAGATGCAAGGGCATCTTTGGCAATTGCCTTCAGGAGGCTGGGGAGGAAGGAGGCTGCGTGATCGATAGATACGTTATTCAATAAATACTGTACGGCGTTGCGGGAGGAGAGGACGCCGTCGCCAGCATCGCTGTCTGTCCTACCCATGAGCTTACTGGGGAGTCTGGGGGGCTGGAGGGGGGGGTGCATGGGGCACTGTCACTTTATTCTCTTTGAATTTTCTCCTGTTCCAACAAGGCGACTCGTCCCGAGAAAATAAGCTGTAAACCCAGCAGCCTAATCAGCAGATCTGCTTTGTCTGCGTGTACACGCTCGTATCTCCCGGCAGCTTGGTGACTTAGTAACTTGGAAAAAATAAAACTCTTGCTTTTTGCACCTTCCAGCCCCGCAGAGGAGCCCAGCCTTGGGAGCTCTGACTCAAAACTGACTCCTCACCTGCGTCGCCATCAGAAATATTTAATAAGTGGGGAGGGCAAAAGCACCTGCTGTGCCACAGGCAGCATCCCATGGTGGTAGGAAACCACCACGTACCTCTCTTGTCTGTGGTGGCTCTGCTGGAGCAGACCCCACCACTCCCCCTTACCCTGGGCACAGCTGATGGTGGAGCTCAAGGATGAAAGCTCCAGCCCCACCTCCCCCTTTCCCAGCTCCACTTTGCAGAGGTGCTATGGAGAGGAAACCAATTTTTCTTCTGTGAGAAGCAGAGAAGAGTCCAAAGTGGAAAGAAGTGATGGAAAATGGACCCCAGGTCCACCTTGGTGGTTCACAAGCTCCCTATTCAGTACCCAAAAGGGGGACTATAGAAGAGATGGGGAAGGACTCTTGGTCAAGGAGTGGAGCGATAGGACAAGGGGTAAAGGTTTAAAACTGAAAGAGGGGAGATTTAGATTAGANAGGTACAAGATGTGCACATTCCAGGTACCCGCTTGCGGCTCGGCTGGAGCGTGGTGACCTCTTCCGCAGCATTTTTACTCCACTACCACTCATTCCATTTGCTAAGCACAATCCTATGTGCTGACCACATTAATGTTCTAGGAAGGGAACAATCCTAGGTCAGATCCCCCAAAATACTTTACAAAAGGAAAACCATTTACTCACACAAGGCAGATCATCTACAGTCCATCTTTGGAAGTCCAGGGGAGACCTTCTGGAGTCAGTCTAGAAGAGTCTCCATAAGGAGCCAGGCGCAAGGGATGAAGGTGGGCGTGATTTGTCCCAGGAGTCCTTTCCTCATTCAGGATCAGAGGTGAAGAGGCTGGAATTATTCCTGGGACACCAGGGCAGTCAATGCAGTAGCCCAGAGCCCTTTTCACACAGATTCAAAAGCTGCTGCTGCCAAGGAGGAATAACCCAATGCTCTTCCTTCCCCTTTTAGAGTTTACTTTGAAGCAGCTCACCTGATTGAAAAAAAATACTCTTGTGTANGATGATATTTAAGGTCCCTTCCAACTCTAACCATTCTGTGATTCTTAACAAAAATGTACTTTACCATTGCATCTAAAAACAGTGGGTTCTCGTTGATGCCCTACATGTAGAAAACGAGGTGAAGCTTTTAACTGGGAATCCCTGTGTTTCTCTGGGCTGTAGCTTATTTTCTTGTGAGTCACTGCCTGTGGAACCCNACAAGGGATGAAGGTGGGTGTGATTTGTCCCAGGAGCCCTTTCCTCATTCAGGATCGGAGGTGAAGAGGCTGGAATTATTCCTGGGATACCAGGCCAGTCAATGCAGTAGCCCAGAGCCCTTTTCACACAGATTCAAAAGCTGCTGCTGCCAAGGAGGAATAACCCAATGCTCTTCCTTCCCCTTTTAGAGTTTACTTTGAAGCAGCTCACCTGATTGAAAAAAAATACTCTTGTGTAGGGAACATTTAATAAAACCAAGGAATCAAGTACGTTTCAAGGGTCCTGATGTCCTGTCACAAAGGTGCTGGATTACTCTGCAGCTACATGGAACGGTACCAAATGTGGCAGCCCAGCATCTGGCAGGAGGTGCAACCACAGAAAAACTCTCAAGCACAGAAGGAGAAAAAATCCCTGGCATGTGCAAATTCTGGGAGAGGTGAACTCTGTCCAGTCACTGTTATGTGTTGCAAGAAGTTATAGCAGAGGCAGGAAACATGTCTACATAACAGAGATATGTGCTACAAGCTCCCACACAGAAGGGATACGTGCTGTGCAAGTGCCAAACCTGTTCATCTTTAAGACCCAGGCCCTAGTACAGGGAAGAATATGAGTCTATGAAGCAAGTGCACTAAAATAAACTAATAAAATAACATAAAATGAAATAAATTAAGTTAAATTATAAAATAACAAAAGGGTTGTAAAATAAATGGTCATCCATCCTCAAAGGGTATCAGAGCAGCCCAAGATATATGTTCACTGACAATAATAATATTTATGTGATGGGCTTTGCTCTTTTAGTAGGCACAGCTTCAAAAGACAACATGCATGAGCAAGACCCTCAGCTAACCTCAGGAGAAAAATTGTCCCTCATACAGTTTAATCTGGTTTTCAGATCCAAAGGATGCACAACTAAACACTTAACCATGCATTTGAGATGCTGGGACTCTAGGAAACAGCTAAATGGCTCTTCATTGAGGAGAACTGGTATCGTTTCTACCATTTGGAAACAAAATTGTCTATTTAATTTGTTCAGAAACCTTGAACAAATTTAGTTGTCTACGTTTGGGAACTGCACTAGTGTATATTAGCCTTCCCTTCTCCAGCCGAGAATGCTCAAGCCCCGAGCATCAAAGAGAGAGCCCAGTGCTCATATTCATATATTCAATATATTCAGATTTCAGTATGAACTCAGCCAGAATGGTTATTCAGTTAAGGACTTAGCCCTGCTCGGCTGAAGAACACCTTCCGTCTTGCTACAATTACCTGCAAAAATTTAAGCCCTGGTTTCCTCTATGATCCGAAATGTATTCCACGTGGAAACATATTAGCAATGACATTAATTAACAAAACCACCCACATTAACTAACAAAAACACCCACTTTTTGTTTTGTGACTATTAAATTCCATATTGATAAACACCTGGGTTTTTAGTAGAGATCAATATTTGTAGAAAGACTCTGACCCTGCCATTATACAGGAAGATTTGATTTTCTAAATGTTACAACTTGATTAATTAATTTATTTTCCAGTAAGAAAGGTAAATTTGTCTTTGGAGCTACAATGTCTACCAGGAAATTGCCTGCTCTTTGCTACCCTGTCTTTAGGTGGGTATGGCTGTGATGCGTCCTTAAGGACGATCTTTTGCCCAATATTTCTGCTATGGTGGGGAACAGTGAAGAAGAACTACTAAGGCAACTTTGACAGCAATAGGAAAACACTTTAAATTAATGTATAAAGAACCTGGACCCTATTGTGAGTCTCTGTCCTACAACACTGCATTTAATCTCACATAAACTATATGCTAAAAAATTAGTAGAGATACAGCAGTTTACATACTTCCAGAGCCAAGTAATGAATAAAGTCATCAAGAGGCAGCATTTAATAGTGCCAATGCCCAGAACAGGAGGGAGGGAGGGAATAAAATGTGAAGTGAAGGAGTCACAAAGAGAAAAACTACAGGAGGGGCTTTCAGGCTTGAAAAGGAAAAGAAATACTTTAATACAGGAAAGATACTTTTTATGAGGGAATAATGCGGCCAATTTTAGCCAGAGAGCTGCATTTGAAAAGTAAAAGCGACCCTATTTTGGTCTAACTGAGCAGCCCTTTCGCTACAGAGCCAGTTTATTCTAATTACAACCATGCCTCAAATGTTTTTGTCACCACAAATGCATCCTTGGGGTGCAAGTCGGTGGGGCAGTTCTGTTCACATCCTCCGTGATAGCTACATTTTGCCATTAAAGTCGCATGTCAACAATTGTTTTTATTCTTCCTGGAGTCAGTTTACCTTCCTCTTCAAGTCCATGCTTTGCTACTAACATATACCCAGCCTCAACGTGTCCCAGAAGGGTTGGGGCTGCTCAGCCAGAGCCTGCGGTAGCGGAGAGGGTGGATTGGGAGCGGTGGGAGCCCTGGTGCAGGTGGAAAAACGTAGCATCAGCAGTAGCCTGAATTCAGTTTCAGCCAGGACTCTAAAAATAGGAACCGTATCACATACTTTGACAAAGCCCAGATAAATTTTTCAAGCCTTTCTTATCATAGCTGCTCTAAACTTCTATTGTTTTGTCTTGAATGTTTGACTAAAAGGTTTAAGAAGTGACTGTTAAAACAAAACAACCCCCAAACAAAGGTCCTTTAGGGTAAGAAATGTTTAATCGCAAAAGAAACCCAATATTTTTCCCCTCTTACTAACCTTTCCTTACTCGATTTAGAGTCTGGCCCCTCACTCGCCCCCCACCCCACACCCCCGTCTCCTCCCTGCTCCTCTCAACCAACCTTATATTCCACATCCTCCCGTTGCCTCCCACGTTGGACACATATTCATGAATGCAAATAGCATCTTCCCAACAAACAAGTAACGGGGGAGAGGAAGAAGAGAAGTGATGAAGGGAAATGTGATAGCTCTTAAATAAATAATAATATTTACACTCTTACGTAAACCTTAATTTACAGATCTCAAAGTGCTTTGGGAAAGTAGGAATTTTTGACTCCTTTGTTATTCACAGATAGTTCAAAGATTTAAGTTTGTTTTGTTTTGTTTTGTTTTTTTTTTAAGAAATCCTTTGCTTTTCTTCCAAAACAATTTGTTAACCCTTGGTTGACACCGGACGTGGTGTTGCCGACAGCGCGATGAGCAAATATCATTACCAGCAGCCAGCCGAGCGTGTTTACACTGAGGAGAAAAGACTCATCTCACGTTTCCAACCTGTCCACTTCTCCTGCAGCTGCACCGTACGGGCTGCTGGCCTCCGGGCAGCACAGCTCCTTGGGTAGGACAGCCACCCTTCCTTCTCCTCCATCCAAAAGACTTCTGCTCACAAGAGTTGAGAGTGTCTGCAAATGAGGATTTCCCCCACATTTTCTCTCGCAATCATAGAATCATAGAATGGTTAGAGTTGGAAAGGACCTTGAAGATCATCGTGTTCCAACCCCCCTGCCATGGGCAGGGACACCTCCCACTAGACCAGGCTGCTCAAAGCCCCATCCAGCCTGGCCTTAAATACTTCCAGGGATGGGGCATCCACAACTTCCCTGGGCAGCCTGTTCCAGTGCCTCACCACCCTCACAGCAAAGAATTTCTTCCTAATATCCAATCTAAATCTCCCTTCTTCCAGTTTAAAACCATTACCCCTTGTCCTATCACTACGCTTCCTGACAAAGAGTCCCACCTCCCACTAGACCAGGTTGCTCAAAGCCCTATCAAGCCTGGCCTTAAATACTTCCAGTATTTAAAGTCATCCTGCTCTTTTTCAAAGGCCATTTATGCTCTCATTCGGTATAGGACGGTACATTTCAACTAAAGCACTAAACATCTCCAGTTTTAAAAGTTATTTCATCAACAGCACTGTTTGCTACTTACCGTTGCTAAAGGCTTGGCAGTGTCTCCTTTCTGAGCCTTCCTCCCTGAAAGAGCTTTTGGACAAAGCTCACCTAAAGGTGACCTGTTGCCGTAAGGGGAGAGAACAAATCTCTTTTCTTTGAACTTACTTTGCATTCAGCCAATTATCCAACTGGCTAATTCTGTATAGAGCTGTAAACTAAATCTGCAACCTTAATGGCAAAATTAAGCCGTTCAGTATTTAATAAATCTCAAATACAGTATCTCTTATGCGCTTGAGAGACCCTACCTGGAGTCCTGTGTCCATCTCTGGAGTCCTCAACATATAAAGGACATGGACCTCTTGGAATGGGCCCAGTAGAAGGCCACAGAGATGCTCAGAGGGCTGGAGCACCTCTGCTATGAAGACAGGCTGAGAGAGTTGGGGCTGTTCAGCCTGGAGAAGAGAAGGCTCCAGGGAGACCTTAGAGCCCCTTCCAGTATCTGAAGGGAGCTCCAGGAGGGCTGGAGAGGGACTCTTGGTCAGGAAGTGGAGTGATAGGACAAGGGGAAACAGTTTTAAACTGGAATAAGGGAGATTTAGATGAGATCTCAGAAAGAAATTCTTTGCTGTGAGGGTGGTGGGACACTGGAACAGGTTGCCCAGAGAAGCTGTGGCTGCCCCATCCCTGGAGGTGTTCAAGACCAGGCTGGATGGGGCTTTGAACAATGTGTCCTGGTGGGAGGTGTCCCTGCCCATGGCAGGGGGGTTGGAACTTGATGATCTTTAAGGTCCCTTCCATCTCTAACCATTCTATGATTCTGTGAAATAGAGTTGATGAGTGATTAGCCATAATTATCACCTCATAATTGTCCCAGAATAATCAGCAAAGGATCTCAGGTCAAGCCGGGTATGGGGATGGCCCTTTCCAGAGTGAGTGCTACAGTCATTTTCTTATTGCATGAGGCCAACTAGTTTTGCTGCATAGTTGGGAGATCTTGCAATTAGGAGACCTTGCTGTGCCATGCATCAGAAAATTTTTCTCCTTCTGTCACAACTTCTCCTGGTGATACCTGTGCCGCAGAAGCTGTTTTGGTCCAATCCTACCATCATCTGTAAAAACTGTGGATGGTTTTGGAGGATTTTATGGTCAGAAAGATGACTGTGTGCATGGTGCAGGAACCATCTACCAGTAGTTTAAATCGGATGTTGGTCCTCAGCCTTCACAACAAATTACACACAGAGGAATAGAAGCTTTTTTTTTTCTTCAACATAATTGTATTCTTGTGGACTTTCTGCCAACTTCAGGTGCCTGACTTTAAGAATCATGTAACGAGTGACTGCGCTGGGCTAAGAAGACAGTCTCCATCTGTTAAAGGCATAGCTTCTCGTAAACTGTTGAAAATTAAAACCTGCCACAGACACATAATTACAGTTCCTATTTCCTTAGAAGAACTTACATATATAGGACGTCATTTGGACTAAGGCATGCAGGCAGTAGCTGCTTTTTTAATTGTTTACATTTCATCCTTTTACACAAGCACCTTTGGCTTTATAGGGGGTAATTCAGGGAGCAACACGACCGGTATTAACCTTTCCAAAGGAAGACTGTGATATTCTGAACCTCTGCTCAGCGCTCATGAGACCCCACCTGGAGTCCTGTGTCCAGCTCTGGAGACCTCAACAGAGAAAGGACATAGAATTGTTGGAATGGGTCCAATGGAGGGACATGAAGATGATCAGAGGGCTGGAGCACCTCTGCTGTGAGGACAGGCTGAGGGAGCTGGGGCTGTTCAGCCTGGAGAAGAGAAGGCTCCAGGGAGACCTTAGAGCAGCCTTCCAGGATCTGAAGGGAGCTCCAGGAGAGCAGGAGAGGGACTCTTTGTCAGGAAGTGTAGTGACAAGACAAGGGGTAATGGTTTTAAACTGGAAGAGGGGAGATTTAGATTAGATATTAGAAAGAAATTCTTTACTGTGAGGGTGATGAGACACTGGAAGAGGTTGCCCAGAGAAGCTGTGGCTGCCCCATCCCTGGAGGGGTTCAAGGCCAGGCTGGATGGGGCTTGGAGCAACCTGGTCTGGTGGGAGGTGTCCCTGCCCATGGCAGGGGGGTTGGAACTCGATGATCTTGAAGGTCCCTTCCAACTCTAACCATTCTATGATTCTATGATATGCGTAATGTACACCTGAAGAAGAATCCAAGACAGAAAGCATTTCCTCGCAGTCCTCAGCCTTGGCCAACACACAGGGCTTCCCCTGCCTGTTTCCATTAAAAAACAAAAACCGATGCCCATGTTTTTATTGCATTTATGGCTCTTCACAAGGAAAAGCTATAATGCCCTTTCTTGTGGGGCCGCACAAAGGAGAACTCAAAGGTATTGAACAAACCTCTGAACCTTTGGGCTCAGCGTAGTGGGCTCCCTCAAGTAACCAAGGGGCTTAAACATCAAATCACAGCAAATTATTCTTGGTCCTGTTCTTAAGCTGGATTCATGGAACAGGAATTTGAACATTTCTTGGAAATACACGGGGATACTTCAAGGATGCCTGATTCTGTCATTCACCTTTTTTTTTCCTAATGCAAACAGTCCCAACCTTTGGCCAATCACTCAAGTCCAAAAAGGTGACACTACAACAGGGTGCAAAAGGTGGGCGTTGTTAACTGTTAAAATGATTATCAACAATAACAAAATAAATCTCTCCAAAAAATAATCTCTCTCCAACAGATCAATCAATAAACCCCTTGACAGACAGTTTGGCTGCTCCCTAAAGTCTCTTCAAACTTGAGTCCAAATATTTTGCTTATCAATAAACATAAATTTCCTGGCATAATATGACCTAATTAAGCAGCTGCTGAGCATCCCTATCACTCTGTAAGAGCACAGTCTTAACCATCCATTACTCATTTAAAATGCACTTTCATTAAAATTGGGGCAATATCAATAAAATGACAACGTCACAAAAATAAGACTTCCATTGCTTTAAATGTGTTTCTTTGTTTAAGTAACAGCATAAATTAGCGCAGCAAGAAGACAAGAATTGTTTCTTAATGGTACTGGAAGGAGGTTTTTTTTCTTTTTTTTTTTTTTAACCTGAAGGTAACAAGTGTCATTTTGCATATATTAAGATTTAAAGAGATGTCTCCGTTACAGCTGGTGTGTAACTCAAGACTCGCGGAGTTGTAAAGCTGTAACTTTATGCCAATTTCCATCAATTATGTATAGCCCATTTACAAATACGTTACGCGCTGTCCTTGATCCCCATGTGGTGCTTGGATTGGGTCTGCTATTTATCGCCTCGGTCTCCCCCAGCCTCATAAACCGTTCCTGGCTCCGGGAAATAAGATTTGACTTATCAGCCTTCTCCCCTCTTGGTCCCAGCAAGGGTTTTCACGTGCCATATACCACAGTAGCACTTTGTTTTGTTATCACGTGAGCTTGAAAAAAGCTCCGTGGAGCTGCTGTGTTTGCAAGATGTAGTTGAATAAAATAAACCATGATAAAGGTTGCGCAAGGGGAGGATTAGATTAGATACCAGGGAAAATTTCTTCGCCAAAAGGACTATCAAACATCAGAACAGGCAGCCCAGGGAAGTGGTGGAATCACCATCCCCGGAGGTTTTTAAAAGCCGGGCAGGCGTGTTGCTGAGAGACGTGGTTGAGTGGCGGTTTTGGCAGTGTCGGGTTGATGGTTGGCCGCAATGATCCTGGAGGTTCCTTCCGACCTCAGCAATTCTGTGAAATATAGAGATTGGGGTGTTCAGAGGTATTTTGAAGCAGACATTTCAGGCTGACTATGTATGGGGTTTTACTCAAAACACAGAAGCCCTTTATCAGATTTAGCTGTTCCTTGCCTGCTGTTACTTTTTTTCGTTGAAACTTACCATCAGGAATAACAACCAAGACTTTTTTTTTCAGTCCAGGTGCACTAAGGACAGCAGGACAACCCGTACCCAGGATGAAAGCCTGGCCAGGAACCGCAGCCTGCAGGGACGGACAGTGCTGGGGACACCCTACAACCCATTTATTTGGAATCCAGCACTTTGCTGTCTCCATTTTCCTGACTCACTGATATTTCCTCTGGAAAGGAAAGAAAAGAAGCTGCTGCTTCTTGGTGTTTTAGTGCCACCACCTTCTGATAGGTATTTACCGTGCGGGCAGATTCAGCTACTGGTTTTGCACTTTGAAGATTAAAGCAGACCATTAATTATATACATGCAAAACCAGCACAATCTGTTCAGGAGACACATTTAACAGTTTCCAGCACCTTCGATGCATTCTGTAAACAAAATACATAAGGCTAATTATGTCTGATAATGGCATAATAATAACAACATCTGATGTCTGTATAGCACATTTCACATTAAAGGGAATTAATCTGTTACAGCATGTTGGAGACATAAGACTGAGAGATAAATATGGTATAGGGCAACTCCTGGTGAAAGACAAGTTAGTGCTGCTGGAGGTAGACACCATACCATACCCAAAATACCAACAAGCCTCTATTTTGCAATCTTCATTTTAAATTTTCCAGATGCCAGGCGGTCCCGAGCTCAAAATTGCATTTTGAAGGGGAGGATGAGGCCCATGTTGAACAACTTCTCTGAGAAAGCACTTTCAAGTAGAGAAAGTTCTCAAAAGAAACGGCTTAGTGGTGGTTTTATCCGTGCCAGCAAGCACAGTGACACTGGAGAAAGTTGAAAAGTCTTGCTGGGATGATCTGCTTTGAGCCAGACCTCTCCCAGACTGGCATCAGTGCAGAGCATCCCCACCACCATGAGGGCATGAGGGCAGAGGTCTTCTCCTCACTTGTCAATCCCTGAGCTGGTCCTCAGGCCACCAGCAAACCCAGCTGGGCCGGTTTTTGTTGCCACGTAGAAACGTTCACCAGCTCTAACACAGAAAGGGGTGAGACGTGCAGATCTCATCCTCCCCCTGGGAGTTTACAACCAGCCAGAAGGAAAGTTCACAGACCTGGGAGGCTCAAGGCGTAACGTGCTGATGCTTTGTCTGGTCCACAGATCCTGGTGATACAGAAGAACCCTTCACTGATAAGAAAACGCAGGGGCTTACAGGGTTTTTGTGGGCTTTGGATCACAGGTTTGCAAGAAATGTTTAAAAGATACAGCTCCAGCTTTTTCTTTTTATTATTATTGTTGATGTTGTTGTTGTTATTATTATTTCCTGTCCTGAATTTGGGCAAGCTGGATGCTAAGGCTACTTCTGCCACAGCTTTAGCTCTGGCAGGTGGAACAGGTCTCACTAAAGGAATTTTAGCCTTGGCTTAAGATTCAAGAAGTTAAAATGTGGCATTAGAGCTACCATGGAGTTTCTAGTGCTGGAAAGTGACTCCTTGAGTGCTACAGGAGAGGGAGCCAGAATTAGCTAGATAATATACTCTGCTTAGACTTACCTCTTCAGTTGATGCAAATGGCAGGTGACTGCTAATATTCTTGCCATACACTCATTTTGTATTTAATATATGTTTAGACTGATTTCTAGAATTGCAGTCTTGAGGGGGTTTTTGGTATGATGCCCTGAACCCTGCCAATACAGACTGACTGACAGACATCTGTCAGATGGCTCCTCACTAACATCACACTTCTCACATTACTACTTCTCCTCCAGATTTAGATATTAGAACATACCCACAGTTTCACAGAAGCACAGGTAAGGAATTCGGCAGGCCTAGAAAATAAGTGGTTTTATTCAAATAATTTGTGAGTGAGTACAATCTACTTGCACTTGACTTTCTGTTTTACCAGCCTCCACAAATTAATAATTTTTACCTTAAAAACAATACATTACAACACACCTGTATCAGCCTGATCACCGTTTTCTCCCTTCTTACGTGGCTAACGTGACATCCTTGCTTCTTCTAGTCCCGTTGCTTCCGTCTTGGGCTGGCAGATATTTAAGCCATCAGACTCACAGTTCCATTTGCCTGTTAATTCAGAATTTCAGTTCCCACATAAGCAGCCTCCCCAGCAATCTGCAGCTCTCGCTGCCATTTCAGGTAGAGTCCACCTCTGACCCTAAGAACTACCCCAGGAAGAGCAGTCTTTTGCTTTTTTCCCCACGAGGATGCACCGTTGGCTTGGTGACCGACAGGAGACACAGATACCCACACAGCAAAATTTCTTTTAGTGGGTAAGGAAGGAAGAAACCATTTGAGCACCATTTAACAAACCCCCTTACCCAAAGCTCATCATGGAGTAGATCCTCCCTGTGCCAGGTGTATAAATAAAGACAAATTATCTGCTATTTAAAGACAAAACGTGAACCTATCATTTCCACAGCCAGAAAAGGGTTGTAGGGAAGATTTGTTCTGTTTTACACTCTGGAGGCTCTAGGCTTTTGGATGTAATACCACTTTTTAAAATTATCTTTTTTTTTAGGTAGATGTTGGAGGTGAGAACTCTCTTATGGAGCGTGTCATCACCAGAGCTGCTGTTGCATCAAATAATAACACAGAACAGCACACTGTATCTAGGATTGCACGTGCAGCACGGGAACTTATTCACCAAACCCAGCAGTGTGACAAAAATGCCTGAGAAACAAAATTGGGGGACGCTTTCAGTCATTACAGTAAAACCTTTCCTACCTGACAGCAGAGAAACTTTACTTGGTGTGTCACGCAGAGAAGCTGACATAGCCTTCATCTGGCGCCACCTTCATCTGGTGCCAAGTCACACAGCTTGGGCCTCTGAAGGGTTCTTGATGAGTTCAGAACTACTGCTCACGGCCAAAGACACCAGCAAACAGAGCCAGCTCAGGACGGCTACTAAACTTGGAGTGGTAGGTCTCCTATACCCACCTTGAGATGAAAAGGCCAGGACTTTCATCTGGAGGTGGAGGAGATCACTCCATAGCCCTTGAGTACAAAACTAGAAGCTGGGAAAGCCCACAGGAAAGTTCTCTCACCTTTCCTGAGAACTTGGCCGGGTTAGTTGGCACAGTGTGAGCCTCGCCCAACACAGAAACCACTGAGTAGGAGAACCTGGGGAAGAAGGAGGCCACTCTACCACCCTCCCCTTTTAAGCCCTTTCAATTAATTTTGTTTTTCTTACACTTGATTCAAAACAGTCCATATGATTTACTACTTCTGTGGAAGGCCAGCACAGTAAACATGGGCTTGTACTGAACAATAGTTTACATAGAAGTAATCAGGAACTTGGAATGGAAATTAGATATGTCAAGCCACTCATCCCAGCTTGATGGAGCAACATAATACTCCAGTGTCTCACTGGCCATATTTTCAGGGTTTTGTCATTTAAGCACTTCAAGAGAAACGGGACCAGACCACTCAAGCTGCCTTTTTGAAGCATTGCCTAAAACCGCAAGGACTTGGAGGACAGGAGGTGTTTGGGACCTTCCACGTCTTGGGAATGCTGATTTGTCAAAACTCTTTGTGATTCATACAGTTTTTAATGATCAAACTGCTGAAGAAAAGGTTTCTTGGACTGAGTATTGGATTGTCATTCAAACAAGATGAAAAGTTTGTGGGGTGCGAGCCCAAAGAGTTTAGTTTGTGAGTAACTGCCAGTAAGGCTTGACTGTGCATCCTCTTCCAACCACAGCCACTCCACAAAAACACAGGACAGGATGGACACAAACACAGGACCTTGATGGAAAGGGTCATTTGAAGAGCAGTTGCTGGGGTGAAGAGCTACTCAAGTTCATTTTCACTTGAAAAGATTAGGACTTGGCAACCTGGACAATTCTGCAGCAGAGCTGGCTTTGGAGGAGAGGTGGCCATCTGGCAGGGGCCTGAAGAGACACCTCTTTTGTCGAAAGCAGTTGCCCTTCATACAGTGAGAAATGACCAAAAATTTCAGTTGCAGCCAGCATGTCAAATTTTGTATGTTTAATACCAAGTACCAATTGGTGGGTGAGTAAGACGACAAGGAAAACATTGTAAGATTAGAAATGTGTATCTTTTGTTCACCTTCTGCTCAGAACACAGAGTAAACACAGCCTTTTTATTGTTGTCCCTACCAGGTGTGTATCACTCTTGGATGCAAAAAGAATCAGTGGCCCATGTGTGAAAGGAAATTTCCGTCCTAATAATGGCAAGTCACAGCAAAGCTCAGGAAATGAAACAAAAAAAACCCTCAAACATTTACAGGCAAACAAAACATAAAGGTCATAATAAATGAAAGTTTAAAAGTTAGAAGGAGGAGAGAAAAAAGATAATGGGTACAGACAATAATTACAGTACCATGTAAAGAATGTAGTTGAATATGAAGCTTAATATGCTTTAAAGAACCCCAACAAACAAACATACACACACACACACCCCAGAAGTACCAAAACAGAGTTTCCAATTTTGATCATTTCCTTAAACACGTCTCTTCTACTGACTCACAGGAGTAATTTGAGGACACCACTTTTAAGAGATGCTCCCATGGAGACACCTCCCTCACGCTGTTGTTTGCCATTTATCCCAGATACATAAGCAAACGATAAGATAATCCCACCTTTCTTTGAACATCAATTTGCATTAGAATTCCCTTCTCTCAACACTACTGCTTTTACATCCACATGATTCAGATGTTTAAATCTGATTAGGTCTATGTAACTGTTTATAAAAATAACAAGCAATTGTCAAGAAGAGGTAAAAGTAGTTATGGATGTGATGAGTATCATCAGAGAACTCTGAGAACTGTAGAGTTTAATGGCATCATTAAAATCTGGCATTTCTAGTCATGTAGACCAACAAGAAAGTACGTGACCCTTCCAGTGCTGATCTTCCTCTGTTTAGAAAAATGCAGCTTCTCTGTAAATTCCTTATTCCCTCTGGAGGAGAAAAAGAAGCTATTTCTAAATCTGGTATTCATCCAAATGCTGGGTAATGAGTCAAAAATGAAATCAGTTCTAGAAAATTTGAAACACGTTGAGCTGAGGAGAGGAGGAGGGAGAGATCTCAGCCAGTCCTTTCAATACTGGAAATTGCCCCCTGGAAGCTTCCACTCCATAGAACAGAAATAAAGGGTGTTATTTTAACATGGGAACACAGGTTGAGTACCCAGTTGAAAAGCAGGATGTTAGTGGTAAGAGCTGTGTTTAGTTGTAAGATCTACTGATCTGTGCTCAAGCCAAAAGAATTACGGTTTTCTTATCACGTAGGGTTTGTCCTGACAGTACATACCTTCACTGCAGGAGGTCTTGGGGGTAATTTGCAAGATGCAGCAGAGAAGAAAGGCACAGCAAGAATATCTGTCATTCAGAAAGAAGAGAAACGCAACTAGGAATTGCAGAAGGGCACGCGGTTGCATGTTGGTGTTAAAATGATTATTCGACAAATGATATCAAAAACCAGAGAACTGGTAACCAAAAGTGGCACTGAGGCTGCTGGATTTAGCCTCACGAGCTTACTCTGCTAGTTTGCAGACAATCACAATCAATGGAGAAAGACTTGCTCTTCCAGAAGGTGTTCAGAAGGTAGCAACATACTGCAGTACTCCTGCAAAAAAAAAAAAAGAAGTTTTTTTTTCCTCTCCTAATTGAAGAGGCAGCCTACAAACATCTGCTCATTTGAATTCTTTCCCTAAACTAATTTTCTGAACTAAATCCATACACTGTGACCCCTGCCGACTGATGGGTTACGTCAAGGGAATAACTTGGCTACCCTGAGCTCCCAGAAGGCAGCAATAAGCATCTTTCCTCTCCACCGGACTAGGCTGAAGGACTTGATGACTTTCAGTATAGCAGCAGCGAAACTTGTGAAGATGGGGCTTCCCAAGTGAAGTCAGTGGGGTGAGGCCAGAACACGGGAGAAGCAAAGCACAATGAATATTAAGGGATGATCCTTCAAGAAGGAGAAGAAAATGGAGGAGGGTGGAGGTGAGGGGG
>VZRU01003693.1:0-11948 GCA_013398155.1 Pedionomus torquatus
TATATATATAGGTATTATATTATTTGAAGGAGCGGGCTCAGTCCCTGAAGCTGTAGATGAAGCTGTGTCTAAGAACACGACAAGGTCAGGATTCCTTAACGCTTTCCTCCAAATAACCAAAAAGCCTTTTCACACACATCATCAAAAACTTAAACCCATGCTCAGATTATGCGACAAAAAAACCTTCAAGGCAGAAAATACCCAATGTAAATTCGCATGTGTCTTTTTGTGATTAACTGTATCATCTTTGATTAGAGGATCATATTAAATTAATAATGACTAGTGGCCTGGGTTCTCTCCTGCAGCTGTGGATCCATATGGTGTTCCTGTGCATTTGGTGTGTGTGGATTAGAGTAATGAAGTCCACGATACATTTTAATATGCAAAACACACGGCTGGTCAGACAAAGATTTCCACAGAAACTCTACT
The DNA here is from genome assembly GCA_013398155.1 of Pedionomus torquatus. NCBI lineage: Eukaryota > Metazoa > Chordata > Aves > Charadriiformes > Pedionomidae > Pedionomus > Pedionomus torquatus. The sequence goes on from VZRU01003693.1 coordinate 430, forward strand.
CATTCATCCAACCTTCACCCCATTAAGCCAGACCACCTCACCAGTGGCTTGATGTTGGAACAGCACCAGCTCCACATGAATTGTTAGTTGAAACTGAAATTAAGCAAGACAAAATCATAGAACCACAGAATGGTTAGAGTTGGAAGGGACCTTAAAGATCATTGAGTTCCATCCCTCTGCCCTGGGCAGGGACACCTCCCACCAGACCAGGTTGCTCCAAGCCCCATCCAGCCTGGCCTTGAACCCCTCCAGGGATGGGGCAGCCACAGCTTCTCTGGGCAACCTGGGCCAGGGTCTCACCACCCTCACAGTAAAGAATTTCTTTCTAGTATCTAATCTAAATCTCCCTTCTTCCAATTTAAAACCGTTACCCTTTGTTCTATCACTCCATTCCCTGATCAAGAGTCCCTCCCTATCTCTCCTGGAGCCCCTTTAGGGTCTAGAAGTGGCTAGAAGGTCTCCTTGGAGCCTCCTCTTCTCCAGGCTGAACAATTCCAGCATACAAACATTTCCAATGTTTGTAGCAAGCACTAAACTTAACAAACTGCTCCAGAATTTGGTATGAAAAAAAAAAAATAAAAAAAAATTGGATGAACCAGCAACAGAGCACTAAATAAGAACAAGATAAATCTGCAATTTTTACCTAATAGCTGAAATATATAGTACACCAACACCTGAGCCAACCTTACTAAGCGTTTCCACTAGTGACCACAGCACAGTGACACGGTCCACTAGAGACGTTTTAAGAACATTTGCTGATGTGACAGTCAGAAGCATCATAAATAAAGACGAAGATCCGGAAAACTAAGGAAAAGATCAAACATTCAAAGCGCAAGGGCGTGCATTTAGGAAATAATCGGATTTTTCTGCCAGAGAATAACAGCATTCTTTGGGTCTCCAGAGTTGGAGATGGAAGGGAAGAGGATAGAATGGGGTGTTTGCTGTGAACCGTCAGTGTGCTGCAGAGGTGAAGCAGTCATTAATGCATGGTGAGGTGTTTCCAAAAGAAATAAGGAAGCGTTAATTAAGCCACTTTGCTAAGATGCCAACCTTCTGCATCATTTGCTCACTCCTGCACAAGGGAGGTAAATTCAAAGCGGGAAAGACTCAGAATTTGGTAAAACACAAAGTCTAACTTCGGGAAAGAAACTATTAATGAAATGAACATAGAATCATAGAATGGTTTGGACTGGAAGGGACCTTATAGATGATCCAATTCCAACCCTCCTGCCATAGGCAGGGACACCTCCCACCAGACCAGGCTACTGAACATCCAGAAGACAGAATTGTTCCCTAAACACGGTATGAGGTTTAAGAACCCAGGAAGAAAACTGCCCACCTACATCAGAGAATGCTGTTGGCACAACAACAAAGGGGTGTAAATTAGCCAGAAATTAGCCATTTTCCCCAGAAATTAGAAGATTCCTATCAGAACAGTCAGGTTTCTCTGACCTCTGGGTCAGGTTTCCAGTCAGGACAGTGGGACCAAAAAAAAAACCAACCAAAAACCCAATACCAAAACCTGATTAAATTTAGAGTGGATCAGGATATAAAAGGAGTCATCTGAGAGAGAACCATGTGGAACAGTGACAGCTGTAACAGGAGATTGGGTTTAAAGGATGGAAAAGTCTTACAGGGTCTGAATTCCAGCTCTTTCAAACAATGTTCTACGGCCAAAAGAAAAATGATTAATACTAATAATGAAACTTTTGCCTGATAGAATAAGAGACAAAAATCCAGCTTAAAATGTGAAAAGATACCCAAGAGAAGAAATAGCCCATGTGAGGTGGTTTTTACTTACTAGTCTTCTGGTAACCATCACAACAAGTTGCAACTCGTTTCTAGTTCAAAGAAAAATTTTCTAGCTTCTGGGAAAGCTACTGTGCTCTTTTGTAGATGGTGGCTCTTGCCAAGCAAGTGTCAAAATCTAGATGAGGAGGAAAGTACAGCTTGTAACACATATCCTAGTGAATCCACAGGTCATTAGCAATAAATTGTGAAATAAATCAGCATTACTATCCGACAAGCTGTTCGTCTGAGTTCATGCGATCATTGGGGACAAAAAAAAAACAACCAAAAGGCCAGGACATAAGTTTTCATTAGCAAATTATGACACCGGTTCCAAAAACCCCCAACCCACCAACATGTTTCTTTATAGGCCTGCGGCCATCTGAAAAGCACCTTTAAGGATGGGAAAAAAAATGTCCCTCGGGCACACTGTTGACATATATTTCCCTCTAAGCATCTTACGGAGCCCCTCTATTACTCTTGCTCCTTGTCTTCTGCTGGGCTCGCTCCCACCGTGTACATTTACCCACACGGAGGTAAAACGAACCAATTTTCTGTTTGACAATTTTACTTTCTTAGCTGGGCCTCTTCTAACTAACTGAACTCTGAAATTAACAGCACTGTTAAACAACATTGTTCAGCACTGTTTCATCTTGCAGTGATAAGACCTGATTATACCAAGGGATGGTGCAGAGAGGCCCTTGCTTAGACTTATTGCTAGATCAATCAAGGGCAGGGAATTTCGTTATTTGCCCCATTGGAGGGTTGGAAACGGAAAAGCGAAAAGGGGTCCCACCTGCAGGGAGGAGTGGACAGGACAGGTGACCCAAAACTGACCAACAGGGGTATTCCATCCCATCCCCATCATGATCAGGATAAAATCTGAGGGATCAAAAGGTCAACTCTCCTTCTTCGATGGCCAATGTCCAAGGAGGACCCTGCCTGTTCGTCTGCCTTTGATCCTGATCCGAGCGTTCCTGACNTATTTATATTTTTCATTAAAGTATAGGTTTTTTTCCAAACTCTTGAATCTCTTTAATTTCTTCCTCCCCTCTCTTTTTCCCAAAGCGGGGAGCGGGGGACATCTATCAATCAGGTTTTGGTAAATTTGGCTGAAACCACGACACAGAGCTGCCTTTGCTGGATGGGCACAGACGCTGCTCTTTGCACTCTCGAGATAAGAGGTTGCGACGGTGAAGCCCCGTTGGTGCATCTCAACCAAAAAAAATACGATCTTAATAATTACTGGGAATCAATTAAAACAACAGCCTGTATCTTCTTCTCAATAGCCACGAAGTCAAAAGGCACTGGTAATTTAGTGCATTTTCATTTTGCTTCCCGTTTGAGAATATTTATTCCAATAAATTTACAAACCCCCTCTTCAGCAACAAAGCGCAAGCTGTAAATTGTCCCATGCCTCCGATTCCTTTCGAAGCTCAGACAAAGGACTGTTCCTGCCCTTCGCTTAATAGGTCCACATAAATCAGAGCCTGCTAAAGGGCAAGTCTAGTAATCTGAGCAAACAGCCCACACTAACTGTACGACTGCGTTGCTGCGTGTCACGCGCCCCATTACTCACAGCCAGAAACTTCTGACAAAGTTTACAAAGAAGTGGAAGGCAGAGGCGTTGCCTCATGGATACGCTCCAGAAGCCTATTAATCTAGGACTGCATCATGCAGGGCTGATAGAACTCGGTTTCTTTCCTCCCCTCTTCTGGTTTTACTGCCAACATCCTTCCACTGCAGTGCCGAGCCCTCCCGTTACGACGGCACCATCACGACAGCTGGCTCTGTGTCTGTCTGGAGGTGGTCTCAGGCCGTTCTTAGACACAGCCACCCCCGTTTCTAAACGTGTGCCTACTCGAGTCTGTATTCCCAAGAGCAGCTGAGAGGGGAGGACAAGAGACTTCATCTCCATCCTGCCCACACCTCGCATTGTTGGCTGATGTACATCGGCAATGGCTCCACTAAAGCCAGGAGAGCTGCAGCAGCTCCACCGTACCTGATGTTCTGTCCCTCCTTCCTCTGTGTAACACAGTTTATGGCCACAGGGACTTTTTGTCCCAGCTGAACTGCTGAGGAAACAACCTTGTCACTGATAGGAGGCTCACAACCCTTAGGATGCAGTCATATGTAGTTTTAAAAGTGAGGAATCGTAGCTAGAAGACAATCATAAAATGGTTTGGGTTGGAAGGGACCTTAAAGATCATCCGGTGCCAACGTCCCAGATGTGGGCAGGGACACCTCCCACCACACCAGGTTGCTCCAAGCCCCATCCAGCCTGGTCTTGGACACCTTCAGGGACGAGGCATCCCCAGCTTCTCTGGGCAACCTGTTCTAGTGCCTCGCCACCCTCACAGGGAAGACTTTCTTCCTGAGATCTAATCTATATCTCCCCTCTTTCAGTTTAAAACCCTCATCCTGTGGCTCCACTCCCTGATCAAGAGTCCCTCCCCATCTCTCCTGTAGCCCTCTTTGGGTACTGGGAGGGGCTCTAAGGTCTTCCAGGTGCCTTCTCTTCTCTGGACAAGGCAGCCAGCCAATTAGGGTTGTAATTACCTGGTGTCAATAATGAAAGTGTAAAGCCTGTTTCACAAGCCCCTCACTGGTGGAGCTGCCAGTGACACAAACTTGTGGTGGAGCCCATCTGCAGCTTTGCCTTCCTGCCTGCACTACAGGAATTCACAGAAAAAGATAAAATGAAATAAAAAGCTTTGCAATCTTAAGGAAGTGATTAAAAGCACATAAGTGAAAATGACATTTTACAGTCTGAAATAAAGAGTTTTCTATTATTTGCAATGATAAATTGATACACACACATATCATCGCTGAGCAGGAGCAGGGAGATGTCACTGTGGATGGTGCACAATCCAGGTGCGAGGCCATCGGATGCTCCACGGCATCTGCTACGAGGCAATAAACCGAAGAAGTCTCCTAAGGACAAGAGTTGCTCCATGTTTCTATAATCTGCCCATCTGCAGGTTTTTGCAGCGCTTCTACGACAGCGGTACCAGAAGAAAAACCCACGGAGGAAGAGCAGAAGGAGTGAGGCGGGTGAGCTAATTGCAGTGCCTCAAACGAGTTACCTGCGGTTTATAACGGAGCACAGTTGGCCAGGAGAGAAACGAAAAGGGCACAAAGTCTAAAATTGAACCTGCAAAGTGATGTTCTGCAGGAATGAAGGCAGCAAAACAGCAAGAAAAGTACCATAAAGCTGAAACCCAGAATGTTTGAGTGCAGAAAGAACTATTGTAAATTTTAGTTAGAGTTGCTCCTTATATATAAAATTTTTTCTCTACGCAGAAAACAGGGGTTAGGCTAGAACTCGCCTTCAATTCACGGGGTAATACCAGGATACCTCCCTGATTGACCCATTTGTTATTGTAATTCAGGTTATCACTACTCCAGGGGGGGACTTAAACTAAGCTAGAAAGCCACCCTAATTTCGGAATGTAAATGACCCCGGTGGGACTCACTCAGTCTGATACGTCGATTTAACTACCCCAGGTAAATGCTCCAACTTGTTTGAAGGAGTAAACGACACCATCGCCCTGTTAATGATAGAAAAGGCGTCTGATGTCGCTAACGGAGAGAACAGAACCGGCCTGACAGACCGGCCTCTTTCCTGCACCACACCAACAGCCGTCTCTATAACCCGGGAGTACATTAGAATTAAAGCTGACGTTTTTAATACCTTCTTATTTGGAAACCACACGTTAGGACAGGATGCCCATCTGTCTCGCTTACCGTGAGCTGGGGGCCTTCTTGCTGTCCTTATTATTCTTACTTTCAGACTAACACTCTGCTCGGCACTACAGAAAGCAAAAAATTAAGACATTTTCTGCAGTGAAAAATGCAGACTGTAAGAGAGTGGAAAAAAAAAAGAGCTGGGGAGAAAGGGCAAGCGATAAGAAAGACCAAATATCTTCTAAGAAAACAACTTCTAGGCCAACTCCTATCTTGATGCACACTTTTCCATCTGCACGGAGCTACTGTCTGCACACTTCAAAACCAAACAAGCTTTCTGTTGTGGATGTATCCAAACCCGTTGTTTAGACTAGACTAAAATGTACCTCTAACTCTGGATTCTAAGAAAATAACCCCAGCCTTTAATTATACTTGGTACTTACACAATTTTTCTAACTGTTGGTGTCAACAAGCACCACAGTATTCAACAGAGAGAGAAATGGAGGCAAAGGCCAAGGAAGGAGCCTTAAGGGGAACTCAGTGGTTCTTCTGAACCCAAATCCATCCTTTATGAAAGCCCACGGTTCACTGCTACAGCAATCCTGAAAAAATGGCCAAGTTTTGCTTTTATAAAGCAGCTTGAATGCAAGGAAGCATCAAATAAAGCTGTCACACCTCAAATCCACTACTGGCTTCATAGGAAAGATCACATAAGAACAAAGAGGAGGAAAAAAAAAGCCAGGAAAGTTACCTTCAGAAACAGGACTTCTGACTAATGTATTGCCTGGTACCTGGAAAAGTACCAAACCCACTTTTTCATAGAATGGTTAGAGTTGGAAGAGACCTTGAAGATTATCGAGTTCCAACCCCCCTGCCCTGGGCAGGGACACCTCCCACCACCCCAGGTTGCTCCAAGCCCCATCCAGCCTGGCCTTGAACCCCTCCAGGGATGGGGCAGCCACAGCTTCTCTGGGCAACCTGTTTCAGTTTCTTTTCTAAACGTGGCTAAAGAAATCTGTGTTCAAACGGTAACACATCCGAGGCATTTATATATTACCAGATGTGGTCTGATATTTTCCAGAGAATCTCTGTGGTTAAATGTTAATGGAGGTTTCAGAGCTAAAGGGCACCATGACACCAACTGGGTCAAATTGTCCTCCCACTCACACAGACAGGCAGTTGTGGCCAGTGGGAACCCAGGGAAGGAGAATGTCCCCAAATGGGAGGGAAGCTGGAACAGAAAGATTTAGTCTTTTTTCTTTTGGGGACTTCATAACTTTGTGGGAGGTCAACCCTTGCCATCAGCTAAGCACCTACCCCAGCTGCTCAGTCCCCACCTCCATTCTTCCACCAGCATGATGGGGTTGAGAATAGGAATAGCAAAAGCAAGAAAACTTGCAGGTCTAAAGAAAAGACTTTTTCGTAAGTGAAGTTAAAAAAAAAAAACAAACCACCACAAAACCAAGTGATGCAAAGCCAGTAAGTCATCACCTCCTACAAGCAAACCCATGCAACAACTCTGAGATGCTCTCTGAGAAACCACCACCTTGGAAGACACCCCCTCTCCCTCTTTCTATCTCTGCCCCTGATTCTTACTGCTGTGCTTGATGCCGTGTGGTACAGAACATCCCTCTGGCCACTTCAGGTCAGCTGTCCCCACGGTGTCCCCCAGCTCCTAACTCCTTGCCCACTCTCAGCCTAATCACTGGAGTCAAGTGGGGGCAGAGCAAGAAACAGAAGGTTCAACTCCAGCCAAAGTATCGGTCTGGTACCAGTACACCAAAGTTTTGGTGGATTTGTGGCTCCACAAACCACAGCACAGATCAAGCAAGATGGAGCTGATTTCTCTTTCACCTCTGGAAGGGGTTTTGCTCTCCCCCCACCTCAAAATGCTCATTCTGGAACCGTGTATGTTACCAGAGGCAGACTAACTCTTTATGGCCACCATCTCAGATGAGGCAGGACGGGACAGAGATTGAACCTCAAAAGCAGAAATATTCTCTGACCTAAGATTGCTGCGTATGCACAAAACCACAGTGGCAATTATTAAGAGGATTATTAAATAATTAATTTTAAAAAGTTAAGTAAATTAATTTACTTAAGTTTTAAGTAAATTAATTTAAAATTATTTTTAAAAGACTTTAAATTTGGCATATATCTGTGTGATAGGAGTGTCTCCCATCTGGCAAACTGCTCTCAGTCACGTTCTGGGAAGCTGAAACTGCCACAGAAATTAAGCAGGAAAAAAAGCCAGTAAACTGATTTAGAAAATATTTTTTATTCATAAGATGACTAAACATTGGTGCGTAGACAGAATACCTTGGAGCTACGTAATTTAGCCCCTGTATACAAAACTCAGAATATTTTTGTTCTTCCTTCAATACTGAAAACCCAAATAATAACATAAGAAATAAGATGATAGCCAGACCGGGTGCTGGGAGGCCTCAGCTACTCGTCTCTGGATGTGTAAAACCCTAAGGAGGCATCCAATACTTTGGAGGGTATTTTCTATATACTTTATGTTTTATATATATGTTTATATATACTTTATGATCGTTTCCATGAGTAAGTTTCTCCAAAACTTTATCAATTAAAAAAAAATAATTCTACATGAGGAGTAGGAACACAGAAAACATCCTCCTTTTCTCTCAAGAATGAAGGTAAACTTTACCGTGGAAACAATATACATGATAAACACCTAGGTTTGACAAAAAAAACCCAGATTTTATATTTTAAAGATGGACCTCTCACTTCACCTGAAAAAAGTAAAGAACTTAGTATCCACGACACTAAATGATTTAAAACCTCTCTTTGCCACCAGATGTGAATTTTCCCAGGGACATACGGGTCAGTGTCAAACACCGATTGATAAAGGTCGTGCTAAGATAATTTCTTTTTGGTAATGAAGAGATCATAACAGTCGTCCCAGCTGGATGTGACAGGAGGGACAGGGAAGTCACACTTAATTCCATCTAAGAACGTACCAGATGCAAAAGTTGACTCTCTCCCTCTTTGGTTTGGAAACACATCCCGACACGACGGATAACACACCACACCCCCACTCTGTCTTCTATCACCAGTGGATTTTATTTTTTTTTCTAAGAAGTCACACCGTTGAAAGTTATCTGTACTTTTCTGCTGAAAAGGAATTGGAGAAGAGTCTTCGACACGTAGTCGAAGGACAGAGTATCCGCACTCTTCACATCTTCAAAAAGGCAACCTGTGAAAGGAAGCAAAGAGTGATTTGTTTCAGTGCTGCAGGTAAAACAAAGATGTTTCATTGTCTACCTGAAATTACACATTATAATCATCTTTTCACTTCCAAAAAACCCCGCACTTAGGCAATAAGAGAGCAGAGGCTGTATTTGAGAGCACTGCTACTTTTCCACCACTTTTTTACGTAATATATATCTCTTAAAAATTCCCCAGTTCACTCTTATTGCATTGCAAGGAAGAAAAAGAAAAAAAAAATCAACAAAAGCAATAACCATCTCAATTCAAAAGATTCAAAACTTTAAGCAGATTTTTCTGCCTGAGATTGCAGGCTCCTTTGATACCCAGTTCTGAGGTATCATTAGAGTGGATATCTTTGTTTAATTTGACTACTCGCTATATTTTACACTGCATGAAATATGCTTTTTCGCTCCTTTGAGAGGATTATTAGCAACACAATGTTTCCCTAGACTGCCAGGCTCCCCTACTGCCCAATAAAATGAAAAACATCAAAAGGAAACATTTATCACTGTCTGCATTTATATTTTATATTTACTACTGATGTGAATGAAGAGCGCATTAGATCATTCCTGCAGTTGGCACAGTGAACAAAAAAGGGATAACGCACAAAAATCACTAAAAAACACCTGCAACAAATGAAGATGTTCGAGAACAACACCAAGTAAAGTTCAACCTTATCCAAAGATCGGTATGAAGCATATAAAGTACTTCTTCATTATCAGTTACTGTAGCTGCTCTTGGATTTCTAAGCAGAAATAAAGTTTATGTTCTACCTAATAAATGAATTACTGTAGGTTGGGAAGGTGGGATTAAGTGGTTCTCCCCCAGTTCTCCACGTACTGGGATACTTTCACTCCAAGACAGGCAACTACTGGCCTCTGGTGGATCTAGTAGCAGATCTTTCAGGGAAGTTTGCAAACCCAGTATTTCGCCGTTACGAGCACACTTTGGAAGAAAAATAAGGCGCCAAACAGCTCTCTGATCTACAACCTAGGGTTTATCACTAAATTCAGAATAAAAGTCAGTTCTCTGATCGGGTTACTCAAGGATTTTTTTTATCGACCTTATTGCACATTGTCGAGCACATTGTCCTCTTCTTAAAGGACTGAAGATACCTAATATTAATCCATCATTAGGAACTGGTTTTTGTACTCTAGCATCCTTACTTATATGATAAAATCCATTGATTTTTCACTTCCTCTCAACTATCTCTGAAGACGACAACCTTATTCTATATCAGGGTACCAAGCACATCTCAGCACTCTGCCCCATCGGTTTCCACAAAACCAGAAACTGCAGAGACTTCTGGATGACGAACAAACATAAACTCTCCGTTTTCAAGCATTTTAANAAGTTCTCCATCCCTCTGATCATCTTCTTGGCCCTCCACTGGACCCATTCCAACATGTACAAACACAAGTGAAACAGCAGCACTGCCTTGGTGGAAACTCTTCTTACTACAGGCTACCAAAGCGGAGGCTGGCAATATTCTTTCCTCAGTAGGGAGGAGAAGGCAGTTCCAGGGTTATAGGCTTCCATCTTTCTGAAACTTTCTAATAACATTTTATTTTACAGACTCTTTCATCAAGCTGTGCCTCAAAAAGCATTTTCCTGACTTCACACGATAAAAATCTCGCGGAAACCAGTGGGGTAAGGCTACTTACCTACTACAGTGGGGTAAGGCTACTTCCTACTACATCAAGCATCTGGTCACAGAGTGAAACGCTGAGGAGTGACAGGCGAAAGAAAAGAATTTATCGTGCCAGAAAACATACGNGACAGGCAACTACTGGCCTCTGGTGGATCTAGTAGCAGATCTTTCAGGGAAGTTTGCAAACCCAGTATTTCGCCGTTACGAGCACACTTTGGAAGAAAAATAAGGCGCCAAACAGCTCTCTGATCTACAACCTAGGGTTTATCACTAAATTCAGAATAAAAGTCAGTTCTCTGATCGGGTTACTCAAGGATTTTTTTTATCGACCTTATTGCACATTGTCGAGCACATTGTCCTCTTCTTAAAGGACTGAAGATACCTAATATTAATCCATCATTAGGAACTGGTTTTTGTACTCTAGCATCCTTACTTATATGATAAAATCCATTGATTTTTCACTTCCTCTCAACTATCTCTGAAGACGACAACCTTATTCTATATCAGGGTACCAAGCACATCTCAGCACTCTGCCCCATCGGTTTCCACAAAACCAGAAACTGCAGAGACTTCTGGATGACGAACAAACATAAACTCTCCGTTTTCAAGCATTTTAAGAGATACCAACATAGAGGGAGCAGTAGAACACCGCAGGCATACAAATGACGTATCTGACAGAAGCATTCCAGGGGTGTTCTCCACCTTCAGCCACTCTGCAAGTCGGTGACAATTTTGTGTGCACGCATAGAATCATAGAATGCTTACAGTTGGAAAGATCATCCAGTTCCAATGCCCTTGCCATGGGCAGGGACATCTCCTACCAGACCAGGTTGCTCAAAGCTCCATCCAGCCTGGTCCTGAACCCCTCCAGGGATGGGGCAGCCACAGCTTCTCTGGGCAACCTGGGCCAGGGTCTCACCACCCTCACAGCAAAGAATTTCTTCCTAATATCTAATCTAAATCTCCCCTCTTCTAGTTTAAAAATGTTCCCCCTTGTCCTATCACTACACTTCCTGACCAAGAGTCCCTCTCCAGCTCTCCTGGAGCTCCCTTCAGATCCTGGAAGGGTTTTTAAGGTCTCCCCGGAGCCTTCTCTTCTCCAGGCTGAACAGCCCCAGCTCTCTCAGCCTGTCTTCATAGGAGAAGTTCTCCATCCCTC
>VZRU01003693.1:12314-60390 GCA_013398155.1 Pedionomus torquatus
TAAAAATCTCGCGGAAACCAGTGGGGTAAGGGCATCTCCTACTACATCAAGCATCTGGTCACAGAGTGAAACGCTGAGGAGTGACAGGCGAAAGAAAAGAATTTATCGTGCCAGAAAACATACGAAAAGTTATGGAGATCTAATGAAGGAAGGAGATAGAAGGTGGCAGTTCCAGATGGCAGAAGCTGCTGGGAAGAAATCCCTTCTACCTGAGTGGTAACACGGGGTGAGCGGGCAGAGCAATGACTACTGCAGGAGAAGCAGAAGCCTGACTACAGGCAAACCAACAATATATTTTAAAGAAATTCAATCTGCAAATCCAGTGCAAACAATCCGTCTCGGGAAGCTGACAACAGACAGGGGAAACGCAACTCTAGGAGAAAATTATTTTCTCAGCTCAGCAAAGGAAAAACAGTTCAATCTTTCGATCAGCTGCAAAAAGCCAGAAAAGAAGCCAGATCCTTAAAGAGGAAAACAACCTGGATGCCAAAAGATGCATTCCCAGGTTCTAACACAAACTTTTAAACTCTTCTCAGGTTTGGATTCTCTTTAAAGGAGACCAAGTGGATCCTGTATCTCTATCTATTTCTCTCAAAGCCAAGGACACAGAATTCTATGAGACAGAATTTCTAATACCTCTGCCTCTCCCAAGAGTTAAACACAAGTAGAAGATACACTACAGAATTTCTCTTCAGTATTACAGGGGGAACTGCACTTCTGTTTACTCCTGCATAATTACAAAGGAAAATAGTGGGCTGCAAGTCGTTACATCTGCTTTGCTTTCAGCAGAAGAAAATAATGAAACTATTAAACCTGCAAACGCTTCCTGAAATATGACTGCTCTGGTTTTGCTTTTCCATTACACACCAAAGAATAAAACTCCACTACTGGTTTCAAAGATGAAGCTTAAACGCATAAAAGACATTTTATTGTTGTCTTCTTTGAACATTAGGCCAATTTTTAAATACTACTGCACACAGTTCATAACATTACACTGCGTTTTAGAAGAACACAACTTCCACTGCTGCCTTAAATCCTATCTACTGCAAGCAGACGATCTGTACATAAAGAGATACCCAGGCTTTAATCCTGTCCATGTGCTGGTGTGAAATCGGGTGTCATTGAACAACTGCAGAGTCGTTACTGGTGACTGATTACAGGCCAATAAAGCTCCAGCCTACAAACAACTGCTGTTGGAATGGGTCCAGCAGAGGGCCACCAAGATGCTCAGAGGGGCTGGAGAACCTCTCCTATGAGGACAGGCTGAGAGAGTTGGGGCTGTTCAGCCTGGAGAAGAGAAGGCTCCGGGCAGACCTTAGAGCAGCCTTCCAGGATCTGAAGGGAGCTCCAGGAGAGATGGGGAAGGACTCTTGGTCAGGGATTGGAGCGATAGGAGGAGGGGGTACAGTTTCAAACTGAAAAAGGGGAGATTTAGATTAGATATTGGGAAGAAATTCTTTGCTGTGAGGGTGGTGAGACACTGGAAGAGGTTGCCCAGAGAAGTTGTGGCTGCCCCATCCCTGGAGGGGTTCAAGGCCAGGCTGGATGGAGCTTGGAGCAACCTGGTCTGGTAGGAGGTGTCCTTGCCTATGGCAGGGGGCTTGGAACTCAATGATCCTTAAGATCCCATCCAACCCTAACCATTCTACATATTCATTTCTACTCAAGGCTGACAGGTAACGAAGCTATACCATGCCATCCTTGTGTGTAGGAAGAGAATAACCTTCCCCAGAGGATGTGGACAGCTGCGGGCAGACTTCTTCTCTTAAGATTTATGGTGGTGGAAGACGTTAACCTCAGAGCATCAATGGTATCCCTGTGCCCCAGTTTACTGTTCCTCTCTCCCCACAAAATGTCATTTCAAGCTTTCCACCTCGCATCCAGTGAAATCAGATTCGTCTGCAGTAATAGGATTAACTTATCCTTGAAACTAGAAACTTGCACAAACCACTCTGCTGGCAGATCACAGGGGAGAGACTAGGCTCAGGTGGAAACAAGAAAGCAAATTTGAGAATGATAGCGTTACCTTCCATGTGTACAGCTGGATTGGGAAGATAATGTATACACAAAGCCTCAGTCCAAATTCTAATTGACATTGATTTGTACTATCACGAAAGCTATGGCTAGTGCTTTGTGTTATGGTTTAAGCCCTAATAATTAGAGCTAATACAACTGCTCGGGTGGTTGCAATGATAGGGCAATCAAGAGGTCCTGTATATAGAATACACCTCTACCTTGAGAAAAGAACCAGAGGAATTGATGTAACCACCTTTGTGTGAGCAACAACTGAGCCTCCACGCTAAAAAACAAAACCACCTGCATTTAGAAACGCACTGGTACAACTACAGCCATCTTGGGCATAAACACACAGAGGAGACCATGATGCCACCTGATCCATCTCTCGCCGCTGTTAAATAAAAGGGTGGGATGATTATAAAGCCGCTGCACCACGTCCAGGTCCCAGCTCTATAAACACCTTGTTTCTGATAAACTCTGCCCAAAGCCTGGTGTTCCCCCAGCTGCTAAGGATGGAGGATCCAAAGGAATACTGCCTTCTCTTCCCCTCCCCAGAACCAAAAACGTCTTATAGCTGTTACCATCACCCTGTGGACCAGCAACTATTGGCCGTGGATGGTTTATTAATAACCACGCTAGAAGTTGAAGAGCTCACCCCACACAGTTTAGACCCTCACTCTCACCCCACGGTCAGGGACCGCGTCCGTCGATGCTCAAATAACCCCCCTTCCAGAAACCTGTTTTTGGCACCAGCGTGAACAAACGGACGCGAAGCAGATGGCATTAGACGAGCAGGGACGGGAGAGAACATCACCTGCTATATTTACACTCGCCCCCACTGGATCCACGGACCCATAAAAAAGCAGCTGTCTTCTCCAGACTGAATGCCACCAGGCTGTTGCGTATTACCCCCCACCCCTCTGAGACTGCTCCTCTGGGGAAGTGCCAAAGGCATTTTAAGAGGAAATTGGAGAGGAAGGCAGACTATTTGCTACCAGAAGAAAGAGAGGAGCCAGGGACGTCCCTGGCTTGAAAGGGTAGGATTTACTTGCCTGAAGATGGCCTCTTGGTAGCCTGCAAGCTCCCTGGCTGTGCTCCAGCGGCCAAGTTGCCCTCTGCTACACTGATGTTTAATTCTCTTTTTATTTCCTACACTCCGGGCTCTTGGGATGATAGCTGAAAGTCACATCACCCCGTCCCTGTTCTCTCTGTGCCACTGAGGTCCTGTGAGTGGACTTGGCTGCTCTAATGTCCCCTCCGCTGCCAATCAATGGCAGCCACTTACCGTCAAAAAAAGAATCGTTTCAGGTTCTCTCGCAATTTAAATGCCATGCAGTGAGAAGCCTGGGTTTCAGTGGGCATCAGAATATACGAAAAAGTGTTTTATGTAATTGTCCTCCCTCGGCGGTTTGGACTAAGCAAACCGAGAAACCACCAGCCTGTGCTCCCAGCAGCACAGCTTCGCACCACCAGGATGCTATGAATTACTTAAACCTTTAACAAAGAATTTAAAACAAAAATGTCACTAGAGGAGTACAAGTCCCTTGAAAAGGTCACTGAAACATAATACAGGTTGACTGAACAGTTACAGTTGGAATATTTTATCAAATAAGAAACCAAAATCTAGAGTCAGTATAAAAGTCTTCATAGACTCATAGAATCCTCCAGGCTGGAAGGGACCTCCAAACATCATCTAGTCCCACCTCCCCACAGTCACAGGGACACCCCCAACTAGACCAGGTTGCCCAGGGTCTCATCAAGCCTCACCTTGAATATCTCCAGGGAAGGGGCCTCAACCACCTCCCTGGGCAATGCGTTCCAGTGTTCCACCACCCTCATAGTGAAGAATTTGTTTCTAATATCCAAGCTAAATCTGCTTTTCTCCAACTTAAATCCATTCCCCCTTGTCTTATCACTGCGGGATCTCAGTAAACAGACTTTTCATGATTATCACTATCATGCTGGAATTCCAGCGGAGAGAGGAAATAAATATATCTAGAATACTCTCACAGAGCTCTGCTGCACAGGACAACATGGTGATGGCAATAATGAAGTCAAACAAAACACGTGGTATGGAGCTACATCACCCTGACAAGATAAACCTCCCCAAATTGGGTTGAAGAATAAGGGGTGTGGAAGGGCAGCTTTGTTATGACCCACCCACCCCTACAGGGCTGAGATTTGGATGTGGAGGAGAGGACATTTTGTGAAAGACCCTTACACCTCACTCACTCCACAGGAGGTCAAGATCATTCTTTAGCATATGTACCTGCAAGAAACCTCCCACTTCAAAGAGAAGTTGTTTTCAGAAGCTCTACTATCTTACAGGAAACAGATTTTTGGGTCAGTGCTACATCACCACAGAAGCAGAGGAACCCAGGTGGCCACAAAAGCTGGGGAGAATTTGATTTCAGCAGCCCTATCATCCAAAAAAGCAAATTCACCAGCATTTCTAAGAGAAAGCCGAGGAATGGCAAGACCTCTCCTGTACAACATGAAAGGCACTGTAGATCTGTGGGCTTGCCAGTCTCCACTGCAGAAAGAAACCTATTAGGAGAACGTCCCTCTGATAAATCACTTTCTTCTTCTGTCCAAGCTGGGGAAGATATAAAATACAATCAAAACATCCAAGCAGAAACAGAATTCAAGATTCCTTTAATTCAATTGCTAGTGGAATTAATTGTGACCAAAGCAAGGATTTCTTTTTTTAAACATGATTTCTCAATCTGGTAATGCCCCTTCAGGATTTATGAAATAAGCCCATCTATAAATCAGCATGCATTCCCTCAACTAATCCTTCCTAAAAGCATTAATTTCTTCTAAGAATGAGGCTGGATTTGAAATGTGACAGAGATAGATGAGAAAAAACAAGACAGTCCTCCGAAGTCTTAGGCTGCTCACGTGAACTCCAAGTTATCTCTTTGCTAATATAACAGTTGCCTGCTGAGGCTTGCACAACTTTCAGAGGGAAAATTCTAAACAGCTGCAAAGCCAGTAGGAAATAAATCTCTGCATGTTCTTGTTTTCCATGAAGACAACCCGTTTTTCTTTATTTTAAATCATGTAGTTCTTTGCACGAAAAAAAATGAAAGGGGTTTGGGGGTTTGATTTTTGTTCTACAGTTAAGTTGAGAATACTATTAATGGCTGGTTTCTTTACACCTAGATACAAGAAGTCCCAAAGCTTTGTCTTTTGCCCAGCCTTCCTCATTAGCCTCTAGGGCTTATATTTTCCACTGCAGACGTTATTTGTTGTGGAACCCACCATCAAGACAGGCACAGAAAAAGTGGTACTATTTACCTTCGTTAAGTCTCAAATAGTTTCTCTCTTGAATGAAATCCAGAGTCGGAGATGGAACTTAGTACTGATGTTGCATTGCAATTACTGATCCAAAGCAAACCAGGCTACAAAACCCACGGAATTCAGGCTGTTCTCAGTCGACACCAGATGACGTTTGGTTTATACTGTAGGAATTACCGTGCCAAAACGCAAAGTAATCAGGCAATTTGAGCAACATTATTTTTCTGCATCCAGTGGCTTTAAACCGCCGAAGAAAAGACACTTGTTTCAGCATCTACATCTACGGGCAACTGGGAGACACTCAGTAATCTAAAACAAACAAGCCACTGCATTCTAGCTACATCCTAAAGCTAGAGACACATCAAGAAATTAATCCTTGGCACACCAAACTGGAACACATGATGTAGTTTCTAAAATATTTTAGCTTTCCTGAAAGGTGTTGCACGAAGCTGAATTAGAGAAAGTTGTGTTTGCCCCCCCTTCCCAAGACCTGCAGTCCAACCCCAGTCCACTCTTTCGCCCGCAGCTCACTGTCACAGCAGGATTTGCTCTGGGCCAGTTTCACAGAATGGCAAAATTGTAGGGGTTGGAAGGGACCTCTGGACATCATCTAGTCCAACCCCCTGCCAGAGCAGGTCCTATTCTCAGCACAATACCCTGTATTCCAATCCTATTAAATCTTAAAGAGAGGAAAGTGCTAATAAATGTAAGAAGCCCTGGTCTTTAGTCTTTACTTCACAATAGCACGCTCAGCTGGATCCTAGGCTGGCAAATGTCTCCTTCCTTCTCCTGTCCATTTAGCCATGAAGTGTTGTAGCAAACTAACACAGGAAAGTGACTTTGAAGTGCGTCACCATCCAGCCCAGAAAAGTTAATAATATAGTCTTCTACTACCTATTTTCTATTATAATAATAATATCATTATATATAAATAATATAAATAATATACCTTCTATTACCTATATTCTAATATAAGAATATATTTGAATTATATAGTCTTCTAATATATTAGAATATATGACTATGTTCTAATAATATAGTCTTCTATTACTTTTCCAGCCCAAATGAACCCTTCACCATAAACTAACATTTTGTCTATTATTCCCTAATATTGAACCACCCCCTACATTAACTCAACTCTTCTTCCTCCTATTTTTCATCACTACCCCTAATGTTTTTTTCCTCACACCAACCAACCTTTCTCCCTTAAGCCCACACAATACACCCTTCATCAGGATTTACCTCCAGCCTGTGCTATGACTTATACACTTCAGTAGGAGACAAAAGTCTCCACACAAGAGTTGCTCACACTGTTTCCCTAGAAAAAAATCCAGATTACCACAAAAATAACTGCTAGTTTCCCAGCTGCATCAGCAGGTAAAATCTGCGAGCCAGAATCCCCTTCAGGGCCTGGATGGAGATGCCTGTTTCTTACTCGTGTTTCTTGTCTTTTCTTCTCCTTCCCCTCTCCTTAATGGGAGTAAAAATAGCAGGCTTAGACTATTTCCATTTTAGAAGCAACACGGTGGAACACTAAAGAGAACAAGGAACTGAACTGTAAATACAAGGAGAGAGGAGAAGAAAGCTGTATTTCTTGCTAAAAACTGAGGTGTAGACAAGCAGCCACACTAAATGAAACAGATACGTAATTGGTGTGGTACGTTAATCAAGGCTATCATACAAGTAGCAACTAAGAAAATTATTTGGGCTTCCCTCTTGCTTTCCACAACTCTCAATGTAACAGCAACACAATTATCTGCAGGATTCAGCACTGGCAAGACCCCAGAGCCATTAGATATTAACCACAGAATCACAGAATTGTCTAGGTTGGAAGGGACCTGGAAGATCATCTAGTCCAGCCATCAACATAACTCTGATAAAAACCATCACTAACCCATGTCTCTAAGCACTATGTCAACCCATCTTTTAAATCCCTCCAGGGATGGTGCCTCCACCACCTCCCTGGGCAGCCCATTCCAAGGATTGATAACCCTTTCAGTGTCAACATGTTTCCTAATATCCGATCTGAACCTCTCCTGGTGCAACTTGAGGCCATTTCTTCTTGCACCGTTGCCTGTGACTTGGGAGAAGAGACTGACCTCCACCTCTCTACATCCTCCTTTCAGGGAGTTGCGGAGAGTGAGAGGGTCTCCCCTCAGCCTCCTCTTCTGCAGGCTGAACAACCCCAGCTCCCTCAGCTTCTCCTCATAACACTTGTTCTCCAGACCCCTCACCAGCTCTGTCGCCCTTCTCTGGACCCTTTCCAGCACCTCCACATCTTTTAAAATTCAAAAATGCATTGACCTACAAGGTTAATTTAATGAAAAACAATCTTTTTCTCTTTGTCCAAATCGAGCTGCCTGTCAAGAGCTTGAGACCACTTGTAAGACAACTTTCTCATTTCTTACACCAAGATGCTATAGAAAACCAGACAGGTAAAACCAATAGGAGAAACTACAGAACAGCACCAGAGGTCACCTGCTCTGCCTTCAAACTGACTGTCATGAAGAGTTGTAGTAAAAATTACAGCAGTAAAGTGCTTTAAAAAAAAGAAAAAAAAGGCAACAAAACCACCAGCCAACCCCTTCTGATTAACACTCCACCTGCTGATTGTCTAGCGGGAGAAGTTCCAGTTTATTTTTGCTTTCATCTCCAAACTGTTTCATTTATATCCAGAAAGAAAGCCTGTCAAAGCCTGATAGCTCAGAAATGGTACCTGAAGTACCACTTGAAATACCCAGAAGATGCGGGGAAGGGCCAGAGGGAGCATGACACAGAGAATGACAGAAATAAATCACGTCTTTTAACGGGAGGTAGTTGGTTGGGTGCTCACGTTTACAGGCAGTTAATATGGTCCAACCAGTCAACCTACCATAACTCAAGAAAAGAAACCAACCCCAAGGTAGAGATTACAGGAGAACGTGGCATCGCTAAGGAAAAGTCTGAAACTAGATAGTTTGAACAGCTGTCTTCATTGGCTTTTCTTCTGAAAACTTTATGGCAAACAAAGCGAGTTTGAAAAATGAGCTGCTTCAATTCTCTCCGGCAGTTAAAACTGGAATGAGAATAAAAACCTCCCCACATGAGGTGTGAGGATTAATTTGTTTGTGTATATAAATGGGTACTTAAGTATCAACTACTATTTTATTTTTAACGCCTTATTGGGACTATTGCATTCCTACCCCAGTTCAAGCTTTTGGCAAGAGATTAGGATTGAGTTAAAACGGGAACAGGTGTTTGGAAGATGATATGGCTGTAATAAAAGCGCTAACCAAGAAGATGAAGGCAAAAAATAATTTAAATATGGCATTCATTTATATCCCATGAAACAGAGAGACACCCAAAAGAAAACACAAGATCACAACAACAAAAGGATATTTAGGAAAATGTCTTTGCCTTCTGTGAGTTGTTCTGGGGGGGAGGACGACACAGTCTGAGCAGGGCTGTCCTTTGGTCCCAAGTCACCCTGTTCTTGCACAATCTCAGGATGCCTGTTAAAGGGCCTAGCATTCAACAAACAACAGTTTCACTGCTTATTGCTGGCTGGGTACTAAAATATTTTCAAAGCCTCAGAAGAATGCAGGAGTTTAAGGCCACTATCAGTGAGATCTGAGGTCCTAAACATTTTGGGGTATTTTTTTAGTATGGGTATTTCTGGCCTCCAAGATCCCTACAGCCATTACGAGGTCAAGTTGCTTTTTATTTCCAAGGATTGAGCACGTTCTTTTGCCAGCTGCAGTCAGAAGAAAAGCTGAAGCCATCCTTTTCAAGACTCAAACTCATGAAAACAGATGTTTTCTAAGTAAAAAGAATAGTTACTGACCTTGAAGTTTCATAAGAAAGTACATTCACCATTTTTAGAATAGCTTTTCCCCAACAATAAGATAATTAAAGATAAAAGCTTTCAAGTGTTTTGGGTTTTTTTTTTTTTTGAAAGTAGGCTGTGCTCAAGCCCCAGTCCTGCAAGTTAAAAGTGTTCATGTCAAGATGTATCACTAATTTCATACAACAGTAAAAGCCAATAAAGCAATGATCTTTAAAAGCAAAGGTTTATGGGGGGAGGAAGGTGTCACAAGATGTACAGTGTATATTATTACTTTGTTTATTGCCATGTTCACAGAATCACAGAACGATGTGGGGTTGGAAGGGACCTCTGGAGATCATCTAGTCCAACCCCCTGCCAGAGCAGGGTCACCTAGAGCTGGGTGCACAGGAATGAGTCCAGGTGGGTTTGGAATGTCTCCAGAGATGGAGACTCCACCACCTCTCTGGGCAGCCTCTGCCAGGGCTCTGCCACCCTCACAGGAATAAAGTTCACCCTCATGTTGAGATGGAACTTCCGATATTCAAGTTTGTGCCCATTCCCTCTTGTTCTGTCCCTGGGCACCACTGAGAAAAGACTGGCCCCAGTCTCATGACACCCACCATAGAAGTATTTCTAGGTGTTGATCAGATCCCTCAGCCTTCTCTTCTCCAGACTAAAAGGACCCAAGTCCCTCAGCCCTTCCTCCTAAGAGAGATGCTCCAGGCCCTTCATCATCTTTGTAGCCCTTTGCTGTACCCTCTCCAGCAGTTCCCTGTTCCTCTTGAACTGGGGATCCCATTCTATGATGATTTCTTATAGGAGTAGGACATAATATACAAAATAAATAAAATTTAACTATTGAGATATGGGCAAGCCTGTCTGCAGCTGGGGTCCTCAGCTGCAGGAACTCCCAGTACAGTTGACTCTCAAAAGTTGGACTAAGAAAATTATAATAAACTAAAACAGTTTTCTAGACTATATTGAAGTCCCTTAGGTCTTTCACTATGAAAGAGCGTGCCTGTGGAACACCTGATTGAGGAACATAGTAATGTAGTTTCTGCATGCTAGACATTTGTTTTGCTGGTATCAAATGATTTTTGCATTTTCAGAAGGTTTGATACAATTATCTCTGACTTCAGTACATTTAAGGTGCATCATTCCTAAGGATTCCCCACCAGTAGTCACCCACAAGAGAATTAGTCTTTTAAATTAGTGAGACAGTAAGGAAGGATTGTCTCTTTGCAAACCATACTGAAGAAAACAATTTTGACCTGAGACAAATTCATACGTCCTTTTGATTCTAATGAATTCATCACCAAGAACAGAAGCTGAACTTGGCCCTGCATCACTGACTCTCCACACACACGTGAACAGCTCGGAGCAGCTCCATTAACTCAGTTGTCCAAGGGAGGCGATTATTGATGTGGTGAAGTGCTTTTGGGAGTCAAATCTAGACTCATAAATGGCTTATGGATTCTTGCTCCTGACGGGTATCAGACAACTCTAAAAACTTAATCTATGGTGGAACAGAATTGGAAAATTTTGATGAATGCATCAGCTAATGAGAACTTCTGAAGGCACTGGAAGAAAACAAACTGGCCTCCCAAAAGGAAGGGTCGTACAAGGAACCGAAGAGATTTTAAGATGGAGCTTGACTAATGGATGATACATGATGTGTCATCTGCAATGGCAGGAGATTAAATTTAATGAAGTTTCATTCTTGTCCTATCTACAAACCACACCAGTTACTGCAAGTCCATGGGGTCAAAATTGATCGCAAAAGCTAGGACAAACACCTGGAAGCACAGAACCACTACTATCAAAAACAGGTAAAAAAAAAAAACATACAGAGGCATTCAATAATTCAAAACTAAACCCCTCGTTCCAAGTACAGCCTTTTCGTCTCGCCACATGAATGTCAAAGATTATCCAGAGACCACAGTAGCCTTTAGTGTATTTCCCCAGAGAAGGATGGGTTTCTTTGGTGGTAGTTTAAGCAATAAGCAAATGCTCTTGCAAACTTCCCCCCTCCCTAGTGTTGTGCTGGCACTGGATAACTCAGGAGCAGAGGGAAGAGATGAGAGGCCAGGGGAGATGGCAGGGCTACCTTAAGTCAGACCAAATAGCTCCTGGTGAATATAAAGCTCCCACCCTCGACACCACAGCAGTGGGAGCTAACGGTCATGCCATCAAAATAGTCAAAAATAAAGCTCCAGGCAACACCGTGTGAATGAACACCGAAGCACCACAGTATTAAAATGTCTGGGAATACACTCACAAAGCAGCGTGTCCGGGAGAGAGCCTTTCAGGTCATTCAGCCTTATCCAAAGAGGTCACACAAGCAATACAGAGCACAGTTTTCTCTATAATATCATATTGCGTTACTTTGGCAGGTTATTTTCATGTCTGATTTATCACAGAAAATATAGGTAAAGGATCTCATTTATCTTCCCATACCTCCAAGTGACAATGCCTAGAAACCCCAGACCTTGGCTGTCTTCAAAGATCTCCATTATTTCTTCTAAACGGCAAGGAAGAGTTCACGTCCTTCAAGATGTGAAATGGGAGGAAAAAACCCAAAACCAACCAAACAGGAAAACCTCAAGTGTTTGCATATATCAAATCAAAATCCACCAAAGCCATCTCCTAAGAAACCCCCCCGGAGGGTTGGATTTAGGCAGTTGAGTGCAGGTTCAGCTATGCAAGGGCGCACCCTCTCCTCTTTCATGGCTTATTTATCGACTTCATTTCAAATAACAAAGCAAGAGCTCTGAAACTGAGGGTCCTGAATCCAGTTCCTGTCCATCACTGAGTCCAGTCTGGGACTTTTCCTGATGCCTGCTGGTGATGTGATCATCATCCTGGGAGCCTGAGATGGTTTTATTTATTTCATTGTTTTCTTCTTACTTTAACTTTCGTATTAATACTACATTAAAGTAATTTATTTCATTCTCAGCTAGTAAATCTCCTTCTCTTTTCCTCTCCTCTTCTCCATCTACTATCCACCACAGTACATTCTCCCACTGGGATGGAACCGAAAGCCTCAGCAAGGAAGAAATTGTGAGCAAGAGCCATCTCCCTTCCCAAAGGATTTAGGCAGCTCGCAAACAAACTGCTCCTCCAGGAGTCACCTTCTGCAGCCTCTCCTTCCTCTCCACCTTTGCCATGCTTTGACCTAAATTTGAAAATAATCTCCTCGAATCAGGCAGCCGGCTTTTAATTTTTCCAGCCGAGTGCTACGCTCAGATTTTGTCTGGGAGAGTAACAGGTTGCCCAAGGACACACACGGTGAGTCATGGAAAGAGTAAAGATTTCCTGACTCTTGATCTGATGCTCAGACAAAGCATCTCATGTTTCCCATTTTCAAGGGCTGGAGGGGTGGAAGAGAAGAGAAAGGAAAGAAAAACCTCCTGGTTTGAGGTAAAACGAACCAATTTTCTGGATTATAATTTTATTTTTTTTTTAGCTGGGCCTCTTCTAACTAACTAAACTCTGAAATTAGCACATTGTTCAGAAAACTGGTCACTCTCACAGTGATGAGACACAAGCAGAGCATTAGCTTGGACATCACCAGAGGTCCTGCTGACAAAGGACACGGAAAGGCTGAGGTACTCAATGCCCTCTTTGCCTCAGTCTTTACTGGTATGACCAGCCTGGAGTTGGAAGAATCCCAGGTCCATGACACCAACGGGAAAGGCTGGACCGAGAAGATTTACCCTTGATGAAGGAGGACAAGGTTACATAACACTGGAAGTGGACACCTAACTGCACTGGAAAAGTCTTGTTAGCAAGTTGAGGGAGGTGATCCTCCACCTCCACTCAGCACTGGTAAGGTCACATCTGTAGTGCTGGGCTCTTCAGGACAAGGAAGATATGGACTTACTGAAGTGACCCAAGGGCTAACAAAGGGTCATGAAGATGACCAAGGAGCAACTTTCATATGAGAAGAGGCTGAGAGCTGGGACTGTTCAACCTGGAAAGGAGAAGGTCCTAGGGGTTTCATCGCAATGTGTATAAATACCTAATGGGAAGCAGTGAAGATGAGAGAACCAGATCCTTCCCAGTGGTGCCCACTAACAGGAGAAGAGGCAACAAGCACAAATCAAAGAGCATGAAAAGTCCTTCCAAACTGAGAATGGTAGGACACTGGCACAGGCTGCTCAGGTAGGCTGTGGAATCTTCATCGCTAGAGATGTTTAAAGTCCAACTGGACGTGGTCCCAGGCAACCTGTTCTAGCCGACTGGGCTTTAGCAGGAGGCTGGACCAGATGACATCGAGGTATCGCTTCCAAGATCAATGACTACGTGATTCTGTAAATATTTCTGTTTCTGAGGTGAACAAGCTTATTTACAAAGACTGACCATTCAAGACAAACCATCCCAATATTTTGTAAAACTTCCGAATTGGACTTTTACCATTCTGCCGGGGTTTTTTTGTTTTTTTTTTGGGGGGGGAAGGGGTTTAGATGATGCACTGCAAATTTCACTTCCCCTTATTTTGCTTCCTAAGCTTCCTTTTTTATATACCAAAGTCTTTCATTCACTTGAAAGATACTTTAGTCAAATACTGGACAGCAAACACTTCTGAATTAAACATTACCTTGCAGTTTTAGTTGACTCACCTTCTCTTCTCCTCCCCTCCTCGTTCACACCCTCTTTTCTTTATATTTCCCAAAATAGTATGAATCTGTCTTTCAGCTCACAGTCCCATGCAATCAATATTATTCTCTTCAAGCTTCTTCCCCCCCACTTTTTCTTTGGCTGTTTTTCAGCCAGTTCCAGATGAAAAGAACAATTAGGTTTTATTTTTATGAGAGCCTTTCTTGTACCGATAAAAATCTTATTATTCAAAACAAAGCAAGCACAATTTCTTTAAGAATGAGATTTTCATGTTCATTTTTTATCTTCTTTTTAGAATACACTAATGACCTTCAAGAAGAATCAATTTTCTGGCTTCGTTCTTTCGATTCTTTTTCTGAGGTTTTTAATCCAATTTTACCATCAAAGAGAAGTATATATGAACAAATTATACACTGAAGTCATAGCACCCTTGAGATATCATTCTGGATTACTGATGTATAATTATTTTACTGCACTGGTCTGTTCTAAGACTTCCAAAATACTGTTTAAGACTCCTTCCTTAGAGCAAAGCCATTAAAAAATATGCTACTGAAACCTAATTATCTGCATTTTACCCAAAAAATAATTTAAAAAAAGGCACGAAATTCAATCAATGAGAAATAGCATAAGTTAGTAGAAATGTAGACAGATGATAATTAAGAACAGAGAAACGTGCAAGATCCAAAGTTGAGGATCAGAGCACGCCCCTAAGGTCTGAATGAAAAAAATGAAATTGCCTAAAATTAGAGCAGCTTTATAGGATAAACATTGAGAAGCAGCAAAGACTGAAACCTGGGCACTTAATATTTCTGCGTGAAGATGTGTAATTCAACTGTACTGAGTTAGTGAAAAAAAAAAAAGGCAAACTGCAAAAATGTTTTGTTTCTGACTTTAAAAACAATCCCCCTCCTGGACTTCTCACACTAAACCACTTACTGCTTGACAGATCATTTGAACATATATATATATTTTTTAATTAACTTTGAACATGTGCCACATTTCCCTCATTTTGTATCCTGAATTTAAGAATTTGATACAAAACCCTGTTGCACTGCATAGACAAATTCAAGAAAGACTAAACCCAAAAGGGATCCCTCAAACCCTCAAATTCCTTACGAAGCCAAATTAAATGAGTGTGGCCGTTTGCGTGCGCAGGGATTACTTTCCTAACGTGCCTGATCCTACCTACCTTTAATTCTCTAAAATAATTCATTTTTCTTGAGCTGTGTTTTTGAAATAATCCTTCTAGTCTTGAAATCTCAGAGATTGCTCAGCAGACCTCGTTTTTTGTATCACATGCATTTTATGTGCAGTCATAGATACATGTCCATTGTGTATTCACAAAGGCCAAATAAAGAAAGAAAACCCCATGCTTTCCACTTTTCCCTTTGTTTTATTTCTCTGGCTGATCCTCTCTTCCCAACTATAAAACACAAAGGAAGACTGAAAGGCAGAAAGAAAGAAAAGCACAGACCTTGAACGCCAGGAGTGAAATTCAATTAGTTAACTGCTAGAAGCACGACGCATTAATGAAATAGAACTAGAGAATTTTCCCCTTATGAGGAACATCTATTCAGTGTTAATTAAATTCTTTTATTCAAAATCTATGCTTACCCAAGCATAAAAATATTACATCATAGCAATAACTGCCGAGTGTAAGCAAGCACTATACTACAAGCATC
Source organism: Pedionomus torquatus (assembly GCA_013398155.1). Taxonomy (NCBI): domain Eukaryota; kingdom Metazoa; phylum Chordata; class Aves; order Charadriiformes; family Pedionomidae; genus Pedionomus; species Pedionomus torquatus. Next base: position 27,738 of record VZRU01003693.1, read on the forward strand.
TTTTTCCCCATCTAGTGGAATGAAGCCTTTAAGTCATTTATACGGTTTGAAGTCTTCGAAGAATTGACAACAGAAGCCCCTCTGCACCCACGGTTACTAACGAAGAGCTATCAGAGAGTAGCTCCAAACATTCACTTTGCAAAGTTCACACGCACCAGTGTTAACGAGGAACGTTCCGCGAGCCTCCAATAATTATTTCTCTACAATACATCCAGCCGGCTGCTTTAATCATTTGCAGTCCGGTTCTGCACCACTGAAGCCAATCACAGTTTTGACATTGACTTCAGCAGGTTCAGGTCCTGACCTACCACATCGAGCTGTCATCCCAAGTGCTTTCAGGTGCGTTTCTATAATACCACGCAAACTAATTAAAGCAAAGATGCAATTACTAAGGGGCCACCTCTAGAGTTTTTAAACTTACAAGATGAGAAACGGGCTCCTAAATCTTTGGGTGGACACCTGAAATAGATGGCCTGGCTTTCAAAACCACTCGGTATTTATTTATTTAAGAATCATAGAATCCTCCAGGCCGGCAGGGACCTCCAAAGGTCATCTAGTCCCACCTCCCCGCAGTCGCAGGGACACCCCCAACTAGACCAGGTTGCCCAGAGCCTTGTCAAGTCTCACCTTGAATATCTCCAGGGAAGGGGCCTCAACCACCTCCCTGGGCAACCTGGTCCAGTGTTCCACCACCCTTGAGTAAAGAATTTTTTTTTCTAATATTCAACTTAAATCTACCCTTCTCCAACTTAAGTCCATTGCCCCTTGTCCTATTGCAGCAGCCTTTGTGAACAGCCCCTCCCCAGCCTTCCTGTAGCCCCTTTAGGTACTGAAAGGCTGTGATTAGGTCTCCGCAGAGCCTCCTTTTCTCCAGGATGAACAGCCCCAGCTCCCTCAGCCTGTCCTCATAGCAGAGGTGCTCCAGCCCTTTGATCATCTTCGTGGCCCTCCTCTGGACCCGCTCCATCAGGTCCATATCCTTCCTATATTGAGGGCTCCAGCCCTGCACCCAGTGCTCCAGGTGGGGTCTCACCAGAGCAGAGCAAAGTGGCAGAACACCCTCTCTGGATCTGCTGGCAACACATCTTCCTCTCTACAATGGTGAATTGCATATTTAGCATCTGGGATGAAACCTGCAACCAGATGTCACAGGTGGCTGTTGCTTGATCCTAGGCAGAGGGAACTGCAAGCAAAGGAGTTAATTCATCCAGCACATCTTCCCTCCCAAGCAGCAGGGGACTATTTTCAGAGGAAGCACTTGCCTGTATGCTCATGTCCACTGCTTCTCCCTGGGGGGGGTTGTAATTAAATCTACATCTGTTTAGGATATGGTCAGGTTCCCTCTCTCGTTTCTTCTCTATTGGGCAACTGTTTTGGAAGACAAGAGGCATTTCCCTCTTCTGAGAAAGTGATGACAAATTCCAAATCTCATTTTGGGACCACTTCTGTCAGGGTCCTGACTCTCCATCGTTAAGCACTGGAGTAATCGTAAAAATAAGCTCAGCCTGCACTTTTCCCATTTATAGTTTCAGTTTACTTTTACATGTGATTGCCTTGTTGTTTTTTTTTCCTCCTTTCAGGCCAATATTAACGGGCGGCTCCTTTCCATTAGAGGAAATGTAGCCCTGACACTTATTACACCAGCGAGGTAATACCATCCCATCAGCATCTCCCGAAGCAGCACCAGATATCACAAAACCCTAGCCTAGAAACAAGATACGGCTGAGTCAGAGATGGGACACACAAGGAGGGAGAGGACGTTGCTTAACACATGTGCAGAGCTTAACAGTTCTCAGCCAGGAGATACTACGTTTTAGTAAAGTTTATGTAGAATCCGTAGTACGAAACATTTTCAGTAGAGGTTCAAAGGCTTCAAGATACTCATTACCTTTCAAGAAAAAAAAAAAAGTTCCATTTCAGCCTGCAGTCACAGAATGATAGAACTATCAAGGTTGGAAGGGACCTTTAAGATCATCTAGTCCTGAGAGCTACTGTTAAAAGAAATGTATAGTCTCAGTGTTCAAGAAATAAAACTCTAGAGACGCTTTTAAAAGACAGCTTACAGTGAACACTGAGCAAGACAACCTGAGTGGCAGAACAGAAATCAACTTAACGAAGGATAGTTTTGCAGCAGACGAGAAAAACAAGACAATCACCTCGTAATTGAACCTAGAAATCTCTATCATTCTGCAAAGAAGCATTCAGACTTGTCTCTGCAGCACTAACTCTCTTAATACCATTTGCTCATCAGCATTTCTCAGTATCATTTGATAACTTCCTTCCTAATTACTCTGCAGCGTTGCAGCAGATTATGGCTTTCAGTAAATGCAAACGAACACAAACAAAACCCCCAAATATACATACATTATAACTTCTTAAGTCAATTATTGAACTTCTTAAGTCAATGAAATATTTCTATGAATCTTTTTTTAAAAAATGCATCTGCTTTCTATCGACTACATGGGGCTTGGGGTACTTCTTTGTTATTTAAAATAAATCGTTTGAAATCAAACCTTAAAACTTCCACCTAATTGTCATGATAAAGCAGAAAATTAGCCCGTCCTATGTCATCCTGGCCACCTGAGTTCTGTCAAAATTGGCAAAAGCACCTAGCAGGCACTTCTACCTCAGTCTTCAAAAATCAAAACACCTTTAGAGCTTGGGGAGAATGGGCACAAGCAAAAGAGGCTGACGCTAACCACGCGTGGTTTCCTCACCAAGTTTATATTGCACTTTATATTTTGCAAAACCAGTCAATTAAGGAAAACAAAAAGGACTATTTCACACAGAGGCTGCAATATATTTTCAGTGGTTTCTCCATTTTACTGTCGACGTTCATTTAGAAGTTTCGGAAACCTAGACGGCCCACAAGCTCCTGAGAAATATTAAAAAAAACCCAACCACTAATTGTCAAAATAAATCCTCCAGTATTTAGGAGCTCGTTCACTGTCTGCAAAATATTACAGGATATACATACTCAAATCTAGAATTAATTTTGATTCAAATCTATAATTAATTTTGTGGGAGATCCTCAGTAAGCAAGTAATAAAATTTTAAAAAATAATAATATATTCTACTTTATAAATGGAGTTTGTTGGTTGGGGTTTTTTTTGCCTTTTTTTTTTTAGTTTAATAAAAGACACCATATTTTGAAAGCTATTACTTCCCTCTTGATCTTTTAATTTCTTATATCACTATTTTCCAACTCATTTTGCACCACAGCAGCTCCCGGTCCTGTCTTTACTGCTGTTTCACGGTGGTCCAAAGGACTGGAGTCCAACTTAAGAGAATCCGTGCCATCACTCCGGCTCCAAATGCCCAAAAGAGAACAAAAGGAGGAGCTGAGCAGATTTTTCTAACTTTTACTCAGTTGTTTGCTTCAAAAAGGATTGTTAGAAAACGCGGGTACATCTGCACGTGTCCTCTATCTTCAGGTAAGTTCTTTTCGAGATAAACAAGTTTGAAAGTGGTTTATATATACATATACACACACACACATAACAAATAAAAACATCAATATTAACAAACGTTGAATATCACGGCAGACCTTCAGTTCAGACCATGCACAAACCTGAGAGATGGCAGTCGTTTTGGATTTTGCCTTCCACGAGTCTTTTGGGCACTTTTGCTAATCGTGTACTAGAGCCATCAAGCTCTAACAAATACTGTATTTATTCATTCTTGTTCTAGGAGCAACTTGCTACTTTAAATCTCTAAACCTGTCACTTTTCAGAAGTTTTCTGCCCTTGATTAAAATACTTTGAACGATAGACAACCTGACAGGTTGAGCAAACTTTTTTTCCTCCATTTTTTTGGAAGCAAAGTAACTGCTGATGACTCTTCCCTTCAGAGACACTTCTAGGAATGGTTGCTGCAGCAACAGAATGAACACTTTTTGTTTTTTTTTTAAGTGCTGGCTCTACTTTTCTTACCAAAAAGAGGACCAGCACCAAAGGATATCAAGGCCTATTTCAAATAAACTTCTGCAACTGCTCAGCAGTTCTTAATCACAACCTCCTTTCAGCTTCATGCAACTGCAAAAGTAAACCCACGATCTCTTTAGCTCTGAAAATTCTTGTTACAGTCCGTGAATAGTGCCTTGATACGTGAAGTGCCTGGTTTCCCACAGTAACAGCAGTGAGAGAGAACATGCTGAATAACCCCATATATCATGGTAAGAATTCAATATACAGGACGTTTTCCTGCGCACCGTGCTTGAAGCCAGAGAAAGAGGGGATAAGGTTAGCAAAACACAGCGGAGAACACTCATCGCTTCAAAGCATCTCCCTGTGTCAACCGTTTTGTCTTGGAGGCTCTGAAATACCAGCCCACCCTCCCAGCCTGCGCCCGGGGATGAAGCAGCTCCACAGCTCAGTGATAACGTACGAGATAACTCAAGTGGGTGAGAGCTACAAGCGCCTGCAAGTGTTATGAATAATACAGAAAAGTCAGACCCAACGGTTCTTAAAGCAAAGGGCTGAACTGTCAAGCTGGTGGAGAGGCAGGAGTCGGTGCAGCAGAGGACCACAAAGATGATGACGGGCCTGGAGCATCTCTCTTAGAAGGAAAAGCTGAGGGACTTGGGTCTTTCTAGTCTGGAGAAGAGAAGGCTGGGAGGGGGGATCTGATCAATGCCTGGAAATACTTCAAGTGTGGGTGTCAGGAGGATGGGGCCAGGCTTTTTCCAGTGGTGCCCAGGGACAGGACAAGAAGGAACTGGAACAAACAAGGCTCAGAGCAAAAGCAAGCGCAGAGATTTTTTTAATCTTTTCTAGTAGCCAACTCCTCTCTCCCCTTTTACTATTTTCTGTCTTCTTTCAGGGTAAACATGATATGCCTCACTCAATCCTATCCCCCTGATCTGAGACATCCTTAGTATAGGTTAGGGATTACAGGCCTGGGAAGGTGTGAGTCAGGGCTGCAAAACTATGTTTTCCCATAAATTTGGAGGCAGTCATCAACCAGCAAGAATTCACCTACCCACTTTGGTCCCTCAAGGGCTTCTAGGCTCAGGTTTGCTAAGATTTAACTCTGTACAGTTCACCAGAACAACATCAGTGCAACTGCACAGGTAAAAAAAAAAATTAAAAAAAATCACAGAATTACAGAATGATATGGGGTTGGAAGGGACCTCTGGAGATCATCCAGGCCAACCCCCTGCCAGAGCAGGGTCACCCAGAGCAGGGTCACCCAGAGCAGGTCCCACAGGAACACATCCAGAAGGGTTTGAATGTCTCCAGAGATGGAGACTCCACCACCTCTCTGGGCAGCCTCTACCAGGGCTCTGCCACCCTCACAGGACAGAAGTTCCTGCTCATATTCAGATGGAACTTTCTGTGTTCAAGTTTGTGCCCGTTGCCTCTTGTCCTCTCACTGAGCACCACTGAAAAAACCCTGGCCCCATTCTCCTGACACCCAACCTCTAAGTATTTATAGGTGTTGATCAGATCCCCCCTCAGCCTTCTCCAGACTGAAATGACCCAAGTCCCTCAGCCTTTTCTCATATGAGAGAAACTCCAGACCCCTCAACATCTTTGTGGTCCTCTGCTGTGCCCTCTCCAGCATCCTTCCTGAACTGGAGAGCCCAGAATGGGACCCAGTGCTCCAGATGGAGCCTCACCAGGGCAAAGAGATAAGTCAAAAACAACCTAGCACTGAGGATCAACGACAGCCTGGGAAGCTGAGAAGCTGGCTGCAGTGAGCACCGACCTCCTTCAACTCAGCAGAGAGCTCTGTAGCACAGTCTGCTGTTGTTCCTCTCCTCCAGAGACATAAATCACACCGAAAGATCTTCACAGGGTCAAAACGGAATTGAAAAGCGATTTCAAATATTATGTTACTAAGCAGTAGCACACCGCTGGAAAATAAAATGGTAATTTATGTCTCAGCACAGATACAGACTCTGCTACGCCAGTCCCAGCGAGGGCTTCAGGAGCACGAAGCAGAACAGAGTTTATGATGAAGATGATTAGCAACTAAGCATATTTCCTCCACGTGCTTTTTACAACTTAAAACATCAGCCAACGCATGCATACACCAACTCAAATTTGGCTTGTCAAGGCTGAGAAGTTGTGACAAAATAGACAGAGAGGGTAAATACAGTCTCAAAGAACACAGAGGTGGAGGAGGCATACAGGAGAGATGGGGAGGGACTCGATCAAGGAATGGAGCAATAGGACAAGTCAGAACGGTTTTAAACTGAAAATTTAGGGGAGATTTAGATGAGATCTCAGGAAGAACTTCTTTGCTGTGAGGGTGGTGAGGCACTGGAACGGGTTGCCCAGAGAAGCTGTGGCTGCCCCATCCCTGGAGGGGTTCAAGGCCAGGCTGGATGGGGCTTGGAGCAACCTGGTGTGGTGGGAGGTGTCCCTGCCCAGGGCAGGGGGGTTGGAACTGGATGATCTTGAAGGTCCCCTCCAACCTCTATGCTTCTATGGTTTTTTGCCATCTAATTACAAAGAATTGGATGTTTTAAAGCATACTGATGCCATACAGATACAGTTAAACTGTAATTTTTAGATCACAGCGTAGACAGCTGCCTGTTAGATGGATTTTAAAATACTGTATCAGTACACAAAAAATGCACCAGTGAAAACCAGAGGTCCATTTAGGTCCAGGCCATCGATCCAACAGTGGGATAACTTACAAAAAGAGAAAACTCTGGCATTTTCTGAGGTCATTTCCCCTTCTGACTCCCTCAGTCCTGGCAACCACACAGTCAGAACATGACCAACACACATGGCTAACAGGAAACTCTGCTATTGTTTCAGTTCAAATACAAGGATTATTGTATTAGAGAATTAATTTTTTTTTTTTTCTAGGCCACTGCAGGTCTACCATAAAAGAAAACAAAACTAGGTTTTGCCATTTCGCCATTGCTTCACTAAGAACACATGAAGTATCAGTTTTCAATTAGTACCCTTTTATTATTCCCTGTTTGCCTCCCAATCCTGGGTATTTTGGATGCAGAGGGATCTTATGCTCCGGCAACAGCACAGTTTAATTTCATTATCCAAGCTCTCTGCACATCTTGCCAACTTTTTCCAAGAAAAATACAGAAAAAACTAGGACACATAATTCTTAATATTTGCTGTAGAGAAAGTGAACAGGAATACAAACAAGAAAGACAGAAAAAAAAACCAACCACCTGGTAAGGCTGACAGCCCATTGTCAAGCATCAGTGAAAACCTTGAGCAAACTTTGCTCCTCCTTCATGGATTCCCAAACTGAGATCCTAACAAGGTTCAAAAGGATAAAAATAAATAAAACAATATTTTCCTGGACAGTGTTTTTGCCCTCCAGGACAAACATTCAGTGATACTGACTGTCTGGCAAGGAGAGTGAAATTTAGAGCCAGAAGCTTCTCAAAACAGCCATTTTCCTTCCCCCTGCCTTGGCAAAATATAACATTATCTTATCAGAGCAGGTTTCAGAACTTAGGCTTTTTGAAAACTATGAATTTTTGCCTTTCTTGTTGCTGTGAGAGCACAGATGCTGGGAAACAACTCAAAAATGCAGTATCTTCGGCCTGAAGTAGCGTTTTTCAACCAAGACTGGGCACTGTCCCATCACCTGCTTTGGCACAAAGCACAAACGTGAAGTCTGAGAAGGAAAAAGAAAAGCCTGATGTTTTGTGTACTCTGAGCTAAAAGCCCCCCTGGAGTTTACCGACTCATATCTGCACAGTCATTTATCGGTTCCTATCTCAGATATAAAATCCTGAGTGCTCAACCCAGGACTGGGCAGGTACAGAAACAGGACAGAGCACAAGAGCCTCAGTACAAGAAGAGACACCCATTTCATGATACTCCATGTACCATGGAGTACAGCAAAGAAGACTTTACCACTGATCAGTGGTGATGGAAGGACACGGGAGACATCCTCCCGGATTAGACAACCAAAATGTTCACTTTTTAATAGGACCCTATGGATAACTTGTACTGGCCGATCCTTGAAACTTGTACGTTTTATGATCTCACTCTGCTGGCATCCAGGAGATTCTTCAATTTTATGGCACAACCCAACAACAATTCCGACCTTGGCTGTTAAAATATCATGCTGAAATGATCAATGACTGCTTTGAGAGTTCACCGTACACAGATCCCCTGCTTTCAAGCTCACAAGATGCAAAGGTAATGGACAACACAGCTGTACACTTACTTCTTAACATCCAGACGTGTTTTCAGCAGTTGTACATCAGTGTGACTCTACTAAAATCAATTATTTGATTTTGGTTTATGAACATGTTCTTTCTGGCTCCAAAATTCTACATAAGGTTATTTTTTTCAGTAAACATAACTCAGGAACACTAATTAAATGTGCTTTAACTACAAATTTGGAGTATGGACAAAATAGAAGCTACCAGATCTCGTGCTGTAAACAGTTTCATAGAATTGTTTAGGTTGGAAGGGACCTGGAAGATCATCTAGTCCAACCATCAACCTAACTCTCATAAAAATCGTCACTAAACCACGTCTCTAAGCACTATGCCAGCCCATCTTTTAAATANACAGCCTCCTTTCAGGGAGTTGTGGAGAGCGAGAAGGTCTCCCCTCTGCCTCCTTTCCTCCAGGCTGACCACCCCCAGCTCCCTCAGCCTCTCCTCTTATGGCTTGTTCTCCAGACCCCTCACCAGCTTCATTGTCCTTCTCTGGACCCACTCCAGCCCCTCAATGTCTATTTTGTGGTGAGGGGCCCAAAACTGGACACAGCAATTGAGATGGGGCCTCGCCAGTGCTGAGTAGAGGGGGATGATTACCTCCTAAGTCCTACTCCCCACGTTATTCCTGATACAGGCCAGGATGCTGTTGGCCGCCTTGGCCACCTTGGCCAGCTGCTGCCTCATGTTCTACCAGATGTTGACCAACATTCATTCTCACTAAGATAATAACTCTTCTACAGTTGTCAAAACAAACACAGATTCAGGTACACTTACTGCTCAAACTGCTGGGCTACGTAAACTACAAGGGAAGACACAAACATCATAAAAAGGTGGAGTTGGTCTGTCGCATTATCATGAATTGAGATGTCCCTGCATTTCAGCTGGAAAAACCCTACAATGTTCTCTCACAAAAATTTCTGAGACTGCTTAAAACTTCAACAGCAACATGCAGAACACCAGGCAAAACTGTGAATGCCTCGCTCCTAATTTTACAGGTTTTGACCACTGGAAATGTTTATTTTTAGCTGATGACTTTTATTTTCTTATGAGGCCAAGAAGATTGTATGCAATGATTCTAGCTACTGCAGCCTAGGTTTGATGAGATTTATTTAAACATCTAATTTAATTTAAATTGTGATTCACTGTTTAAAAATCCAATGACATTTCCTGCCTTGGTCTACAGTTAATACAGCTGACAGAAACTGAGCACTCTAAGAAGTCCTGCATTGCTATATTTAATATAATGGAGAGTCATGCAACTACAGAAGATAAACCTTTACTCTGAAAGGGTTTATGGGCCCCAGGGATCTCTCTTTTTCCTAGAAATAACCTCTTTATACTGAAATAGCAGCTGTTCCTTACCTGAAAAGAGTTCATGCATCGAAGGGATGGTGGCAGAGAGAAGGTACTCAAGCCCAGTATCAGCAGTAATTCCATACATGTTTCTGATGGGAACTTCAAAGGATGAACTCCAATATCATCTTCCCATGTATCAGCAAGGCTATAAAGTTGAAAAAAACCCAAACAAGCATGTTTTCATTTTTCTCTTAAAATACATCTAAACCCCAAGTTTCAAATAAACAGCAGAACGTGTCACAGTTTTGTGATGTCCTTTTCACATTTTCCCTGTAAAAGTCACAGATAAGTGTGTTTTACCAGAAAGACAAGATGCATTTAGAGTACTTGTCTGTACCACCAATCTTACAAAAAGACACATCATGTGAAAGGAAAACATAGCATACATGAGAGCAATCTGTTCATGTTTCTAATTCAAAGTCTTATTGTTTCTGAACTAGATTTCATCCGCCACTGGCAGTTTCCCATCATATAGTCCTTTTACAGATCGAGTTTTCTACATAGAACACAATGCCTCCACTTTTTATTTTGTTTCTAGAAAGCAAAATGTCCTCTCGGTTCTGATAAGACACAAGGTCAGAGGCGATTTTCAAAATTGATGTTTATGATGCTCTCGCTTACTAAGAGTCTATCCCAAGCGAAAGCGCCATCCCAGTTCATTTTATACAGTTTTCAGCTTTAGACGTATTAAAAAAAAATAATTAAGATTTCTAGTAACTTGTCGCAAAACCAACCTTCTGAAAGCACATTTCCCTAAACCATTCCCACTACCACATGCTGAAGAACAAGATCAGTTTTACAAGGTTAACCCCAAAAAGCAAGAAAGTTCCACTTCTGATTGTTAAGGCTTGTTTCTTCCTTATTGCACAAGCCCTGCCACTGACCAGTGACACGGTTGGTTTGATAATTTTATCTGAGCAGTTAGGATCAGATACTTCAGAGGAAGACGGACACCAACTATCCTCAGCAGATCTGGGACCATCCCTCTGGAAGACAACACTTCCTGCCCTTCCATGTCCAAGACTTCATGATGTCAGTAAGTAATTTTAGCATCAGCTTTCACTTTTAAATTCCTCCCAGCTCTTCTGGAAATACATTACTCTGACTGAACCTCTGCTTGTGAACTTATCACCTTGTTTTAACCTCCTATCTAGAAACAGCTGCATTTTTTTAAGCACCTAAAAAAAGAGTAGGTATAACCCCAACATTCAGCATGGAGAAAACTGAGCAAATACTCTTTTTGCATCTTATCTGTGTCCTTCTGGATGGTTCTCCTTCCCTCAAGTCTCCAGCCCCACTGGTTCTCTGTAAAGTTCTTCTTACATACAGGTTTGCATATACACTCCTCCCTAGAGATATGCAAGGTGAGGCTTGATGAGGCCCTGGGCAACCTGGTCTAGTTGGGGGTGTCCCTGTGACTGCAGGGAGGTGGGACTAGATGACCTTTGGAGGTCCCTTCCAGCCTGGATGATTCTATGATTCTACATATTCTTCCATTATGAATTCTTCCTAGCATCTTCTTAGCTCTTCTAGATGATGTTCTACTTGGCATAATTTACACATTTTTCTTTAAGAAGTGTTGTTCCACCTTCCTACCCCCATTTGTATGAAACTGGCCTCTTGAATTTTAATTGTCTGGTTTTTTCTTTCCTAATTTTTACATTTTTTCCCCTCCATCCTCATTTATTTGTGGGTAAGAATCCACTTCTGCCTCAACACATAAACTGGAGACCCATAACATACACTAAATCAGAGGGGCTTCCACCTCCTTGATAAAACCAAATACTTTGCCTATATTGAAAGGAAGCTGGATTCTTTTAAAAGACTATGCAAGTAGCCAAGCCTGAAGCAACCCTGAATGTAGATGTTGCAGATGCTTCAGCAAGAACATCTTGCTCTAGATGATGAGCACTGAGCAGCCAGCAACCAAGGAGTCTTGTTAGTTGTAATCCAAAATTGAGTTTTATAATTCATTATTTGGTAACTTCATTTCTACACGTAACTGGAAACTCCTATGTTCCTTCCTGGGTCTTTGTTCGACACTTTTTACAGTCTTGTCTGGTGACAACAGGCAAATTTAGGTGAAGCCAGCAAAATTGGGCCTTTCAGTTTTGCAGAAACCAGCAATTCTAAAGTTTAAAGCACGGTGGAGGCACCTTCCAACACAACTAGAGTTTGGAGTCTGTGGGTGATACACAAAGGTTCTGTGTCTTGGGGAAGTGTTTCCACAAACCAACTACAAATAAACTCTTCAGAACTCCAAGCAATACTCAAAACATCACAACTCCCTTCACTACCTCGATTCTATTCTTGTGGTTTTGACTTCAGGATTTTTTGGAGCTGCCTCCTCATTTTGAAGTCTAACTCTTCCAGCCCTGATGCTGCACTAGGCTGTTTTTTTTGTGGCTGTTGGTTTATTTCAGGGAAAGATTGTTTGCATAAAGACATTTCGCCTAATTATATTGCAATTCTTGTTTATTAATGGCTCGGTAATTGCTATTTCCTGAAACAATTCCAGTGTTTTCCATTAGTACAAACAAACCCTGTGTGTCCTAGCACTTACTGCTCCAGGAACAGTCATGTTAGGAACGAGTCGTTACGGCTCGTCCTTTTGCAGCATTTAACACAAGGGTTTGTGGGAAGCCACTGTGGTTTTAGATCACGTCTCTTTTCTTCTTTACCCCTATTACTCTTGGGGAGGATGTTTCCGTAATCTTCACTGTAAAGGATGGAGAACAACATCTATCCTTAAAACAAGAGCATAACAAAACCTCTGAATTCTCACCTAGGTTTCACAGAACCTTTCTGTATAAGGAGAGTTGTTGCATGCCCAGAACAGGAGCAGAGATTGTTTGCTTTCTGTTAACTGGAAGAGGCAGATTGGTTGATGGACAGTGCTCCTCAGGAGAGGACACCCACAGAGGACAACCCAGTCCATCAGCTCTATGCTTCCTCCCAGACCAGTCCCAAATGCCAACGGTCTGAGCTGGCTGAGAGTTCCTCGGCCACCGACACAAAACTCTGCTTTCTTCTCCTGATCTTGAAAGAATAATTCAATTTGACATCAAGACAGGGCAAATTGTCAGAAGGTGGATTTTGGGAGGGCTGAGGAAGAAGATGAGAAAGAAACTGGTAGGACTTAGATATGCCCAGGGTAATTTTGGTTTGCATGTGCTCTTTTTGAGTAAGAGCATGGTCTGAGAAGCATATTCTTATGCTCATAAGAAGAGGAATTGTCAGAGTGATTTTTTTCCACAGGACATTAAATCCACCTCATCATCATCCAGTTTTGCCTGCCAGTGATCCCACCAACAGGAAAACCCAAATCGTTCTAAGCATCCTGTCTGTTACTCCATCCTTCCCATTTTCTCCCTCTTTTATTTATCCCTTACTTCCCCAGCCTATTTCAAGCACATTATTTTAAGAAAGACCTCTTATGTTTGGGGAAATTAATGTTTTCCTGAAAATCAGTGTCTCTGTAGTGAGCAAAAATCCAGACTAGTTACTCCATAGTCAGCAATGAGCAAAACTTGATAACAACTATTCAGATATGACTAAAGATAATTACTTCTCCGGCAGAAGTATCACGATGTTTTCAGAGAAGCACATTTGATTCACCGTGCATCAGAGAAGGATGTTTCTCCACTGCTCATTATGGAACTGATCCCAGGGAATTGCATAAATGCCTGCCTAAGTCACAGTAACATTTGAAAACCAATTAAAGATAACTAAAATCATGAAATAGATTTATTTCATAATTCCTTGATGGAAGTACTAACAAACAAACAGCCATCCATCATGTTGTGGAACATACCCAAAACTTCCTAAGTCATCACAAAAAAAGACAATATTCACGGCATGTCAGTGAAGCAAGAGAAATCTTTGTATTTCTAAGCCAGGAAACAACAATAAGGATTCTCTCAAGATTTTAAAAAACTGGACCAGACTTCTCCCCAGATTGCATTTCTTTCAAAAGAAGCCTCTTCCATCAACGTGAAGGACATTTATCAGTAGCAGTCACCCTGCATCATGCAGATTAATTTAAAAATCATGGAATCATAGAACAGTTCAGGTTGAAAGGGACCACAAAGATCACCCAGTTCCAACCCCCCTGCCCTGGGCAGNTTAATCTAGACCTCCTCTCTTTCAGTTTAAAACCATTACCCCCGGCCTACCAGTCCACTCACTGATCAAGAGTCCCTCTCCATCTCTCCTGTAGCCCCTTTAGGGACTGAAAGGGGATAATGTCTCTCCGGCACCTTCTCTTCTCCAGGCTGAACAAACCCAGCTCTCTCAGCCTCCCTTCATAGGAGAGATGCTCCATCCCTCTGATCATCTTTGTCACCTCCTCTGGACTCCCTCCGACAGCTCCAGAAAGTGCAACTGTCTCAGGAACAGACAAAATAAGTCTGTTTTTGAAGATAATTTTTTTTTCCTTTCCAGAGCACCACTGTCACCACCACCTCTGATTTCCCAGCCCAATTCTATCCACACATAGCAGTCTGCAGAGATCAAGACTGGAAAATGAAAAAGCTCTTACTCGGAGCGCTACTCGGTGTTGCTACCACGACTCACTGTTGCTACCAGGGCACTGGACTAACTTGATTAGCTATAATCTAGGTAAATGAGCTCTGTATTTAGGGCTCCAAATGCCGGGAAACCCTTGAAGGAGATAACTATGTTAGCTATGGCTTCAGCATTTCTGCTGAATCAAGGCCGTGATGAAGAATTGAATATAAAAACTGACACAAGTTCAACCCTGAGTGTCAAGAGTTCAGTTGCTAAAGCTGCCCTTCCCACGAGCCGCAGCTCTGATATAAAGGACAGATGACTTCACCGAACCGAAGGACAAACCTGCTAAATTAAATAACCACTTGTAAAAATTATTCAATCTAAAACCAATTCTAAATTATGGTTGATGATGTGTCTATACACTTAATATACTGCGAGGCTCAGTTATTTATACTTTTAATTATCCTTGCAGTGATCTAAAAATGACATAAAAATCAATGTATTCTCATTAGCTACTAAACTCTTGCCAAAACTTAAATAATATGGAACACTAAGAAGTGCAGTGCTTCCACAGCCCACAGCAAATTCCTTTGGAAAAAAAAACAAACCAACACTTCCTTTAGCAAATCACTGCTTCCCTCTTAAAACAAACAACTGCAGTCTTGTTCCGATGCCACTGATTTTATTCACCCTCGATATCTGGGAACATTCATTCATTCATTCAGGAACAACATTCAAGCAAATCTCCCTCTACTAGTCAAAACCCAACAGGTATTAAATCTCTCAGAAGAGACAACAAAGGCAAGGAGGGAAATTTAACCCACTGGTGTCCTCGCAAAGAAACGAGCAAGAGAAGAGGAACAAATCAAGCGAGGTCAGAGGACAGTTCAGATGGAGAGCAGTCACAACTGGTGTCCCTCAAGGGTCTGTTTAACCATTTAACATTTTTATCAACGGTATAAACAGAGGGATGGAATGCACCATTAGCAAGTTTGCAGATGACATCAAGCTATGTGGTGTTATCGATACACCAGAGGGATGGGACGTCATCCAGAGGGACCTGGACAGGCTGGAGAGGTGGACCCATATGAACCTCATGAGGTTCAAGTGCAGGGTTCTGGGCCAGTTCAGATTGTTCTGGGCCAGAACAATCCTCATCATCAATACAGACTACAGGTTGAGGTATTAGAAAGCAGCACTGAGGAAAGGGACTTGGGAGTGCTGATGGACAAGAGGCTGGACGTGAGCAGACAGTACGCACTTCCAGACCAGAAGGCCAATCCCATCCTGGGCTTTATCAAAAGATGTGTTGCCAGAAGATCCAGAGAGGGGATTCTGCCACTTCGCTCTGCTCTGGTGAGACCCCACCTGGAGCACTGGGTGCAAGGCTGGAGCCCTCAAGAGAGGAAGGACATGGACTTGATGGAGCTGGTCCAGAGGAGGGCCATGAGGATGATCAGGGGGCTGGAGCACCTCTGCTATGAGGACAGGCTGAGGGAGCTGGCATTGTTCAGCCTGGAGAAGAGGAGGCTCCAAGGAGACTTAATCACAGCCTTCCAGTACCTGAAGGGGGCTACAGGAAGGTTGGGGAGAGTCTGTTTACAAAGGTCTGCAATGACAGGACGAGGGGTAATGGATTTAAGTTGGAGAAGAACAGATTTAGATTGGATATTAGGAACAAGTTCTTTACTCTGAGGGTGGTGGAACACTGGACCAGGTTGCCCAGGGAGGTGGTTGAGGCCCCTTTCCTTGGAGATGTTCAGGCTCGATGAGGCTCTGGAAACCTGGTCTAGTTGGGGGTGTCCCTGCAGCTGTGGGGAGGTCAGACTAGATGACCTTTGGAGGTCCCTTCTGGCCTGGATGACAGAAAGCAGAGATCCAGGGACCCAAACGAGAAGGTGCTCTTTAGATTTATTGCAATAAAATAGTGGCCAACAACAGAAGCTCCATCTCTGTTTTAAACCTTAATTTTTTTGCAATGCATCCTACAAAGACAAGATGAAAGTTTATTTAACTGAATTCCTATACTTTCAAGTAGTCTTAAATACTCTCTCTCCTGTTAAGCATTCTTGTAAGTTACTGATATATAAACTTTATAAGAAAGTTACATCATGCACATATGCTTTAATACAGTATAATTATATCTTCATTATAAATAACATACTATTATATAAATATGCATATTTATATAAATTCATATAAATAGATATAATAGTTGTACACACAAACACACAACCATTATTAACAGTTTCCTGTCTTTTTTGTGAGTAATGCATATTTGGAATGGAAAAACTATGCACATCTGGAGTCTGGTCAAAAAGAAGTCATCTAGAAACCCACTACAAAAACAATTCAGCGGGTTTAAAATACCTTGGACTACAAAATGTGATTCCTTCTTGAACTTTCCATGTGTCACCATTTGAAAAGGACAAGCTATTTAATACTAATAAGAAAGGCTTTTAATGAAAATTCAGATTTAACCTGACCAGAATACCATCTGCCCACAGCCATAATATTTTTCAGAAGGGCTGACATGAGAAGTATCTTATGTCCTTTTACCAGTCCAAAGGACCTTTTAAGTAAAATTATGCTATTTGCTCTAATGAATGTTTTTGTATTTTAAAAGAGATATTCCCCATGCAGTTTGCTCATTTCTAACCCCAATACATAACATAGATTAAATAACTCGTGCTAAAAGGTATGTTAAGGCAGTGAATTAGATGACTTTGAGTCAGACAACTGCATATGAATCTCAACTACATTTGTTGTATTTGTATTTATGTATTTTAAATTATTTAACTACTTCTTGACACGCTTCGATTAGTTTATTTAAGGAGGTCAGAGCGAGAAGTAAAAGCTGCTTTACCCAACCCTGTAAAGTACAGGCCAAATTCTCATCCTTTTGTTTCATATCAAAATAAATATTTTTATTAGACTCAACTGTCTTTCATTAACTTAACCCCACAGGTTTGGTGCCATTAGTGCAAAACGCTATTAGCACAAATAAAGCCTGTGTATGGCCCATAGAATTCAATTCTTTTTTAGCTCCAAGTGGTAATGGGTAAAAGCAGAAAATGAAACAACTGTGGTAGTGTGTTGTGTCAAGACAGACAAGGTTGTTCACACCTAAGTTATTCCTCTGAAGTACAGAAAGCTATCCTGACCTCGAGTAACTTTTTGCATGGAAATAATAAATCCTGGGATTTTAATCCTGTCCAGTAGTAACTTTGCCTCAGAGCACGGAATTTCCAAGTAATGCTCAACGCGCTTCTCCAGACCAAAGATTTTTGGGTGTTCACCAACTGCTTTTCTTCATTGCCTTCCCTCCTCCAGCTGGCTGCTATGCAATCTCAAAAGCACTCATTTTAAGCTGCAAACCCTATCACCCATAAAATATTTTCATTCCACTGCAAAACAGCACCAACTGTAGCCTCTGTGGAAGACAATACAGCATTTCAGCCATGAAATAAAGCTTAAACATCACGGGGAGGGATTATTGGGTGTTCATCTATCCTGCAACCTCTAAGTCGAAGATTCCTAACATCTAAGGTGAATTTATGAAAAGCTAAATCAAGTGACAATGCCTAGAGTTCCATGGGACACCTAGATGTGTGGGACCACAAATGCCTACAAAGGTCCTAAACTCAACATTCATGACAGTACTCACACCATGCACAGATGGTCAGTGAGCACAGCTAAGACGTTATCATCTTTATTTAGTCCAGGTAAGCAAAAAAATAGGCTGAGCAGAGAACAAAGAGAAAAAGGAATTTTAAGTTTGTAGGAACTGGACATAAAATCCCAAGCCTGCAAGGTACTACCCAGGATACGTCCTACCGGCAAAAACACAGTGCATCAAGGTGCAAGCAGCAGCCCCTACATCCATGGAGCCAACCCATAATAGTAACTGTCTATGGAGAGAGATTTTTTCCTTCGCTCGTCTGCAAGATCGAGAGGTTGTGGCAAAGGCTGAAGTTGTAAAAGCAGAAAACCGCAATAAAATTTCATCAGTTACAATGAAGTTCTGCTTTAGAGCATCCAACAGGGATACAAGCTCATGGAGAAAACAGCTGCTGCTGGACCCGTGGTGCTCAAACATACAGAGAAATAATAGGAAGAAAACCTGGCAGATAGACTTCAACAGATTCACAACATAATTTTAGGGGCCTGTAGCATCTCAGGAGAAAGGGCTGAGGGACTTGAGTCTCTTCAGTCTAGAGAAGAGAAGGCTGAGGGGGAATCTGATCAACACCTACAGACCAACAACTACAGAACCAACAGATCAACAACTTACAGGGTGGGTGTCAGGAGGACGGGGCCAGTCATTTTTCAGCAGTGCCCAGTGAGAGGACAGGAGGAAACGGGCACAAACTTGAACATCAGAAAGTTCCATCTAAACATGAGGAGGAACTTTATTCCTGTGAGGGTGGCAGAGCCCTGGCAGAGGCTGCCCAGAGAGGTGGTGGAGTCTCCATCTCTGGAGACATTCCAAACCCACCTATAGACCTTCCTGCGTGACCTGTTTTGGCCAGGGGTCGGACTAAATGATCTCCAGAGGTCCCTTCCAACCCCAATCATTCTGTGATTTCCTTGAAACTACTTTTTAAAATTCCCTACCTCCTTTCTGCCAAGCTGGGTGCAAGAACAGCGCTCGCACGTTAACTTAGAAGTTCTCCTACAAATCTGAGAAAAGCACAGGAGCTCAGCTCTGGCTGGACCTCGACTCAGGTCTGCTCTTGAGCATCCAAACGCTATGTGGCATCGCTGGCGCGGCTCCAGGGCACACTGCAATTGCAGAACTTCTCAGCAGCAAAGCGAGGTGGTTCCGCTAAAAGGAGAAGCAAATTGCTCTCGTAAAAACTTTACAGCCGACGCTTTAGAACACCCTTCTTCGCTTTAATGGGTGTTTTTTAGGCTTCAAGCTGCAGTTTTGCAATGTCTTACTGTAGCCCTGATGGAAAGAGTTCAAATATGTGTTTCTGTAAACAAAGATGAGATTGCTGTAGTCACTGCTGATGGTCATCACCATCTAGACCAGCAACGCTTCTACTATGGCTCTAGACCGCAGTTATCTTGCATATGCAGTCTGGAATGAAGGCATAGCTTGACCTCCTCCTTAAAACGATTTTCGTCACCTTTAGCACCTCACTTGATTCCTTCCTGGATACATCTTACTTTAAATTAGCACAGATGGCTCGTAATACCTCCAATGCATGGCAGTATCTGTAGACTCCTGTGCTCGGGACGGATGCGGGGGACGCAGAGCGGTGTGCTACTGACCTGCTGCTAAAAGCCTGGCTGGTGGCATCTTACTTGCAGGAAACATCGAATGTGAGCAGCAGCACCACTGACCTAAAACACCTCCCTTCCCAGCATGTATGAACCAAGCACTCAAATTCTGGGGCTACTTGGGTTGGTTTTAGTTTTTATTTCCAACCTTCCAAGACTTCACTTATGTAGAAAAATAAGGGCCACTGCGCCCTGGCAGATGGTTATAAGCCTCCTCTAATAACTCTCCTTTCCTGAAGGGCAGAAGTACACAGTAGGGCTGTAGAAAAAGTACTATGGTAAAAGCTCTTTCACAACAACTGCTGACATCAATATGGTTACCCTACAGTAAACACAAAGTAATTCTAGACAGCTCACCCTGGAAAAATTCTTGCAATTTTAAGGATGAGTTTCCTCCTGCTCAAGGGATGAATGATGTTTGGTGGAGCAGCTCCCTTCTTTTTTCCCCCCATTGGTTGGACTAGTTGATCTTAAAAGGTCCCTTCCGACCTAGGTGATTCTGTGATTCCTCTGCAGGCTCTTCTTGTAACTATTGTTTTCAACCTATAGTTTTTTTCCTCATCAGCAGCATTATCAAGGATGTTTTCCTCTATATAACCAACTGCTTTACAGAAATTGCAGGAAAAGCCTCATTCAGACCATTTATCACAAAAATTATGCTTGAGTTCCAACCCCCCTGCCATGGACAGGGACAACTCCCACCAGACCAGGTTGCTCCAAGCCCCCTCCAGCCTGGGTCAGTACAAAAGGTTCCAAAAACCTAATAAGCCATCTGCCTGGACTCGTTGAAGGTCAGATGCTTACGAAAGAGAAGACCCGCCTCATCTGAAATGGCATTTAATTGTAAAATTCTTTTCCTAAAAATACCAGGTTCCATTTTCATAATTTAATTAAATGGTCTCATTTTACATCAGATTTTTCATTTCCAAGCCCATAGAAACACTTGCATTTCCTAATTACTGAAAGAAAACACGAGGGACTTGAACATAAAGTATCTGATGAAATACATTGCGTTCAATTTTCCTTCCTAGGAGAAGGCAGTAGGGGAATGGTGAAGCGAGCTCCCAACACAGGGATGGATGAACAAAAAATTACCTCACAGAGAAAGAATAGAGATTTGGGTGCTGAAGAATGAAGTTAAGAAATCAGATTAATTGTACAGGAGAATTATTTCTCCTGCTAGGGAATGAGGCAGATCTTTTTCAACTTGTTTTCTTGGTTCCTTCAGTGTCACAAGTAGTTTCCTCCTAATAAAAGTTTCCCACTGCTGGTTCCTACTACAGTGAAATGGCCTTAAATTTCCAGAGGTGCTGTCACTCTATTTTTCCTTTTATATTAATGATTAATAGTAACTTTGGCTTTGGGGGTACAGGGATACAGAGGAAAGATCTTTCATACTTCCCTCTATGATTTCAGTTCTGTGTTTATCAAATTCTCCTCGTTTTTAAAGCGCGCTGGACTGTCTGAAGAGAAGCTTTGCCCCACATGGCTAAACATAGAAAAGTTTCTGTCTTTAATAAGGGCTTAGATAAATAATCCCAAATCTCAGTGGGCCTTGTTAAAGCAACACCATAAAATGTTTTGCTCGTCCTTATGAGTTTGGAAAAAAACTATATATATTGCCTGTATCAGCCTGAGCTCATGCTGCCTAATGTGCCCTTAGGGAAGACAGTGTTGAAATGTATGCATCTAGCTATTAGAAATTGATTTCTAGACCTAATTACGATAAATCAGCATAGCTTTATTAAGCAATGATTATTTAATAAAAAAAATAAATATATATATATAAAAAATTAGTACTTACAGCTGAAAAGAGAAGACATGCAGAACCAAGGTTTAAACGCTGTAAAGCTGGTGTGACCTGTCGGTTCTGTGCACTGTGAGCCCACTGGGAGGTACTCAGCGATCTGATTGATGAGCAGGGATGAAAGAGCTGATGAAGATATTGGTCCCAGCTGTTGACCCTGCCCGGACATCCGAACCACTCATCACTCATGTCCTAAACTGTCCCAGTTCACGGGGCAGTGTCTTTAAGCCATCCAAAATTGGCAACAATTCGCCTTCAACCATATGCTCCGAAAGGCAGCGGTTTGAAGACTGGACTGTCAAGTGGCTCAGCCGTCTGTGCTGCAAAAGCAGGGAGAGCAGTCGGTGCAGTAACCTCAGCTAAGACCGTGGCTGAAAATTAAACTTGGCTTAAGTGAGGCAAACGGATCAAGTTCCTCATCTAGGCAGCGCAGAGAGAGCAACAGAGAGGTGGTTTGCCCCATGGGCAGGCAGCAATGTGGTGTCCCCTTGCCTTACTAGTGGTCACACCAGTCCCCAGTAAAGGCTCTAAGCAAAAAAGAAGGGAGCATGGCATTAGGTACTATGCAGAAAACATGGTCACTAATCACTTAGCTGATGCTCAGGGTCCTGGAGACCCCTCCAATGAGGGCATCATCTATGATGTCCTCTATTACCTCGTATGAGGACAGGCTGACAGAGCTGGGGTTGTTCAGCCTGAAGAAGAGAATGCTCTGGGAAGACCTTAGAGCAGCCTTCCAGTACCTAAAGGGGCTACAGGAGTAATGGAGACAGACTGTTGATCAGGGAATGGGGTGATAGGACAAGGGGTAATGGCTTTAAACTGAAAGAGGGAAGATAAGATCTTAGGAAGAAGTTCTTTGCTGTGATGGTGCTGAGACCCTGGCCCAGGTTGCCCAGAGAAGCTGTGGCTGCCCCATCCCTGGAGGGGTTCAAGGCCAGGCTGGATGGGGCTTGGAGCAACCTGGGGTGGTGGGAGGTGTCCCTGCCCAGGGCAGGGGGGCTGGAACTTGATCTTCCAACCCAAACCGCTCTATGATTCTACGAGCTCACGGCTGACCTATCAGTTATTAGGACAGAGCTGCCTGTTGAAACTTCTAGACAGAAAACATGAGCTCTACTCACGTTAGATGCCTGTTATCTTCCCACCAAGTCTCTCCAACTGCCTACCTCCCACTGCTCATCACCACCACTGTTGGATCAACCAGCAGCCTCAATGCTGGAACCCAATACCAGAGGGATGCTGTCTTTGATACTCTGTCCTAACAGCACTGAAACGGGAGGGCATCCAGGGCCCTGGACTAGCAAGAAATAGTAATGCTTATTTCCTCAGCATAATTAACCAGGCATGCAGTGGAGAAAAATTATTTGGAAAAGAAATCAAATGAAATTGAAGCTGAATGGTCTGTATGATCAGTGACGACACAGCGCTGCTCCTGCCCTGTAGCTAAAGCCCTGGGTTCCCTGGCCACAGCATAAAGCACTTCCCTGGATGTTCTCACGCAGGTTATTCCTACCAGCTGTGCCACACGAAGATTTGCATATGCTCCATAAACCTTAATTTCCTTTTTAAGACCCATTACACCAAGCAGGAGGCCGTTTCTGAAGTTGAAATGGATTTTCAGAACAATGCAAAGATGAAAATGTTTTCTGGCCTCTGATTTTTAAACCTTTGGGTAAAACTAAATCAATTCCACAGCGCTGTTGATATTCCATACAGAAGTATTCACAAATACCAGGCACTTCAGAACATTATGCCTGAATCCGAAGGGAGAAGTTATCCTGCTGCACAAATAAAAGCTGTAATCACTGTTCACAAAAAGCTCTCAGCTTGCTGCTTTAAAGTTGTTTGTTGTTTTTTTTTCCCTGATATACCGACTTCAGAAGGGAAGGAAGTTCAGTATTTCAAGAGGTAATTACATGAACCTGCAGCAAAGTAAGGAACACCACAAATCACACCATCAGTTGATCCTGAGAATTTGCTGACAGCAAAATTTATTACTTCCACTCATTCAATCCAAACCGTTGCCAAACAGAAGCCTAATTACTAAAATTAGAACTCCATATATGCCATATATTCCCTTTCTTGCTGAAAACCTCATTTTCCTGGAACAGTTTCTTTTTCCCATCATTTTCCCCTCTTCACTGATGCAACTGTGGCAAAATTTGTACAGACGCTCACTCTATGACGATCTGACACCAAAACATCAGGTTTGGCTACAGGTCAAATTTAACAAGCCATTAAACCCTAAACAAATAAATACACCCAGCAGTCAAGAACAAAGCTTCCTTCCCTAAAAATAGCCCTGAGGTTAAATCAAAAACATAAACTGTCAGAGCAACGTTTTGGATACGGGTCACAAATGCCTAAGCTACCTGATTCTACTCCATCCCACATCCCACTTATGAAAACTCACAGCAGACTAACAGCCAGACTGGGAGAATGAACTTTCCACCAGCCCCTTCTCCCTGTCCTCAGCCAGTAGGTTGGAACGGATCCCGAGGAGGGGCAGAGAGATGCTCTGAGGGCTGGAGCACCTCTGCTATGAGGAGAGGCTGAAAGAGTTGGGGTTGGTCAGGCTGGAGAAGAGAAAGCTCCAGAGAGACCTTAGAGACCCTTAAAGGGGCTACAGAAGACTCTTTTATCAGAGAGTGGATCCACAGGGTGAGGGGTAATGGTTTTAAATTGAAAGAGGGGGGATTTCAATGAGATATTAGGAAGAACTTCTTTGCTGTGAGGGTGGTGAGGCACTGGAACAGGTTGCCCAGAGAAGCTGTGGCTGCCCCATCCCTGGAGGGGTTCAAGGCCAGGCTGGATGGGGCTTGGAGCAACCTGGTGTGGTGGGAGGTGTCCCTGCCCAGGGCAGGGGGTTGGAACTCGATCTTGAAGGTCCCTTCCAACTTTAACCACTCTATGATTTTATGTGTCCTCACACATCTGTAAGGTTCCTTCCGTGCATTGAAATACTCTTCCAGAAATGACCCCTCCATCCTTCACAAAACTGTCCCTACTTTTAACACCTCCTCTCCTCACAGCTAACTCCCAAGTTTTCCCTTCAAGTATTCCAGAGCTTTCCCCTTCTGTCATGGCAGAGATTTAACAGTGTCTGTACAATCCACGCTTACTCTGCCAAAGCTTTCTGCAGAACTTACACAGGTGTTCAGCATCCTGCTGTCCTGCCACAGCCTGGCACCTGAGCTTTGGACGTGAGCAAGAGGAGGAGACAAAACGAAAAAACAAACCAGGAAGAGAGAGAGGATTCAGATAGAAGGTTAAATCTCAGTTTAGCCAAGTAAAGTAAATGCCGAGGCAGGAGTTGATGTTACAGGCAGACCAAAATGGAGCTTTGATGAAAGGAAGCAAAGTAGGCATGGAAAGACTGAGTCACAGACACCAGCTCAGTGACAAGAGAAGCCCTTGAGTAGATGACCCCGTTCAAAGAGGAGATGCAACAGCTGAAAGTAAGACAGCTGCAGATAAAGTACTATAAATCCTTTGCAAATAAAGTTAATTAGAATGGACTTCAGATCGCAGAATCACAAAATGATACAGGGTTGGAAGGGACCTCTGGAGATCAGCTAGTCCAACCCCCTGCCAAAGCAGGTCCACCCAGGGCAGATTGCACAAGTGTTCAGGAGGGTTTGGAATGTCTCCAGCAACAGAAACTCCACCACCAGTCTGGGCAGCCTCTTCCAGGGCTCTGACTCCTTCAAAGTCAAGAAGTTCCTCCTCATGCTCAGATGGAACTTCCTCTGTTCAAGTTTGTGCTCTTTACCTCTTGTCCTATCTCTGGGCACCCCTGAAAAAAGCCTGGCCCCCTCCTCCTGACACCCACTGTCAGTCTGGAGAAGAGAAGACTGAGCGGGGAACTGATCAACACCTAGAAATACTTCAAGGTGGGTGTCAGGAGGATGGGGCCAGGTTTTTTTCTGGCTGCCCAGAGAGGTGGTGGAGTCTCCATCTCTGGAAACGTTCCAAACCCTCCTGGACTCGTTCCTGTGGGACCTGCTCTGGGTGACCATGGGCTGGCAGGGGGTTGGACTGGATGATCTCCAGGGGTCCCTTCCAACCCCATAGCATTCTGTGATTCTGTGAAATTCAGCACTATACTTGACTGAAATTCAAAAATGCTGCAGCAGTTTTATTCCCTTTCACCTTTCCAGTCAGATTTCCTCCCTTTCTGCCTCAAATATTCATACCCACAAAGGCATCACTTATTATGTCTATTGGTTATATAAACTATTTCATTTATAGCTTAAGGCCAGTATTCAGAGGAGCCTTGTTCTGTTTATCCTCGATGCTACAACATCCAAAATAAGCCACCAACAGCAATATCTTATTGTTGCCACACACAAATGGAAGTATCCCGAGCAACTTCACAAATTAGCCTTCTTTGGTCTCCAGTCATATGCTCCCAATTTGCTTTAGCCTTACTGATTTAAGAGGTACTGCAAACAAAATTAGCAGCCTAAATCACTTTCTTCATCTCAGTATTGTTAGCACACGCAGCCTTGTCATGGAGAAAGACAATAGAAGCAACAAATGCTAATTAATTTAAAACAGCCCAAGATCCCCAAATTCAGTAAATCAAGTTTTGAGGTTTAAGCAGTTCTTGTCAGCAATCTGTCCAACAGACTTTTGTAAGTTGGGGGCTTGGTGTTTTTTTTCCACTCCTGGCTCATTATGGGATTCCTGCCTGCTCAAATGGATCCTGTCATTTAAAAGACATTATAGGAGTTGAGTACTTGCAGTTCCCAAGTGAACCCGCCAGTCTTCTTTGTAAGTCTGAGAAACGAACTGTAAGTCTTTAAGTGAAAAGCTGCTACAATTTGACCTACGATCATAAAATTATCCTCAACGGATCATCACCGTTGCTTTTAGACTATCTGGCTTCCAAAAAAGCAGTGTTAGAAGAAAAGCAAAATGAATACACTAGAGATACATACATACCTGGTAGGACTTGAACAGATGTGACATGGCTGTCCCTCCAGCAAACCAGCCAATAAATCTAACTTCTAAACATAATCAGCAAGAACACCTCATGATGCAACCACAGCATAAAGTTGAGCATTTCTTACACTCTTACCATCCTATAGAAGTGGAATTAACTACCTGGCAATGCAGTTGTTTCAGCCTATATGCTTTAAATTAGTTCCAGATAGTCTTGCTGCTTTTAATTCACATTTTTCCCCTCCTTCAACTTGACATTTCTCTCCTTGCCAATCCTGAGATTCCCAAAAGAGCTGAGCTACAGGAACAACATGTAGCAACACCAGCAACATGAACCAGAAAAATGGGAGAACCACCAAAATTCTGCTTACCTGAATTACAAAGTTTCACAAATAAATACGAAGAATAATAGGGAAGAAAATATACAAGCACGAATTTTTATTTTTGTTCTACGATATTACAGAATCCCAAATCGTGACTCAAAAGCATATTAAATGTGCTAAGAGATCTTAACAGCATATTTATCTGGTTTTTCTAAAAGCTAGTACATAAGAAGTAGACTTGCAATAGCACTTAACAGTCAATTTCTTGTTTTTACCTTGCCAATTATCATGTATTTAATTACTACAGTATTTAACACTTCTTGCAGCACCCTGCAAGTTAGGCAGCGAGACCTCAGCATCTTTCATGCTACACATGAAGAAAGTCAGGCTGTCGGCCACATGATCAGCAAAAGGCTATGTGATTTGGGATTCAAATCTCTTTAAAAAAAAAACAACACAAGCAGTCAGAACCCTACCTCCTCTGACTTCAATGCTGTATTTCAGAAGTTGAGCAAAAAAGGCAATCTAAGGAAAAAGTTCAGCTGGAACGATAACACCAGCAAAATTTTTGAGCAAAATACAAGAGACCTTATTTGGTAGACAAAAGGTTTATTCCAACATTTCTCTCTACTTCAGTTAATACTTCTAAGACTATTTAAAATTAGAAAGATTAGATATCAAAAATATTATGGCTCTGAAGAGCCGGAAAGATATAATAGGCCTTTATTTAGGAAGAAGAATGAAGTCCTTAAGTAACAACCACAAAAAGATATCACACATGGCAGGTCTGGTTTCAATAAACAAGAAAGTTGGGATATTTCTCCTGAAAGTTACACTTAAAAGTTGCATACATCTTTTCCTAGAGGTAGGAAAGGATGTTACCAGTACTGAAGAACAGAGCTTTCTTCTGAAGAAAGAGCTCCAGCTAAAAATAACAGTTCTCAGATGAAGCCTTCATCTCTTCCTCCAAGCTTCAGCCCAAGCATTCGAAGTTCAGGAGGTCTCTAGCTTCCACATGTCTAGCAAACTCTGAAAAGTCTTTTTTTTTTTTTTTTCCCAAAACCCTGACTGGCATCAGCCCGAGTCCTTCAAAACAGCTTTGCCTGACTGCTCAGTCAGCTCTTTTAAGGCAACCCACCTCACCTGCGCTGACAGTTCTCTAAACTTCATACCATGAAAGAACCCAAGAAGGGAGGCGAAAAAAAGTGCAGCTGAAACTAACCCCATCCTTCACATTCCCTTTACAATCACACCCACTCATTTAATCATTCCAGATACAGCACGAGAAGTTTCTTGTGCTACGGAAATCACCTAAAAGAGAGCACAGAACAATGTAACATCGGTCACTCCTCAGTAAATCAACTCTTGGTCTGTGTGCTCCCGGGTGCTTTCTACAGGCAAGAGTTACCGAAATGCTAGGAAAAGGCTATTTCAGACATATAAAAAAATTAAAAAATAAATAAATAAAAAATCTCAGTAAAATAGGACCCAGTTTGGTGTTTTTATGAGAGGTGAGTTACTCTAGAGTCATACGCAGAATGAAAACCATTCTTGGGACAAATAAACAACATTCTGGAATACATCAGTAACAGCTTCATAAACAGCTCGCTGTACACAGACTGTAATAAAAGCACCGAGACTCAGAACCTCCAGGTTTTCAGGCACAAACTCAATTTTCTAGGTTACCCTGTCCCTCCAAAGCTAATAAAATGAACAGTTTCCGGCAGACATCTTTTAAACTCCCCAATGATAAGCAGCAAATTCTTACACAGGAGAAGGCTTCTACAAAAGCTATAAACTGTTCAGAGGGACTCCAGATTTCTCATAAATAAAAAGCTATCAATGACTTTTTGACAAAGCTTTGCCTAGCACAGTACTGTAAAGGCAAAACTGTAATTTACCTCTAACTGTACTTTCACATCTATTTTCTGAGATCAAGTTATGGTCCAATTGCCACACAACTGCATTTTCAATTTTCTTCATCCATTTTTACAGCGCTCGCCCTTCAGCAGTATTTACCATTATCATTCCCAGCAGCCAGGGTTGTTTGCATAAGGTGTAATTTGCCAAGAACCTGTGACTTGAAGACCTCTTCTGTCTGCCCAGCAGCTTTGTAGGTGGAGAAAAGGAGCCTTGCTGAGAGAAAAGTGGAGGCAACCGACATAATCACATACACATCATCAATAAATATCAAAGTAAGCACAAAATGCTTCTCTGATGGGACTGGGCTACACTCATAACATATTCTTTTCATAGGTTCAAAGAAGAAATGACAGCAAATAATTTTAACTAGTTTGTTATAGAAGGATTACTCAAAGCTGGAAACCTAACTGCAGAAAGACCCACCCAGAACTTGTGCTGTCACAGAATGATATGGGGTTGGAAGGGACTTCTGGAGATCATCTAGTCCAACCCCCTGCCAAAGCAGAGTCACCAGTCCAGACCCCTCACCAGCTTTGTTCTGGACAAACACTCTGGACCCACTCCAGCACCTCATTGTCTTTCTTGTGATAAAGGGCCCAAAAATGGACACAGGACTCTAGGTGTGGCCTCACCAGTGCCAAGTACAGGAGGAACATCACATTCCTAGTCCTGCTGGCCATGCTGCTCCTGATACGGACCAGGCTGCTGTTGGCCTTCTTGGCCACCTGGGTGCATCATTACAGGAGACTTGGACCAGCTACCCCCAAAGAGCTATTGCTCTTTGATAATTAACCCCAAATGGGTTAATTATCACCGCAGCTGGTATCACTCAGCAGCCAGTTATGAACCACTGAAATTTATCCTATTTGAACATTTGTTTCCTTTGCATTGTTAACATTTCCAGCAATAACGGAGCACGAGATACAGTGACATATAAGCCAGTGATTTAGGGGAGGAGAGTTCTGCTGCTTGCTGAAGCACAGTGTTTTCCAAACATCTTAATTCCATAGTTTAAGGGGGGAAAAAATACCTCTGCATCCAAGGAGGAGAAATGAGCATTATGTTAATTATGAAGAATTGGAAAACTGTGCTCTGAGTAAAGAAGGAATAAAATGAGCTTTGGAGTGAGACCATAAATCTCTCCTGACATCCTAGAAGTCTGAAAGGAAAGATCACGTATAAAAGCTACTACGCTCTCCCCAAGAGAAATATTCAAGTGCATCCCAAAGCATCTGAACCTCTAGCAGAGACAGCTTGCCAGGGGAGAGCTTCACAAAGGCTGAGACCTCCACTGCTACCATGGAGCCACATATTTGTCAGCAGAGTAAATAGATTTCTGCTTGTGTAACACAGAGGCAAGCCTACGGGGTGGCTTGCAACAACAAAAAGGAGAGTCTTTCTGGCAGACAAGAGAGTGTTCGAGTGCAGGTATTACATATCGCTTGGAACTGGTGGGGTCCAGGTCATGAGCAGACCCCCTGGTGACTGCTTCCAACGCAGGAGGTAGCCTTGATCACTCCCCCAGGAAGCAGACCCCGGGCTCCAAAACCTTTGTGTTATTTCAAGGGCAGGTGTGTGGGTGCAGAAACAAACAAGGTCAGTATTTTAATTATCAGAACGTGGGCATCTGGAACATTTGGAACTTGCACTTTCAAGAAAAACAGACACTTTGTTCCAAATTCTTGAACTAATATTTGAGACCTACATGCAAACATCTTGCATTCCATAAATTTGTACTGGTTTTGATATTTTCGCTTCCTCTCTGTTGACATTGCTGTTCAATACAGAAAGGCTTCAGACGTACTGCACGTATCCAGGCAGCATCTTCAAGCAAACTGATCAATGAGTTAGCTGAAACAGACTGAAGCGCTCACAGACTTTTCACTCTTCTTTACTAGGAATATGAAAATGGGAGAACAATACTAAACCAACAGTTATTTTGGCTTCGGAACCTGAAAAAGCATCCTCTGTTCTTTTTCTTCTTTGCATTTGTCCAGGGACTGGACAGGGAAGATGTCAGTTACTGCCAGAAGGGAATGAAAAGCTGAGTTGTGCCTCCTGCTCACTGCAGAATCCCAAAGATAAATACAAAGTCATCTTCAGAAACAAGTGATTTGTAACAAGCCTGTCTGGGGAAATGGAAAAAAACCTGAATATCATCTCACAGTACAATTCTGCTGCTGAGAGCCCCATTCAAGAAAAGCACTTCTGAGTGCCAGGTTAGTGACTAAGGAGACCTGACTTTTATCTCAACAAGATGTCAAAGTAACTCAATGTGTGTTGAGGTAATTAAATCTTCTGGGTGATAAAGAACTGAAACTTGAAAAGCACAGCTGTAAGTTACACTTCTGTAAGACTTAAGGAGAGGCAAGTGGAGTGTCTTTCCTTTCAGTGCAGGTAGTGTTTCTTGCAGTATCTCCCGTTCTAAGAACTAGCAGTTTAAATAACAGTACTTCAAGTTCTATTTTGGATCACTAAAAATCACTTAGATCACAGAGGTTTTCCAGTGCCAGCTTCTGAAGCTAATACATTAATAAAGGTGTTGGTTTTTTTCTCTTACCTGAATAACATTAATAACGTAACATGGCCTTTTTCTCTAAATACAACCAATTCACATTCTCTCCCTATGTCATGTTTATTTCAGCTATTCGGTAGTGGATCTGTTTGGAAAATAAAGATACACTTGGCAACACTCAGGATAAACACTACAATGAATTGCATGTTCTTGTAAGGTGTATATTTCTCCTACGAAAATATTTAAATCTGTATGCAAGTTTGCTTGTCTGCGGGCGACAACATTTCTGTTGCACTTTGATGAGGTCTTGGGCTATAAATTAGTTGTGTACTGACCAAGACTGGAGGGAATGTCTCCTCAATTTTAAATACATCTGTACCTCTTTAAACCTGTCATCTCATTTCCAAGTTTAAAGGAAAAACAAAATCTCTATTTAAGCCTGACCTATACAAACCCAATGCTTTCTTTTCTATCGCTGCTGAAACAAAAGCAGAAAATCATGCTAAAATCATACTCCCCCATCTGCAAACACTGGAATCTCTACTTGATCAGTGTTCTCTTACCTTTGCTCTCCAAGAGATAAAGGCTCTAACACGCTTTTCACAATATATACTTCAAAGCTTGGTGGAATCAAATGTTTCCTTTGTGAGGGCTCCAGTTGTCTTGGACGTGTCCAAGAAGAACATTTATGCAGTATACGTATATATATATATTTTTTTTTTTAAATATATATATACATATATATTTATACGGTCTCTCAGGGCCCTATTCCTTTTTGAAATAATGCCACCCCTGGGCTGGAAGCAAGTTTCACAGGGAGACTAACTTCGTAACTCAATGAATTTCTGAACCATATCTAAAAAGGACTTTCCTTTTGAGAATACACTATACACTGCGAGTACACCGATATAGTATTATTCATATTCTTCTGCTGGGCTACACGCACAAGTATCTTTTACCAGGGACACTCTTAGATGCCCTGTCTGTGTATACAGAGATGATCATTACATTAATTATTGTAACCCATCAGACCACACCTATAGGACTGAGATAACTCGGCTTAAACAGATCAATTCCAGTCCTGCGAACAGCTCTACCTCTTGCAAAACAAAGCACAATTTTAAGGCAAAAAAAAAAAAAGAGTCAAGGCTAAAGCTGGAAAAGGTAGGTAGGATGTGCTGAACTCGTAACTACCCACCTCCACCTTCGTGGTTCCAGCTGTACCAAAGAGATCCAAATCCTGTACCGTGGGACTTCACAGAGGGTTACCCCCATAAAAATCTTGAGAGCTGAGATCAGATTTTCACACACAACACAGAAACCGAAGCTGAAGAAGGAGATCTGGCTGAACTTACACATCATTCGGGTGGTCAGGCTGTGCCACTAATCTCCCAGAAATTTTTCCTCCTCCCTGAATTCCACCACCTGGAGCTATAGCAGAAGAGCAGCACATTGGAGACCACATTGGACAAAACTCACTGTCCCTCTGTGGGATTCGGGGATTCCACCTCCTTCTGACAGAGCCAGAAAAGTGACCAAGCTCTCTAAGTGCAGACCGACTGTGGTGGTGTTCTCTCCCCGTTTCCCTCCCCAGCTCCTGCTCAGGCTTTGGCCATCACAACATCAGCTGAGATAAGTTGCACCTGGACTTTGGGGGGGGATGGCTGATAACACAGCCAAAAAGCTGTCTGGAGTGGGGACCTAGATATTTCATTCCCATGAGAATGTGACTACAGGTCAATTATCTTACTGTATAAATAGTGGACAGCCCAGGAGCCCTTTTTGCTCTCCGGTACGGCAGTGGGCTGCACGCCAGG